>VXAL01002286.1:121471-175602 GCA_013399475.1 Chauna torquata | reverse complement strand
GGGGAGGCCGGGCAGCCGGCCGAGCGCCGGCAGGAGGCGGGCGGTGGTCAGGGCTGGCCCCGGCTGCTCGGCCCGCGGGAGGCCCTGCTCGGCGCGGGGGACGTCGGTCGGACGCGCAGCGAGGGAGATGTGGTTGCCGCAAGGCGCAGGCGGAGCATCCCCTTCGCTTGTGGGCACGGGGCATTACCCCACGGCCCGCTCCGTCAAGCGTGTCATGTCCCAGAGGTAACAGGCATGACCACGGACTTGCCTTGCTCGCAGCCAGGCAGGAGCGGAGGTGAACCGACTCTTCTGCAGGAGCTGCCGAGCTGCGCCAGTGCAGCGCGGGTGCGAAGGTACCGTGCCCTGCGGGTTCATCGCCCCGGCACAGTGCAGAGCACGCAGCTGCAGCAGGCTGGGAAAGCACGCACCCTCTCAGCCTGTGCTTATGCAGCAGTTACAAAGCCTGGTAATTTTTTCTCTCTACAAGCATTCAGCACAAAAACGCATCTTTTCTCTTCCCCCCTTCAACTACATCCACAGAGCGGCAAAACAGGCCACTTCGAGTAGCTCACAAAAAGTCTTCCTCCAACCAGCACACCTATTTCTTTCTTAAGTTGCAATCAAAGCAATCTCTCACGCCACGAATTAGTATGTCTCTTCATCCTGCCAGGTTTTACCCTTTGAAATACAAACGGTGGGAGCGGCCTGTCGGCCTCTCACATCACCTGTAACCATCCTGTTTTCAGCTGGATATCTGTCTCACCTTTCCAGTTTAAGCCATGCACAGGTTCCTATCTCTACAAGATGTTTGTCCTTCAGCTATTTCAACACGACATCCTTGCTAGCATTGATAGCGCACTCATTTCTCTGACAAATCTGAGGTCTCAGCTTGCTTTCCTCCACCTTTACTGGACCAGGCACCAGGCCAGCTCTAATAACCTGAACGACAAATGGGACGGAGCTGTTCTAACACTCAGTTTAGGCTAAAGAGCAGCACTGATACACAGAAGGCTATAGGGCTAATGTGATTCATGGCACAGAAACCGAGCAGGCAGGAAGGACGACAGAGGTGGTCACAAAAGAGCACTCAAAGTCCTAAGAAGGCAAGGACTGGTTATTGCCAGAGGTGGTATATAGAGGAAGGTGGTCTTTTTGTTGTTGTTTTTGTTTGTTTGGGTTGTTGTTATGGATCATATGATGTGAAAAACTTACATACAATGAGATGCAAGGTGGCAAGTTAAATCACCTCCCAGTGGATTGTACCAGAAATCAGGTGCAGCTTATACGCTAATTTTCTTGTTTGCTTTGTGCAGAGTCAGCCATTTAAATAGGCAGGCTGAGTTGCACTGGCTCGTTTTGCCTGCAGATGAATAGCAATCAGCAAACAGCTCAGGACAGGAGCCTCTGCTAACAGTTATTTGCGCACTGCTGCCCATTGAGGTATAGCTACGCCCTCACTCATCAGTAAATTCTTACTTCTTGCCTTCTTTCTGCGCCTATTTTGACAAGAGCTTACAGCACTGAGGGGGTTGAAGAATTTATTAGCTTGCCATCACTTGGAAACTACTTGTCCAAAGATAACTGGGAATATACTAGAATATAGTGTATTCATATACAATACAATCAAACACAAGTTCAACAGCCTCAGCTGTAAGCTAAGCTGAGGCAAGACCAACGGTCACTTTCTGTGACAGAAAAGCCCTCAACGATATTTAACAGAAAAATCAGGCAACTGCATTAAAAAAAAAAAACAACAACAAAAACCACACCCTTTGAAACACTAGCAAATAAGAAATCCAATGGGATAGCGAGGGTAGAGCCAGATGCTCTTCTGGCATCACAGCAGAGGGTTCAACACTAAAACCATGCCCAAGATGAGACCCAGCGGATGACCCCCTGAGGGCACTCACTTTGTTTCACATCTTACAGGGTCACCACCACCAGTTCTGTTTTGCATGGAAGCAAGCTGGGGGCACTGCGTTCCTGTTCCTCAGCTGAAGGGGTTTTCTTGTTGGAGGCCAAGCCCACCTCCACACCAGACAGCAGCAGGCCTGGCCCAGCAGCAGCAGGTTCTCAGCTGGCAACAACCACTCAGCAGTGGCTTAGGACACCTCATAACACCAAAGCAGCTCTCATGCTTTTAATTGCTTCTCCAAAGACAGTGTAGATAAACCACCTTGCAGCCCAAGCCTTCTGAAGCAGCTATTCCTAGGATGAGATGTAGCAACAGACAAGGCACTGGTGCTGCAACGAGGAGCTGGCCTGGGATGCAGGCCACCACCAGAATTTAACAGTAGCCCTGTGACCACGTGTGCATCGAGAGCAAGCACTGGCTGTGACTCATTGGCAAGGCAGGTTATGGGTGCGTTAGTCACTGATGTGAGCTTCAGCTGACCCTCATCCATCCTTCACACCTCAAGCCAGAGCCCCAGAGCACATGGCTCTGCCTGGGCTTGTTTGCCCACCAGCTCTCTCCTTCCTAAGCTGCATGAAGGGCACGTGCCAGAGCTTGGCCAGTGACTACTAGCCTTAGCATGCTTAGACTTCCCTCAAGCCTACTTTGCTCAGCGTAAGCTTCAGTTGCCTCCTTAAGACACAGAACAAAAGAACATTACAGCCATTGTTTCTTTTTAAAAAGAGAATGTAACTTTATTGGAAGTCTCATCACTTGCAGGAGTTTTCACAAGAGCACAGTGACTCCAGGAGCTGCCACCTCACCAGGCCGGGCCCCCAGAGCCTTGCTGGGGACCCACCAGGAGCACAAGGCTCCTGTCTTTCTGACCATATCGACCTGCTAACTTGCCTGGATTCACAGCTGCAATGCGTTCAGAGGGCACGTCTAAAGTTAGGTTACTTCATGCCATTTTTTTAATCTCTCCAGACACCTTACTGCAGCCCCCAGCCAAGGCAGGTATCAGCACCGAGCAGGGCTGGAGCTGGCGAGATAAGAGACCTGGAGGAGCTGGTGGGGCCACACCACGCAGCAGTGCTGCCACCACTCCCTCCTTCACCTCCCTAGCAGGGCAACAGCGCACATGGGCAAGAGCCACCCAGGCAGCGCCAGGGGCTCTCTAGCTCCTGGAAGATGCTCTTCTGAACAAGGTCTTTGGAAGCAGGAAGGCAGAAAAGGCAACCAGCCTCGTGAAGCTGGAGGGCAACACGAGGCCAGGTGTTTCTCAGCTGTAAGCAAGGCTTTCATGGGAGAGAGGAGTTCTCAACTGCAGCCTTGGAGTGAGGGAAATTCACATTAAAACTCCAGGGGAAAATCAGAACAATTCTGAGAGGTAGAGATGACAAGAGAACTGGTCCATACTCCAAGACCTACTGGTACGGAGCAGATGTAGCACTGAGATCTGCCTGAACATCAGTGTCACCCCTGAAGATGTAGGCACTTGCTAGATGCTTGTTAGCCTTGCATTCAGTTTAAGTGGCCTGTAACGAGTCAACCCCCGAACAGGCAGAGCTTCCAGAGCGGACTCTTCTCTATCATCTCTCACACAAAATGCCCGATCTTTTTAAAGCAATCCAAGGCTAGGTGAACACCTGCTTAGGGGGGTTATCAGCACAACCCAATTCTGGCTTCCTGTCTGCAAGGAGCAGGAGCTTGTAAGTGCTAGAGTCAAACCCAGTGAAGTCACACTGTTCTAAGATCAATACTTGCTTGAATGCAAGTATCAAAAAAAAAAAAAAAAAAAAAGAAATGCATCATTAAAAACAATGAGGTAAAACATTGTGCAAAGTGATGGTACTTGAGGGTGCGGCAAAGGGCAACTCCACTGTACTCCTACGAGCACTTCAGCGTTGTTCACAAGCTTTCATCCAAGTACTCGGTCAAATGTTTTGTCCAGTTTCTGGATAAGGAAGAGTGAGGCTGAGTAAGTCTTTGCTAGGTCACACTCCTACCTTGTTCCACTGGCAAGAGGATGGGATTTTTCAGATTAGATTTTCTGGCTCTACACTGTAAGATAATACAGCCTCCGAAATGATTACAGAACAGACAGACTGTGCAATTATCGGTTGTAGGCTGGATAGCTCCAGCATTACCACCCTGCTGGAGGAGTCAGGGAATCACAGTTCAGTAGATATGCCAAGTTCCTCAGATTTCCACTTAAATCCCTTTTCTGACAGGTTTTCTGCATGCCTGATTCATCTTCTCTGGGGGTAGCAGAAAGCTGCTGGTGCCAGAAAAATCAATCCCATGCCACTTTTAAGAGTTCTTGTCACAGAAATGGGCTTCAGTAGCCAGGACCGTATCCCAAGGTCCCTATCCACAACCCCCATTAATGAGCTGTCCAGTGCCCGTTAGTTTTCACAGGTGCATTCATACTCCTCAGGCTTGTCCAGGAATGGTATTTTTTCAACACTTTCCTCCTAATGAAGCAGCAGATTTCAGCCATGAACCCCAAAGATACGACGTACATGGCCAGGCCCCCAGCCTTGAGGAGCCAGCTGGGATCAGGGGACCTCACCATCACGTACATGATCCAAGCTCCTCCTCCGATGCGCAGCACCAGGAAGAGGAACACGAAGAAGAAATCCACCACCTCTCCCAGGAAAGTGTGGTAACGGCCCATTTCCCGCAGAAACCAGCGGGTCTGGAGGAGTGGATTGGTGATCTCGCTAACAAAAACAACAGCGTTGACTTCTGTAGCAGACTTCCCCAGCCCCAACACCATGATCATGCCACAGATGCTCAGCGTGTGATGGAACAGCATTAGGTCCCCCTCTGTCTGGAAATACAGGCACCAGCCCAGGTCAAAGATAAAGTAACCCAAGGTCAGGGACAGCACATGGACTTGAAGAGATGTGTTTGGTGAACCTGAAATGAAAGACGAACATAAGCCTGGGGTCTTATTTAAGACGTGCTTCTACAGCGTGTAGCAATACAGGTGGTAAGCATGCCTCTTTCCTCCTTGCTTTCCGTACTTATCCTATGGGCCAAGAACCAGGACACCTGGCTCTGCTCTCCCTCCAAACTTCAGCCCGCCCAGCAGACCCAAGCAGGTCATCCCATCCTGCCACACTTTGCTTCTCCTTTTCTCTTCACTCTTTTAGAAAGCAGGGTGGGAGAGCCTGACCCCATCAGCAGAACTATTTGAGATTTAATGACAGAAAAGAACGAACAAAACCCACGGTCAAGTGCCAGGAGTTATTATACCCTTCAAATGTGAACAGCATTTAGTCTGTTCTCCACATTGCCACACCTAACAGTAACAGCGCAATAAATTTAACCTGAAAATCTTCAGTAAGTACAGGGATAGAACAACAACAACAACAGTAAGAAGTGTTAAGCGCTGCAGAAGAAGCAGGGGAGTTGAACAAAAGCTTGCCAAGCCCCACAAACATACACATAAGAGAACAGATTGCAAAAGCAGTCAGATCCCCACTCCACTTGGGAGAGAACCAGAGGTGGAGTTGTGTCCCCACTGGATGACAAGGACATGTGTCAGGGTAAGACTCCAAACATACCTGCATGGGTTAGAGGCCAGGGGCCATCCAGAAGAGCGATGTAACCGGAGAGGCAGGTGACAATCACCCCATGCAGCAGAGTGACCAAGCGACAGCTCCACTCGTAGGAGCGGTGCTTGTTCCAGTAGCAGAAGGTGGCATACAGAGACAGCCAGGCCACGAGGCTGCTGGTCACCTCAAGAACGATGGAAACCATCCTGCTGAACGCAGAGAAAGGGAGTTATGAGCACAGCAGCCCTACCAGCAGGGGATGATCACCTAGCCCACTTGCTCATGTGCAGAAACCCCAGGGAGGAAGGGGAAAAAAAAAAAAAATCAAAAAAAGCACACAAACAAACAAACCAAAATCCCAAACCTGCTTTTTACCCTTGCCCCGAGCACAGTGCCGTGCTGAACGGAGCTAGGCCCTCTTTAGCACTATTTCCCTGCCCGCCCTCCCTCGTTCCCACAGCCCTACCACCCGTGGGAACAAACCTGGCACCCCCGAGCGTCCCAACGCGCCCCGCCCCGGCCCCGCTCGCACCCGGGGGCCGGCAGAGGGGCGGCACGGACCGGGGAGGGGGGACCGCGGCAGCCCCACCGCTCCTTACCCGGAGGAAGGGGAAACCGGAGCTGCCTCTGCGGCTCTGCGGCTCTGCGGGACCGGCTGCGGGCTCCGGGAGCACCCGAGGAGGCGGTGCCGGGGTGCACCGAGAGGCTTTTATCCTCCCTCCCTCCTCCCCGCCCCCGGCCGGGCACCGCCGGCCCCTCCGGTCNCCGCCGGCCCCTCCGGTCCCCGTCCCCGTTCTCTCGGCCCCGCTTACCTGACCGGGGGAAAGGGATCTGAGCAGCGCAGCGCCGGGCCCGGGGGTGGGACGCGGCCGTGGTGCCGGGGGGCAGCGCGGGGAGCGGGGAAACAGGGAGAGGCGTTTGGAGAGCATCAGCTGGGCTGGTGCCTCCTTCCAGCCCCACTGCCAGAGTCCCAGAGAGCCCCCGAACTCTCACTTGGCTGTTTTTCTCCCTAATGGAGGCGAGTAAAGTGAAGAATAAAGCTGGCTTAGACGAGGGAAGGTAATTTTGTCTTTTTTTTTTTTTTTTTTTTTAAAGTGTTCTGTTGTCCTGTTTCAAATTTAATCCCTGGTTTTGAGGACGTTGGTCTGGTAGATGGGCTCAGGGTGGCTGCGGGGAGGGAGGAGGAGGCTGAGATGGGAGTGGGTGGGTGTGGGACCGGGTGGGGTGCGGGACGTGCAGGGAGATGCCGCAGAGAACACGCGGAACAGGAAGCGTGAACGAGGAGCTGAGCCGGGCAGAGGCAGGGTGAGTAACCAGGAAGGGCTACGCTGCCTCCAAGCCCTGACAGTGAACTCGGAGCCAGTGCCATGTCGTTTCTGTTTATTCAATTTCCTTAAAATCTGTCTGAAGGAACCTCTTTCTCCCCAACAACTCCAAACCTTCCCTACAGCCTCAGAGCCCCACACGGGAGTGAAACCAATCACTCAGAGTTTAAGGGGGTCCTCACCTAAGGGTGCTTTTGAAGGGGGGGTCCCACTGCAGCTCTGGCACTAGTCCCTACAGGATCAAGCTACCCGGATCTATAAAAGCGAGCATGAATTTAAGCTCAGCTACTGAAGGCGTTGTATAGGAGCCTTAGGCTCTACACTAATGCTACCAGGAAGGTAAGCCCCAAGGCTGAGAGCATCAGGGATGACGAGGGTACCTGAACGGAGCATTTAGACACTTAGAAATGCTCAAAGACACCCTTCAGGTCACAGAGAAAACTGGGATGGGCAAGCAGCAGAGCCCTGCTCTCCCAGCTTGCTCTCACTCTTCTCACAGGTGGAAAGCAGAGGAGGAAAGACAGAGGAACGAACGATAAAAGAAACACCAACAGCAAAATGTTCAGTTTCCAACCCTTCTGAGCCTTGCTTGAACTCAGGCACAGCTAAACAGCATGGGTGTATCGGGAGGGACACAACCTTCGGGTTCCTGATATCCCACCTCCTGCCTCTTCTGCACGCTCGCAGAGCTCTGGAGTTGCTACAGCAGTCACATGGAAGAGTCACCCTGATGTCAGCCATCAGTAGCTGGTTTTAGCATCTCCTGTATGCACCTAGCATCTGTCGACAGGGGAAAATCAGGAGTATTTGTTCATTTTGTATTCTGAGGATGCCAGTTTAGCTGCCTCTGGCTGAGAAGAGCAGGAACGTGACTGCTGAAAGCAGACCATGCCCTTGCTATGATTCTGGCGCTAAGTGGGATCTGGCTCGTTTCCCCAGCAAGCTTATGAATGACCAGACCGCAGACAAAAGATGAAGGGGGTTGCACCCCTTATGCTCAGAAGCAATAGGAATGCGACCCACAGAGGTGTTTTTAGACAGGGACACAGCCGACAGCTGGCTCTTCACTCACTCCAGGGGCTCACCTCACTGATGCTCAGGTCCTAACGTGGAGGAGTGGGGGAGCTCTTCTCAGCGAGACGGGCAGGGACGGAGCGCGGAGGCTGCTTTCAGGCACAGGGGCTGCTTTGGCAGCAGGTCAGGTTGTTCAGGAGATTATGAGTTCTTATAGCCACTGTGAGGCACCTCTGCTTGTGAGCAATTGTTCCCTGTATTGTTTATTTATGGCTGCGGGAGGTGACTCGTGGTCTTGGAAAGCTGGAATTTCCTGCCCTGTGTATTTTTCATCCCTTCGCTGCACCTGTGAGATTGGAACTATTCCTAGAAGACGGGAATGAAAACCTTTCCCTTCCAACTGTAGCTTTTTCTGAAACAAACAAACAGCTAGTGTTTGTTTTCCTGTTCAGGACTAGTTTATCAATAAATCTGAGAGCCATTTTATTGTGTCGGTAAACTTTCCAGTGGATATCAACTCTCACGGTGTGTGCACAACACCTGGCACAGCACAGCTTTGATCTCAGCTGCAATACCAGCGTGCAGGTGCCGTTATCCAGCATCGAATACCTTTGTAATTTCCTCCCCAGCTTTCAGAATTCATGTTCCAACATTTACTTAATGCTGCTTTTGTGGGAGCAAATTAAATAGAGGATTTTCTGAAAATGAAATGGAATGGTCCTTGTTAAGGGCTGGATTTTGATCTTGATGTATTTTCTCTAGATTATAAACACATACACATGTACAATAACTTCTAAATACACTACTGCAAATAGTAAGTTGCCTTTTGCTACTCTTTTTTTGATCTCTTTCGACAAAGAGGCTCACATACCTCTGGGACCCTTCACCAAGGGTTTAAGTAGACTGTGAGCAGACTAAAATCAATAGCTGAGTTACAGCTCAGCTACCAGGTATATTGTTTAAAATTAGCAGGCTGGGGTTATGAAGGCAATCAAAATGGTCACTTCTGAGCTTTTAATTAATTGCTTGTAATCTACAAAATAACTTGAGATTTTTCACAATACAAATGAGCTTGAAACTAGAGCTTTTCCTAGCATTAGTATGATAAATATCTTCTGTGATGGCAGCAGAATCCGCTGTCATGTTCATCATTTGTGACCTATGCTATTTTGCACAAGTTGAGGGCTGGGAGAAGGGAAGGATTATCACCGCCAGCGCCTAATGGGGATTAAGTGATTTGTCCAAGGTCAAGCAGGAAGTGAGGCAATAAGCTGTAAAATAAGAAAGCGTGTCCCAAAAGTACCGATTCAGGTTTAAATTCATTCTTCCTTTATGCTAGCCTTTAATTGTTCTTAAGAACCAGAATTTTAAAAAACATTAAATTAGTCATTGGCTTAGCAGTGCATCATCCTGTGACGCACATTTCCGTCGTGCAGCAGAGCGTTAGCTTTAGGAAGGCCTGCACCTTAGCAGGGAGAGGCTGGAGCAAGATCCCTTCGTGCTACCTGAGCATCTTTGTCACAAGGAGCTGGCTTTGAATACGGATCAGAAAATTGTTGCTGACTCCAGGATCTTCTTAAGGGGTCTTTCTAATGGCAGAGCAGGAGCCAGCCACCCCTCTTTTTCAGCCCTGGCCAGAATCCAAATTCTGCTGACTTTATTCATAGCGTTGTAGCATACTCAGTGCAGTCACACGCAAATCGCTCCTCGGGCTGGCATGAACAAACAATGTCCGCTTGTTTCACCCTCCCCTCGTGCAGGAGCCTGAGTGCAGAGGGAGGCATTTCTGTGGAAGGCCTCAGAGGAGAGGCAGCTCCTCCTGGGAGGGATTTCGAATTTCCCAGTTAGCACCCACCCCTCGCACCTGGGACTTGCAGCATCTCTCCTCCAAGGGCACAAGCCCACAGCAGCGCAGCCGGCAGGGCACGCACGGGCGAGTCATCCCCGGGCATTGGCTCCTCTTAGGACCTCGTGGGGTTTCTGACAGGAGAAGAAACTTCTCCCTCACTTTGTCTTTGCTTTAAAACACTGTCCTAGTGTCATTCCTTGTCTGGAGGAGAATTCTACCCCCTTACCTCCCTTGCCCCCCAAGAATCCTGTGGTTAAGGCACACTGTAGAAAAAGCTATCATTTTTAATTCCTGTCACTCCAGTTGCAGAACACTGTTCTGGTAAGGGAATCCCTGCTCTAGCTAGCAATGGGAACCTTAAGAAATGTGCTAAGAAAACCCCTCGTTGCAGCTGCACCAAACCTGCAAAAGCCTTTAGAATAATTACATTCAAATAATTTGTTTCACCTCTCTAAATACCGCTGGAAAGCAATGGAGAACAAGGCTTGAAATCAACCCTCCAAGCATGTAAGAGTATTTAATTAATGGCAGAGAGACGGGCCATAGCAATTAGTTGGATGAATACTTCCCACCTACATTACTTGCTTTCCCAACAGAAAATGTTTTTTAAACCACAACAGATTTTGTTGCAAAAAATAGAAAGTTTCATTTAATTTTAATGTTTCCACTGAAAAAATGTTATGATGAAAATGTTTTAGTTGGAGGTAAATGGGTGGTGTGGAGAGGGAATCCAGGAAACAGAAGTACAGTTTCTCCGTTTTTTTGTTAGAACATTAAAAAAAAAAAAAAAAAGTGATTTAATATTTAAAAAGGAAATATTTCTCAATTTGTATTTTTAAAGAAATGTTACCTTATCTTTTCCAGTCCTTTCTTGTTATTATCAGTGTCTGCTTCTGTACCATACCACATTTGGAACAACAAATGCGGTTCTATACACAATGTGCATGTTGGGCTCAATACTTTGTGTAAAGGTAACCGAGAAATTCTTAAGGTCCACAGATTCATTATGGCAATAATTTCATCACACAGCACTGAAGGAATAGGATAAGAAACAACTGAATCAAATGCATTTTTCCCCAAAAGAAGTGACAAAGGATAATTTTTACTTAAAAAAAAAAAAAAAGCCATCAGAAAAAAAGACTACTACTCAAAAATGTCTATTTACAATCTGTGAACCAAATACTCATTTACCCTAGTTTCACTGAATTACTTACTGGTACCCATTGACAACCTGACCAGGAATTTGTATTACTCAAGTCTACTTTAACAAAATTAAATATCTACCTCTTTTTAAGAGGAGAGTTGCAAAGTAGCCACAATTTCCCTGGCGATATGCTGTGAAAGTTGAAGCTCCGTACACTTTAGTGTCTCATGATATTAAGAAACGCTTGCACACAAAATCCTCAAGATTCACACCTGAGCAGAACAACCTGTGCCCCCAGGAACGGAAGAGCGCGCTGCAGAGGACAGGCCAGCTACATTACTGACAATTCAGGACAAACCAGAACACATGCACCCCTCTGCTCCAGAGAGGTCGTTATCGGTTGGTATCAGAAAAAGCCCAATGGATGAGTAAAAGAAAGAAGGGACAGTCAAGACTAAGCCCTGTCCCATCAAATCAACACAAACTGCTTTTGTGTTCAGTTGAATCAGAAGTGCACCCAGGGTTTTCAAACAGTGACATCCTCCAGTGGGGCAGCGAGGCCAGCTGTGAACAATAACAAGACCTGGACACAAATTTTGCAAAAGGAGGCAATTTTTTTTTTTAAGGGAAAAAAAAAAAAAAAAAAAAAAGGTTTTAAAAAAATTTTTAAAAAAAAAAAAAAAAAAAAGAAAAAAGAAAACTTCGGAAACAGGGCAGAAGGGCTCGAAGCAAAGCAAGTGTGGTGGTGGATAAAGCACAGTGCCATTGACCTTGGAAGTCTATTGAAAACCAAGGCTCACGTCTAGACACGGGTCTCTGGTGAAATGAATTGGGTAACCTCGGCTCAGTTTGGGGGTGTATGGTACATGTGCGTGATAGCAACAGCATGACAGACCCTTCTTACGGGAAGCTCTGAAATGAGTGAGGGGAAAAGAGGGTCCTGACATAGAAATCCTTCCAGATCAGGGATTGCCAGGCAATCCAGTGTGAATGCAGAGATTTGCAAGCAGAGGGCAGTGTTTCATGCTGATAGTGCTAAGCAAGGGCTCGTTCTTGAAGTGAATGCATGGAAGAGTACTAAAATGTCACTGTTGGTGTTGAGAATCCTTGGGGAAGGTCAGCTGCAGTTTGAGTCCCTGGAGAGTTCTGCTGCTCTGGGTTCCCCTAAACAAGACCTTCATTTGGCAGCAGTTTGAAGGCACTGGAACGCCAGATGTTGCCCCAAGCATTGTTCCTAGAGAAGTTGGTCCATAGCTAGAAGTCAGAGCTCCTTTTACACGTGATGGAGGAGTCATCTCAGTGGAGGTAGGTAGGTTGATTCCATCGGTACCAAGATCTGTTTGCAACACAGGGAATAAGAGCTACAATTGCCGTGTTGTTAACTTTTTCCCTTGAAACAAAAATCACTCCTATTCTGTTTGTAACCCTACTTAGACTCAGCAGCCAGCAAGTAATCCTTTGTCCGGTAGGGAGCTCGTAGCAAAACCCCTGTCTTCCTAATCAGCAGTGTGCACTGAGCTCAGGATTTCACACACTGCCTGGCTGCTGGACTTCCTCTGTGTAAGAGCAGGTCATGGCACGGGATGATCCATGACTCAGAAAGCCCAGCAGGTACACGTAATGCCCTCTGCTCTCGGTTGCCTTCCTACTCACGTAGTATCCTTGGTGTCACGTGCAACGAGCAGCAGAAACTACAAGTGCAGAGCGGCCTAAGCAGCACAGACCGCAGCAGGGGCATGTTCAATGAAATAGCTAGAAGAGCTCTGAGCCCACATGTGCGGCTTAATCCTTTTGTAGCATCTAAACGCAGGGCAGAGGAAAACCTTTGTTCTTGTTTCATCTGCCATTGTGGAATCATTACTCTGCAACAGAGCTCTCTGGCTGGTACTGCAGGAGAGAAACCTGGCTGTGGAAAGGTTTATCAAAGCAGAAAGAGCAAAATAAACCTTCCTCTGCTTCCTCCACACAAGGAATTAATTCAGGACAGTCCTTATGGGCAGTGTTTCTGTCTAGATTTTTTTTTTTTCTTTTTTAATTAGCACTGTATTTTTGGCAAAACTAGATTTACTGTTTGTTTTGAACCGAAAAACAGCCACATCCCAAGAAGCTTCAGGTTAGATGTGAAACTTCATGTAATCGCATGCCACTGCGTAGCTCCATGTTGCTGGAGTCTCTAAAGGGCTGCACGCTCTTCTCTAAAACCCCACTGCTTTTCTCCCAAGCCCCCCAACACCCTTGCCAAGGAGCCAGCTACGTCCCCCCGCCTTACCCTGAAGAGTTGAAACCGGATGAGTTCATTGCAGCTTTGGAGTTGCTCTGGGCTGTGCTGGGGCTGCTGGCATGGAGTGCACTGCCAGGGGATGAGGGCCTGCTGGAGTTCCCTGGGGAACACGATGATGTTACTGCATGGTGGAGAAAGCAGAGTGAGGCTGGGATCCCGTTTTCCTGCCAAGGAAAGCCCAAGCCCAAACCCTTCCACCATCCTGTTCCATCCTGTGCCCTGGCCACGCGCTCTGCGGTGTCTGGTTTTCTGTCGGAGTGAACCGCACCTCTGGAGGAGATCTGCCCAGGTTCTCCTGAAGAAATGCAGTAACCTGCCCCCCCAGGCACCCCTCGTTTGGCTTCTAGGTGCGCCTGGCTCCCAAACCTCAACACCCCAGTAACGTTTGCCGAGGATTATCCTGGGAACGTTACCATGCCCAGGAAGCCCTCCATGTCTTTGTTCCAGCCAAGAGAGAGACTCTGCTCTTCTTAGCCCCTGCACACCAGTTGCGTAGGGTTACCTTCCCTGGCCAAACCCAAGGGTCTGCTTAAGAGTGGCCTGCAAATGTGGCCTAGAAGCCAACCAGCCAGAGAGCAAGAGCAGAGAGAGGGGGGAAGGAAGGGGCTGAGACAGGTTGTCGAGGCTTACCTGTCCCAGGCATGGTGCTGTGCACCGGGTTGACAGAGAGGGGCCCCAAGGACCCTGAGGTAGAGACCTGAGGAGGAACAGAAGCAGACAGTCAGCACTTGGCACTCTGAGGGCGTAGATCACAAAATGCCACTCCTTCACAGTCCCTTCAGAGCGTGCTGGCTCCCAGGCAGACTTCTCTACATCTGAGCCTCCCACAAACACTTCTATTCGTACTCCATTGTACAAGCACAATTCCCAGATCTAGGGTCACACAAAGAAACCAGACTGAGAATTACACATCCCTGACACTCTCTACACAGGTCTAGATTTATGGACTGCTATGGAAAAGCCTGAAATTATTAAGCTGTCTGGAAATGCTGAGACCCAGTCAGTAAGAGCCACTGCCCTTCGGATGTTTCAGACTGGATGTTCTCACTCAGAAACATCCCAGCTCATTCTGGTCTCGGGCACAAATAATCCCTCTTCCTTTGAGGAGCTCTTGATGGGTGAGAATTCTCATGTGACAATTACTAATTTGGTGGCTGTAATCAAAGCGAGCCCGGGGCATCTGGTGTTCAACCGTGATACTTTAACTACAGGCAATGCGTTGTTCAGAATGACTGATGAGCAAAGGCATACTTTGTACGACACATTCACAGGAAAACTATTCACCAAAGCTACTGCTTTAAAAATTCATGGCTTGCAAGCAGCATTTTGTGTTTGCAGCTGTAGACCAAAAGTGTTGTGCAACGTGACCGAACTTCTTGTGATGTTTTTCTGCCTTCTAATGGATAATTCTAAAACCCAGAAGATTTCAGGATAAAATATTGCTTGTGAATATGTACTCTCCCTCCCACTCACATGCGCTCCAGTACCAACAACACCATAGGGAGGTTCCTGTCACTTGTATACAGGGAAGCAACTAAGCTACTATTAACTAGCAGAAATGCAATAGGAGCTTGTTATCCACAACAGCCACGCTGCCAGCAGATTGCAAGGACATGCTTTCACTAACTCTCACAGCAGTTTCTTTCTCTCATCCTTCCTGGCAATGAAAACACACTTGCCAAAAAGTGAATGGACAGTATGTGCCCAGGACAAATAACACTACTGAAGTGTGTTCTGCATTTCTGCACAGATGGAAAACAGCACACTGGTAAGTAAACGGTTACCATTAGGTTTCAGATTCAACCAAATTGACGTGACCGGATGTAATTCTCATTCCATGGAATGCTGGTTCCTCCTTTATTAACTTTGGAAAGATTTTATTTACCAATCTGAGAGTGAAGTTTTTTGGGATAGCACCTCTATTTAGATAAATTACCCTACAGTTAGACTAGCATACTTTCTGGGAAAGTTTTTTTTTATATTTTCTTTCTACTGTTTTCACTAAAAGAATAAAAAAATTTGTTCTATAAATGAGGGCACGAGATTCCATTCAAGTTGGGACATTGAGTATGTATGCTCAGTCCGTGGCACAGTACTTTGCCCAGCTGTCTCTTTGCACGCTTCCACAGATGTATTCTCCCCCACTGGGATGTTGACAGGGCACACAAGCGGCTCAGGGACTTGTGTACAAGGAAATGTCCTGTCCTGGTTCCTTTTCCAGCAAACTTTGCTGTATCCCCCCCCCACCTTTTTCCCTTTTTGTCTTGGAACAGCATGCACAACTCCTTAATCCAACGTCTCTCACCAGTCTGGAATTGTAGATGGGTGATTTGATGGGGGATGGCATTGGGCAGCTGATCCGTTTTTCCTTCTGGCGCCGGTTGCAGAACCAGACCCGAACCACCTCCTTTTCCATGGAGAGCTGCTCTGCTATTAAGGAGATCTCCTCTGAACTGGGCTTGGGGTTCTGCTAAGAAAGGGCAGGAGGTTAAAGAAAGCCCTGAAGATTCTGTAACTTACAGCATCAGTGCGTGCCTCTGCTGCTGGAAAGGCAGAGGACAAGTGTGGGTATGGCTGTAAACTGGAGAGGGGAGAAAATTTGCTTCTAAGGCAAAGGGTAAATATTTGGGTGAGAGATTATGTTCTGTGAACCAGAAAGTGCCTCTGATTCAACATTAAATCTCATGGAATCAGTGGGGATGAGTCACAGTACCTGGCCCTGCTATGGCATAAAGCACCAAGCTCTTCGATCTTAACAGCACCCCAAATCACTGCTTGAGGGGAAGCTAATGACTGGTGGTCTTCTTATCACTGCACAGGACACACGAGCTCCGAGTGCTGTTTGTACACCTACCTGCACCATCTCAGAACAGCCATTTCATCTCTTTCTTTCTCCATCCTTTACTTGTAAATGGAAATAACTGTACCTGTCCTTTTTTTTCTGGCTCACTTATTTTCTGGTACATTTGACAGCATTTAGCTCTGTGGTTTTTGATCTGAGTTGGAGACTTCAGGGGAAAAATAATACTTAGCATGGAGATGCCAAGACAGTTTTCCCATTAAAAAGAACATCTTATATTAGCTAAAAAATGAGCTGCCCATAATGATCAGAAAATGACTGTCTTTGTTCTCATCAACAGTCTTAGGAGGAAAATTTTATATGATCAGATATGAGGGAGAAAACAAGAAAACAAGAAGGCTGGTCAAAAACTGTTTTGACGAAATATTTTCAGTGGGTGAAGCAGTTCTACGGATGGGCTCCACTTCTGAAATGATTCAGCAGCACCCTCTGGAGCGATGCTGTGGTCCTTCCTGCACTCACGGGAGCTGCCTGGCAAGGCACCTGCCTCCCTGATGCTGCCCCCGCTCGCAACGAGAATAGGTGGGTGCAGGAGGTCAGCATCGACCTGGGTGCTGATCAGTGGAAGAGAACAGGAGATGAAACCCTAATTTCTTTAAAAACTTTCACCAAGGAAATAATTGGGTCTGATTTCTTTGTTTTGACTTTTCCTTTTAACCCCTTCAAGCATTTTCTAACCTGTTATCAAAACAAAAAAGATCTTTACTCAGAGAGTTCACGACACATTGAAACATTTTCCTCTCACATCTTGAAATCTTTTCTCCAGCGTGGAGCGAATGTTGGTCTCAATGCTGGTTCGCTTCTTTCTTTTCCGTCCAAACATCTCGTTCACTGAGGGGTAGGAATTGGGAGTGCTCATGGAGGAATCCAAAGGAGCAGATTCTGTGGAAAGAGAAAGAAGAAGAGAGATACTGGAGAAGATCATGAGTTATTTTCATTCCCAGATCCTTTCTAGGAACTATAGCACCTCCCAAAATAAGTGAAGTGCTCTTATGTTATGGATCATTCCTCTGAGGAAGAATATGATTAAAATTGCTCCAACAGTTCCAGATCTATCAAGGATGGAATCAGGAAAGAAATTTAAATGCTAAAAATTTTAATCAAAACACTGTTTTTCCTTTTTTTCCAGCTTAACTTCCAGCGTGCTTTGTTGGGGACCACAGATTTTCCGATGTTTTAATTGCGCACAGTTAATTTACATCACTAGGGTCAGGCCTCACGGAGCTGAGACACCTCCTGATGTGATAAATTGGTCAAACACGCAGCTCCTGAGGGGCTGGGTGAAGCGCATGAGACTGCTGCTACTCCTACGCTGCTTTGCAGCCAGCAGAGGACACCAGCCCTGCTGCTACTGGGGATTCCCCTTGCAGTGATATCTTCCTTTTCTAATTACTGCTCAGGGGCCGAGCTCTGAGCTCTTTCAGAGCAGTCCCTTCCTACTCTTTCCAGTTTGCACAGGGAGGGGTGGAATGGAGTAGCCCAGTGATTTGCCCCAGGCCATGCAACAGAGGATGCAGGAACGGACTGCCCCAGACACCAAGTGGCAACGCGAAGCCCACGTTGCTGAAGAGGAAGAACAGATATGGTTTGGTATCTAGGCTGCCATGCCACCCGCTGGGTGACCAACAGAAGGGAGCAGTTGTTGTCAGAGGTCTTTGCTCTGGCTACAATTTTCCTGGCTTTTATAGGAGGTTCCTGGATGGATCCTCTCATGCCTTGGCCAAGACTGGTGGCATTTCTGCCTGTGCTGTCACCCACCTGCGTCACTCAGCCACTTCTCCAGCAGGGGTTTGAGCTTGCACATATTCTTAAAGCTTAGGTTGAGAGCCTCGAAGCGGGAAATGGTGGTCTGGCTGAAATCGTTGCCATAGAGCTTCCCCATGGCAAGTCCAACATCTCCCTGCCAGAGAAGATGCAAATCACAACATGAACTCAGAAAAAAAAAAAAACCCTCACAGCTTCCTGCTGTCACCACCTCTCATGCTGCTTCTGGAATAGATGTAGCCGAGTGTCCAAGCCTCTTGGTGCTCTCTTCCCGCTGGAGTCTGCCCCACACCCCTGAGCCTTTGTATATTGAAGGTGGTCTTGAATGAGGTCATGGTAACGAAATACTAGGAAGGGTTTGTCTCCTCATGTATTTGGAAGGGGATACGTGTATCTAACCCAGCCCATCCTCCCTCCACTCCTCTGCCACAGAATCCCCAACGCGACGCGTGACACCCATGTTCCTATTGACAAGGCTGCTCACCTGTGTGAACCCTAATTTGATTCGCCTCTGTTTGAAAGTCTTAGCAAACTTTTCCAGCTCCTCCAGGTCACTGGGTTCCTCAGATGCTCCTGATGGAGTTAGGTGCTTTGCCACTTGCAAATGCTGGGGTACATCCAGGTGAGGTTCAACTGATGAGCCAGGGAGCCCAGAACGGCCCACAGCCTGTTACAAGAACCGCAACAAAAATGCATAGAGTCACAAGAACAGAAAAAAGCACACGACTTCCACCACCATTCACCCTCAACGAAGCAGAGCTTTACGTAGATGGGTGCTTCTCAGGGTGGGGCTGTGTTCTGGGGCAAGTTACCTGTGATGCCAGGCTGGGTCCTGGCTGGGAGAGGAGAAGGCTGCCCTGTTGCTGAGGGAAGGAGAGGATGTTTGGCTGCAAAGCTGAGGGAAAAAAAAAAAAAAAAAAAAGAGATATCTGATCAGATCAGTTCCTTCATCAGCACCTCGGCAGCTGAGCGTCACTCTGCACAGGCAAGGCTCAAGAAGCTCTGAAAGGAAGATGTCAGGTAGCTCTTGTTCAAAATATGAGAATTTTGGCCATCACACACGTGGATGGCTCTGAGTTGGATTACGAGAAAGGAAAATCTTCTATTTTGTGTTCTCTCATGGCCTTTTAGCCTGAAAGGGATTATTAGAGTAATGATATAGGTAAAATATTTCAGCCATTGATCCCTGCATGAGGTTGAACTGGGACACAGGCATTTTATATAGACATCTAACTTTGGTTTTAGGTCTCAAGCAGCAGAGAATTTATCACATCCTTAGCAGTGATCTCTCCTAGTACTTAATCACTGTAACTATTGAAAACGTGTATCTTATTTCCAATAGAAGCTTTACTGACTCCAACTTTCAGGCACTTGATCATGTTAAAAATATCCTGATCCTACTGTTAATCTCATGAGCCTACCCAATCTGCTCTCTACTACACATTTCATTTTGAAGTGTCGTTTTGATGCCATCTGACCCTTTCTTTTCTACCCTACTGTGTTTCAAACAAATTGAATTTCTTTTGGAATATATACGCTGACATAAAATGATGAAAGGGAGGAAAAAAAAAAAGAGGGGAAATCTATAAAACTAACAAATAATAGTATTTATGGACACTGTGTAATTGTTTAGCTGACAAGCTGCCGAGTGCAAGCCCATATGTCTTACAAGGAACGTCCTAAAGGATTTAGTAGCAACCAAAGAAGTGTACTTCCTTAGAAATTTAGTTAGGTTCTTCCAGTCTGTTGTGGGTGAAGCTTATGGACTTTAGTGAGGATTTATAACATTTCTTGAAACAGGCGATATATTCCATTGATTGGAACTGACAATTACAGGGAAATCTATAGACATTTATGGACTTCTGCTGAAAAAGGAAAAAATATCTCCAGAATCTTTCTTTCTCTCCCTCCCTCTCTGTCTTTCCTTTTTTAATTTAGATCTGAATGTGCAGGATCCCATTTATTTATTTAGATTGGTGTTTCAGTAAGCCTTCTCTAATGCTGGAACAACTTTGAATTTCAAATGCAGGCTGGTAATGAGGTGCACATTTTTAACAGTGAAGGTAATTAATCACTGGAATGGCTTGCCTAGGGACATGGCGGATGCTCTGTCATTTGGAGTCTTTAAAAACATGATTGAACACCTTTGCAAAAGCTAAGCTCTAGCTCAAACGAAAATTATGGACTGGATTCAGGAATCACCGGTTTGACAGCTGATGAGACGGAGGCTGTGTTTTCGTGAGATGAAGTCTTCAGCAGCAATATTTTGGCTGAGTGTAAGTATTCCCAGCGTCCCTGGCTGCTTGGTTCCACCTTCGCAGCACAGAGCTCTCACCCTCTCATCCTAGTGTGCCAGCATTAGCTGTTTGAAGGGCTGCACAATGAATCAGATCAGTGCATAATGAATCAGGCCTGGGAACTCATCTGGATTAAAAAGAACTTTAAAACACTAAAATCAAACCAAAACATGTGGCCTCTTGGAAAGGTTAAACCCACATCCAAGTCCCTTTGGCCGTGAAATCCATGCAGTGTTGTACCCGTCAGCCAGAACTCAGAAAACATTGAGGATGCTCCTGAGGGATGGCCTGAGGGATGATTTCAGGAATATTCCACACACCTCATCGAAGAGCGCTTCACCTGTATCTGTACCAAACAACTCATTCCACAAAACCCATCTGGGCCTTCACTTTCACTCTCCAGTGGCTGTGCTTGCACGCAACAGAGGATCATTAAAACTTGACAGTCATCTATTCAAAAGGAAGTGCTCTTGCGCAAAAAGCTGGCTACTAGCCAGAATATCCAGTCTTCATCAAGTCTGGAACCAGAAGGGGTCATGGCCAAACAAGTGGCCATCTGTTGGAAGGGCTACAGCTGCTGAAGGAAGTCACTTAACAGAAGAAATTGTAGCTCTATAAAAGGAAGCAAAGTTCTATTTTCCAGCATAATGTGTTTCTTATTATGCATGAATAAAACCAGGCAGTGAGCAATAGATTATCCTGACCCTGCCAGCTCAGACAAACTAAATTCTAAACTACTGCTAAATGTACATCAAGTAGTTTCTTGATGCATCACTTGGCATCATTTGGCAGAGAGAAGAGTGCATGTACCGTCCATGAGAAATCAGTTTCCCACTAGCCTACAATGTAGTACGTTTCTTTCAGAGCCTGTGTACCATTGCATTCAAGCTGCAGAGACGTTATGGTTTTAATTCTGAGTTCTGGCTCATATAGAGGGACGTCTATGCTGGAATAAATAAGAATGTTAGTGAAGTGAAGGACCCAAGTCCCTTTGCATCTGTCAGGTTACGGACTGATGTCTGTTTGTCCACAAGCAGCATAAAGCTTCATCAGTGGCACGTCTGTATCCCAGTCGTTGGAGAAGTGCCACAAAAGTATTGGAGATAAAAATAGAAACACACGGTCTTTCTCAAGCACTGGGTTAAGCCCTCCGTCCTTTCATCCCTTTCATGATGCTGATTACACTCCATTTCAGAAGCAGTGAGGTCTCCTGTCCTCTCCTGCCCCGTGGCTTGGAGCAAGATTTGGGAACAACCATTGGCAGCTCCAAACCCCTCAGCTCATTCCCAGCCCCACGTTGCTCCTGGCTAGGTTAGAACTCTTTGTTCTAGTGCCAGCACCGTCCTTCCACCAGAGCAGCTCAGCTCCTTCCCGGGGTTTAACGTCCCTCTAAGGTACTTAGGGAGATCAGCTCAGCCTCTCCTCAGCTCTCTGGAAGAAACGAAGTGCTAGCCTGGCGAGGCTGGGCTCCCCAGGGAGCAGGGTCCCGGCTCTTTTGCTGAGAGCCAGCCAGCTGCTGTCCCAAACCTCCCTCCGCGGTGGGATCCCCGCTGGGCTGGCCCCAAGGTGGCACTCTGGGTGCGCACAAGCCGCAGCTGCCAGCAGCATCTCCGCAGCCCGAGCCTTCCCTGGCACCCACGAGCGCCAGGGTTCAGTGCGGCTGTGGGAGCCAGCGCAGGGGGATACGCATCTGGTGACATAGCAAGGGACAGGACACCATAGTGCTGGGAAAATCGAATGGAGCAGGTTAAAAGCAACAGTCAGGAGAAGGGAGGCTCTTCCTGGATACACATCTGCTTATAACGATGCCCCTTTCGGCTTTCGTTGCTCTTACCTTGTTGCCCTGCTTGGGACTGAGAGAGAAGAAACTGGGGGACTGACTGCATATGACCAGGAAGCAATACCAGCTGCTGCAGGGTGTGAAGAGAGCTCATATCCTATGGGAAAAAGCAAAGGGAACAACCAAGCTCAGAGATGCCTGCTCTTCACACAGCACCGCCTCTCCTGCAAAGCTCCCCTGCTCCCTGGTCTTTTACACTGCCCTGGACCCCATTCACATTTTTCATTTAACAGCCAGCACATCACATCAGCTACAGACCCAGAGCTACTCCAGGATCTGAAGTTTGCAGCTTTAAAAGAAAAATTCCGCACACAAACAGACATCCACAGGCAGAATACCTACTTTTAACTGAAAAAGTTAATTCTTGAAAATGACATTTTTGAGGGACTGGAAATCAAAATCTGCTTGCTAGAAGTAACAACAAAACCCCTTGGATCTCATTTTCTTACAGTTACTGTCTTTTCGGAGAATAAACTCCCTAAAACTACACAGAAAAGGTGCAGCTGACTGTCCCACCTCACCAACACTGAGCCTGCTTGCACAGAAGGCTGACTTCCCTGCCAGCTGCGTGCAGGGATGGGAAAGAATAAAAGCCCAGTAGTGCTCAATTCTGTGCACCAACAGCCAACGCACTGCGATGGATGCAGCCACCAGATCTGAAAGTGTTTTCTGCTTTTTGTCACTTAGCTGCTGGAGATTCACCACCCTGCACTGAGGAGAGCAGGCAGCAGGTACTTAGAGACGAGGAGTGCATCCTGGTGTTCCTTCACATTACTGGGGTCCCACGTCTTTTGCAGGGATTAGGGGATAAGAGTTTGCATTTGTTTGGGATAGAGGGAAAAACGCTTCAATAAGACCAACTCTCTTTAGAAGTACATTTCTAATTTCCATAAGATGAGCTCTTTGAGCTTCTCAAGAACTGTTGTGAAGCCTTGGGGAACTTGAACAAGGCTGAGTCGTGTAAAGAGTGCTGAATGCCCCATGAAAGAATGGGGGAAGAGATTTCTGAGCAGCCATGTGGCCTTCTGGCATCTAACTCCCTACTAGAATTTAACAAGAGTGAAGTGCTAAACTCTGATTTTTACCTTAGGAAAAAAATCCCTCAATAAAGTAATGATAATAAATAAAGTAATAAGTAATAAATTTCTTCTCTGGTGTAAATCAATTGGACCCAACACATTCAAGGATGGCTATGACAGTTCAGGTTAAGCGTTAATCTAGCCTAGGATCCCATCTTCAGCAATGGCATTAACCAGGTGTTCAGGAAAGAGGAAGACCAGGACAAGCATATCCAACACTTCCCCTTGCTATTGTCTCAGCCTCCAATTATTTTCAGCTCAAGGGATTTCCTGAGCATGGTGTGGTTTGCCTGCTTAGTAAACCCTCAAAGGAAATCTCTTCCAAGTGCATGTCCATTCTGCCTTTGAACCCATGTAAACTTTCTGCATCCCTCGGCAAGGCATTACACTGGTCTACCGGCTGCTGCAAAAAAAAGAGGCTGAGGAAGAGGCTGACTTTTGCCAGCGCAGATTCACTTTTCTAATTTGGTGACCATCATACCCTCAAGTCTTCTTTTGTCACTGCCAAAAGGTGCATCTAAGTCTGCAAATGTCTCTCAAAACCAGCCTTTCCCCTGGAGACCCATTAACCAGTGCCTTTTCAGACTTCTCAACCCCTGACGCAGCAAAGGTGCTTACCCCTGCAATTTGACTTCCAGGCATCATCGATGATCCCTGTACAAGGTGTCCTGACCTGGGGGGGATTGTAGATTGCAAGGAGTCACTGAGGTCTTCAGTTTTAATCTGAAAAAGAGCAAAGCAATTACAGCATTAGGGAGTGGACACGGGGGTGTGGGAAGTCTGGGATGGTTAGAAGTCAGAGAGGCTGGAAGAGATGGGGAAGGGATTGCTTTCAGAGAAGGGGGAGAGGTCAGGACCCATTGCTTCCACCCCTGGCTTCACAGAAAGGCGTGGGTCGTTCCCCATTTCTGGTCTCCAGTTTATAACACGGACATAATTTTCCTGCTCTGCCAAACCAAGGGGAGGCTTGCAGTTTGCTCAGTTAAAGCACATTAATTAAAACACTTCAGAAAGTTTCCAGTGACTTAGCAGACTTTAAAACATTCAAGTGCTTTCCTCAGACAAAACACTGAGGCATTCCGTGGTGTTATTAGGAAGACACAACACAATTCCCCTTTACAGATCACGACTCGCAACCCTATGGCGGACTGGCTGTAGATGGCCTCACATTTCGTTCTGCAGGTAGCAGAGAACAGTACAAGGGAACAGAAGAGATCATGAAGTGAAAGACCTTAAAAAGCAGTATAATCTTCCAGCCTTGAAAATGCAAAACCCTAGGCACCAAATGTACCAAACTATGAGAAAGCAACAAGAAATTGGGAAGTCCTATTGTACTGGCCTGGCAAGGAAAAAATCTGCTTCCTTAGCTAGAAGTAGTTGTGGGGAAAAAAAAAAAAAAAGGCAAACTTCACAGGAATCAGCCCTTAGCCCAATGGTTATTTTATCCTGCTTCAATGTTCAAGAGAGATTGCATTCTACAAAAAAAATAATAATAATAAAAAAAATCACGATTTCTGAGTCCACATTCCTAAGAATTCACCCAGGGACCAGAACTGAATCTTTTAATCTGATTTACTCCATGGTCTCCAAGTTCATTTTTACCATTGCTACTACATTTAAAAAATAATAATTACATCACTTCGTACTGACTGAATTTTTTTGGAAAGGCCAACTGGGAAAGGAAAGAGGGGAGCCTGGTTGGGGAGATTTTAGGAGTTTTTAGAATAATTCCTGAAAGCTGAGGAGCATCTATGTGCAGATGCTGCGCACAGGCAAGAGAAAAGTCATAGAGATCTCTTATAATAAGTTTTCTCTAAGAAAAGATACAAGCAAACAATTCCCAGACTTAGACTCAAGTTTTTCCCTAGCATGAGAGTGTCTTGAGCAAGGCTCACATCAGCAGTCCCCTTCCTAATCTAAGCATTTCCAGCGCATGAAAAGGCTCCCATTCCTAGAAACTGGAAAAACCAGGAGGAAGCCAGAAAGGACAGGTCTGGAAAACCTTGTCCACAGACTCAGCATCGCAGATTCACTCTTACAACCCGGGCTGAACCTCTCCATCTCCCATCAAATAACCTCCGAGTCCAGCACTGCCCAGAGGACGAGCAGGGTCGCGTTTGCCAGCGTTTTGCAGTGCTGGTACGGACTTTAGGTCATGCAGCCTCCTACCAGCAGAGGGGGGACAAGAAATGCCCCTTTTAAAAACAATGGCCCGAGCAAATATTTTAGGCTGAAGGATCTTTTCTTTCAGCTAGAGTAAAGCAAACAAATACACAGCCCCCTCCCACCCCCCTCAAGAGAAAATGCAAGCACGAGAGCCGCAGTGCAGGGAGCCAACCCGATAAACATTAACCTCTGCATTTCGGAAGGTGCTGTGCAGAAAGAAGAGAGTTACAACATCTCCTTTCATTATAACTACAGCTCTGGATGCTGCCGAAACTAGTTTTGCAATAATACTAGCTCCTTGCGACAAGAGTTATACATGCTATGAATTCCAGTTCTTTCCTACCTTTCAGGTTGGCATGATCATCCCGCTTAGCCTGGCGAAAAAAATCAGATGGAAAGAGCTTCTTGATCACTACCAACGCGGATAGCGTTTAAGTTACTAAATGTTAGGCAAAAGGCTTGGGAGAATACACCGTTAACCTTGAGCCATCCAGTCACCGCAGCAAAATGGTTTTATGCGCTTTTTTTTTCTGCGGGTGCATTAAAAAAAAAAAAAAATCATCCGAGCCAAAAAGTAAAAAATAAATAAATAAATGTTACCCCTGCTTGCAATTCATGTGTGTCTGCCTCATACAATGCAGTCATCCAAGTCCGAACAGTCCCAAAAAGAAAAGTTATCCGCGTGTTAGAGAACGAGGCACTTGATCCCGCCTAGGTTATGATCCCAATAGGAGCAGAGTGTTGAAGAAGCACAAGCCATTTCCAAACTGAAATCAATTTTTACAGCTGCCAAGCGGAATGATTTGGAAGCGTTCCAGGCCGAAAGGGGTGTGTAGCTGCATCCCGGCATCGCACAATATGAGAGCGGGAGGTGGGTTTGGCAAAGGACCGGTTCCCCATTTAAAAACAACAACATCTCCCACTGCTCCTTCCCCCGTCCCTGGAATTCTCTGGCTCTCTCCTGTACAGTGGGCGGGAACCTGGGTGTTCTTGACAAATCCTTCTCCCCTGCATCTTTTTTCATTGGTTTTAGGCTCGGATATTCTTCTCCCTCCTCTTCCTCTCCCCAGCAGGCCTGCAGCTGGCTAATTGTTCATTAGCAAGAGTTCGGGGTATATCCAAAACTTTTGGGATGGTTTATGCAAATCCTGCACCTTCATTTTTTCCCCGGCTAAACCGGCACTGTTACCAACTGTATGTTAGAAGAAGAAAAAAAAAACAAAACCAAAAAACCACACACATTGTGGGCGAGGCCACTCAATACCATGAGACTCCCTTAAAATAATGTGAATTTCAAACTAATAAAACCAGGGGAGGAGTTGCCTTCTCCTTTCCCAGTGCACCTCACACACATTTGCTGTTATTTTCTACGAGTACGAGAGTTTTCCTTAAGGAACCAAAGAAGGCTGAAAGCATCACGGAATCACCTCTCTTAGGTATTTGCCGAGATCCATGCTAAAACACTGCGCGTGAACGAGCAATTTAGTTAAAACCGGGACCAGGTCCTGCTGTGGTTCCGCAGTCCCTTGCTTTTACATGATGGTCAGGGCAGGCGAGGAACGAGAAGTCATTGAGAACGAACCAAAGTCTCTTCCCATTGAATTGGATTTGGGGAAACAACGCTATCCAAGGAAAAATGAACTTGTAAGACAGCGGGATGAACTAAGGCCGTGCAAACGCTGCCTGCTCGCTCCGGGCAGCCTCGGGGCTGGGGCTCCTCGGCAGCAGGTAACGGCAGGTGGCGGCACCCGTATGCAGAGCTGCCGAGGGCTCCTCTGGGGAGAAGAATCACACTTGCAAATCTCAAGTGGATGTTTTCACAGCCTTAAAATAGGGTCAGCTGCCCCCAAGCAATCCAAAGTGAAAAACACAGGAAGGGTGACTGGATGGAAGGAGAGTCCCTTCCTTAGTTGGCTAGCGCGTCTGCTGGGCACGGCCAACGATGGGTTGTTTCTTACCTATCTCTAGCCTGAAAACAAAAACAAAAAGCAAAACAAACTAAGAAACATATTGAGGGCGATGGAAAATGATCAAAGCTCTTCAGCTTGCTTGCGCAACTGATTTGTGGAAGGTGTTTCATAAACATTTCATAAGAAGGAGAATTATGAAGAAAACATCTCCCAACCTGCCTGCAATTACTGCACAAACTCTTCCTTACCAGTAGGAAGAAGGGGAGGAAAAAAAAAGTACATCTGTTTTGTAACTGATCTGTGAACTTTTGGCAAACATTCGGCTCATGAAAACATCCTGCAGACATATTGCAAAGGTGTAAAAAGCCAGCCTTACACGAGGAAGTTGGAAGGATTCACGCTGGCAGCTCCGATCTCATCGTGTGGAAGGCCATACCCTTCCGACAGACAGACCGACCGACGGACAGACAGACAGACACATGTTCGATCCAACGAACCGGCAGCCAGATGCCCTTGGTTGGACAGGGCTCTGGCTGCAGCCTCCTGGAATAAACCCAGCGCTGCTGCCAGGGCTGGCTTTAGATGCTTCACAAACTGCTCTTGTTTAAGGGGTCAATTAACAATTCAGCTAATGAACAACAAGCACCCAGCCGCGGACCCTGGACCAGAAAGCAGCAAGGCAGGCATCTGCTGCTGACCAGGAGCACGGCCCGCTGCCGATCTGAACTGCCCTTCCTTGCCCCTCCGGCACCGCAGCAGGCAGCCCGAATACAGCCCCAAGCCACCTCCTGCGGGCAAGCGCTTCCGACGTAACATTAGCACCGCTCCGTCATCCTCTTCGCAAAGGTGGGACCAGCTGACTGATTCGGCACCCAGTCTCAGATGCTTCCCCCGAATCTAGACAAGAGATGCCCGGACCCTGCCAGATCGTGGCCGTGAAAGCCACGCCAGCCTCCTCCAGCACCAGCTGTTAGGAGCTGCAGTCGTTATTGTAAGACTGAAGACAATCGTATTTGTTGAGTAGTTTCTATTTAGACGGTTACCTCTTTGAAACAGGTATTTATCTGCCCTCGTATCTGGCTTATCTCACAGTCAGCAATTCACGACTGTTTAAGACTTTGATTTACTCATATCCCTCCCCCCGCAGCTGCAAAGGGGTACGGCTACTGGGAACAGGATCGGGTGCACACAGACTTCGGAGCCAATTGCCCCTCACTGAAAAAGAATAGCAGGTTTCTTCCCGGGCTGAATCATTCCCAAAACACTATTTCATGCAGAAGGGCTGTCTGAAGTCAAGGGAGGAAGTCCTATGGTAGACACAGATATCAAAACTGGATCCAAGGCTATTGCAGCTAACTGAGCCCTCCCACCTTCCAATGGCGTAAGTGCTCTTCTGTGAATTACCTGCACACGTGGGCACCATAAAATAAAAAACACACTAATAATAAATTATAGCAATAATAATAATGGGCTTGCAATTACTATTTCCACATGTACTATCCTGCACATACGGCAAGGCTTAACAGACACTCAGGAAGAAAGCAGAAAACCCTTATGTTAATAGAACGATATTCACCCTATAAAATTTGATATCATTTCACACCGAAGAGTGGGATTTTCAGAAGCTGTCAGCATGACGAAAGCAGAATTAATCCCACGCTGAATACCTAGCAGACTGTATCCTAAAAGTCAGTAATGACAACACACTGAAAAATTAGAATGTAATCTGTAACCTCAACAGACCTGCATCACAGCTTCACGAGGCTTTGAGTTCATTAAGTGAGGTCTGATCTGATATGCTTTACCC
Source organism: Chauna torquata (assembly GCA_013399475.1). Lineage (NCBI taxonomy): Eukaryota > Metazoa > Chordata > Aves > Anseriformes > Anhimidae > Chauna > Chauna torquata. The sequence goes on along the minus strand of VXAL01002286.1, from coordinate 146,824 downwards.
TCTGAGCTTCAGCTCTGGACACAAATGGTTGTGCCTTAGCTGTAGTAAAAGTGGGGGTGGGAAATCAAAACTAAGTGTAACCGAGCTGCGTGCTTCACAAAAGGAAACAAACAACCACGTTCAGCTCTGTGTTCACAGGCTTTCTGATACAGCATTTCCCAAGCGTTTTTGCTTTGAAACATATAACAGGAAAAAGAAAGAAGTCATCCCTCTCCTCTGCACTGAGCGATAAGCCTCAAAACGATCACGTGAAGCACGGCAGGCTTCCAAAGCAGGCGCTGGGCAGAACTGAAGCCAGAGGTGGGGCAAGCACCTGCCCCAAACGGCCACGCTCCCATCTGCACTGCCCCTGCACGAGCCTCAGGAGCACAGCGAGGGCTTTGGAGTGGCGACCTGTGTTCAGAGAGCACAGAACTGGAAAAGGATACTTTTCAGCAACAGCTTAGAGCATCTTCACTCCTGCTACTGGTACTCAGGCATGCAGTGCCTTCTCTGCCAAGGCCTGTGGACGTGCCAAATTGGAAGTATTTAAAAAGAGGGCAGGGGAAGGTGCCATTTTCTTGGTCAGAACGGTGAGAACCTCCAAACAAAGCATGGAAAGTTGTTTTACCACCGTATAGGCTGCGATTTCTCCCATGGCTCCGTTGCAGGACTCTCCCTGCCTGTTCCCCCCCAAGTCCTCAACCCGGAGGTCCTGCCCTCCTGCCCCAACCTCCCCACACATTGCGGCACTGCTCCTGCGTCGCTCAATTCCGCTTGCCCAACTTCCAAAACTCTCCAGAACTCCACCTCTGCCTACACCTTTGTGCTTATCTTCTCTGCTCCCACCCTGGGCTGCATCCCTGCCCCTTTCCTTATCAATCCGATTTCACACACGCCAGGCTTCGTTGCTTCTCCCATGCCCTCCTGCATGCTTGCACAGGTTCCCTGGAGCCCGATCACGTTCCTGTTGAAGTCAGCAGCAGAGTTGCCTTATTGGGCTTTTCTGGGGCCAGAACCAGACCTTTAACCGTTCTCCAAATTCCCTACATGAAGAATTTCCCCTTCCCATGGATCTCTTGCCTAGGGGGAGCAGACCGTGCTTGTTCTTTATTCTCTGTGCCCTCTGGCTGCCAACCAGTCAGAAACCATCTAAATACCTGGCACTGCCTCCCTGCTGCACAGTACTGGTGTCCCCGGCTCAGTCATCCGCGAGGAGGGCAGGGCGAGACGTGGGAGTCGCGGCGCAGGTAGCCCTCAGCAGCAAGGCGCTTTCCGCCCCATCCCACATTGGAAAGGAATTAACTTGGAATCAGCCGGCTCCCGTGACTGGGGCTGGCTCCATCCCAGCTCTGCAGGTTTCTCTGATTGGTTCAGGGTAGTTTTGGCACCCATTGCCGCGCCCCAGGGAACTGGGGCACAAGAAGAGCAGCTAGAGGAATTGCATTAAACACACACAAGTAATATAATTAAAAAAGAAAGGGAGAGTGAGAAAGATCAGTTTTGCTGGAGAGTATCGCATGATTTTTCTTTTTGGGTGGAAAGAATGAAGGCTGGAGATTGAGGAAAGAGGGAGCCAGTTCTCGGCTCCCAGCTCCGGGGCTCTGGCAACTTCCATGTGCTGGGGAAGCAGGGCGAGGGGGTGTCCTGCTAGCGAAACCCAGTGTCTGCCTCCCAAGGGGCCGAGCAGCTCCGGTTCAGCCCACTGATTACACACAGAGCACTAGCACATCAGCACCTCTGGGATGGGAGAAAGTGCACTCTGATGTCAGGCTGCCAAAATTAGAGGCCTTGCTTGAAACCCCGTCGACTTTACCTTTTTATGCTATGACTTGCCCTTTTCCAAACGGGCGTGGGGCCCCACCCTTGCTGGGTGGTGCAGGCTTTTGATTGAATTCTTGGAGCTCACCAGATGAAAGGCCTTCAAGAAGTTGGAGTCTTCTCCTTATTACCAATGAGCCACTCTCTAGCAGGCAGAAGAGTCATATCCATGCATGGTAGTTCATGCACCTCACCACTTAAAAAGGTGCCAAGCAACCTAAAAAGTGCCTTGACAGTGACAACCATGCCTTGAGCTCACGTTCTATTGTGGAAACAATCGTTAGGTCCCTTTAGTCCATGAAACCAGGGCTTGTCCCCTGCAAGCTTAGAAAGTACTTACCACGGGATGATAGGAGCCCAGCTGAGCAGGGAATTTGCACAAAGAGAAGACCAGTCTATCTGTCCTTTGTCTCTAAGACAGCTTTGAAACAACAGCACAAGATACACTGCCAGTGGACCAAAGCAACAAGTGTAGGCAATACCTTATAAATACAGGTTGCTCTTTAGAAGCCTGGAGCAGGAAAGCAGGAGTTTGTGGATGGGCTGCAGCTGGGTCTTCGAACCAGGTACAATCCGGCCAACTCAGAAATGATGCCATGCTGTTGTCAACAGCTATTGGCTAACCAAACAAATTTAGTGATTTCAATCCATCCCTTGAGGGGGGGAAAAAAACAGTCTTTCCTCCTACTCCGATCCCTCTTCCCCTCTATACACTTCGCAAGAGAGTCACTGGCATGTGTTGGAGTTTGTTCCCAGCAATCTCATCTGAGGGCCTCTGCAAGGCTCCAAAACAAAGCTAGCTTGCAGAAGAGGTTCCTCTACATATCTGTCCTAAGCAAAACAGCACCATATATAGAAACAGAGGACTTTCCCTAAAGCCAGGGCTTTCTCTGATGCTTTCCCAAAGGGGTGCATTTCAATGAAGAACCAGCACACATACAAATTTATGCAATCAGTCTATCCCTAGGACGGAGCAAGGGAACTTCAAAAGGGAAAGACCAAGGTAGTGTTCAGCTGAGATCCAGTGTCAGTCAAGGCAGATATGGACAGCTGGGCTGATTTCCAACTAGAGAAGGATCAAGAGAAGAAAAGCAGATGCAAGACTTAGGCTGGCACCCTGGGGCAATGCGGAGAAGAAGAGAGAGTGAAATCTGAATTGATCCCCAGAGGGGAGAAGGAAGCAGGATGTGAACCTCCCCTTGAGAGGAGGGCAAAACAGGACAGGGATGGAAATCTGGAGGGCAGACTGAAACCTGAACTACCCACAGGGAAAAGCCAAGCAGGAACAGAAATGACATATAGGGAACAGAGGAGATTAGGGGGAGGTGGGAACTCAAAGTGGAATGAAGAGCTATGAGAGAGATCGCCGGGGGGAGGGAAGCCCTGGTTGAGCAAAATTAACTCTGCAGGGAGTTTTGCATCCCAGATATTAATAACAAACTACCTAGCAAGTTGGGCCCTTCTTTCCACCTTCAAAAGGATGGAGGGGAGGAAGAACTTGTCTGTGGTTGAGCACAAGACTATGAATCAGAGAACCGGAGTCCGTATCCCAGCTCCACCAGGGAGCAAGTCCCTGGATTACAATATGCCTCAATGTCCACAGGCAACTCTCCTATAAAGCATCCACTGATTTCAACTGCAATCACAGTGCTCAGCATCTTTGGGAAAAGCCAGGTAGTCAGTCTCTGTCTGTCTCATCTGTAAGACAGGGTTAAACACCTCCCTACCTTCTGGAGGCACCAGGATGCTAAATTCATTAGCAAAGTACCTTCAGACGTGTGGGCGGAAACCACCAAACAAGGTCAGGGCATTAATGGCACTGAAAAAGGGCCACCTGCGATTTCACATCTCAGACACAGTTTGCCTGCTTTCCTTTCTCACATCTTGTGTCTGCAGGACATCTGCTGTGAAGACCTGAGACAAATCAGTCTCTTGCCTCAAAACAGCAGTTGTAAACCACACATAAACCTCAAAAACTAAAGTTCCATCAGACAATGACCCTGTCAGATACAAACAGGGCAAGGAGATGAGGTTAGAGAAGCAGGTCCTGAGAATGGGGATCTCTGGCATCTCTGGCAGAGGGCAGGGGATTGTAACACATGGGATCCGTCGCCTGATTTTGGAAGGGAAGAATTTTTCAAACAACCCAGTGCCTCACTGCTCTTTTGTGCTATACCAGCAGACATACTCAATAGGCCGAAAAATCTACTCGAGTCCTTCTGACTGGGAATCCTAAGCAGCTCAACAGTTTGATGAAGAAAAGGGGTGTGAAATGCATCCCTTACGGTCATAAGCAACAGTCAAAATGGCACAGTGTACGACCTGATGTGGGAATTTAAGTGTTGAGCTGATGTACATATGAAATACCAGGCCATTTCAATCATGTATCTTGTTTCCTGATTTTACTTTGGATGCTTCCCTTTGTGCTCCGAATATCTCCCCTGCCCCATCAATACATCTCCCTGTTACCTCCTTTTCCCAGGTAAATCTTTGCCAAGATCCTATTTCTAGGAGGCCTGCAGGAAAAGGATGTATCCGTATTACATCCCCTACTGGGTGTAAAACAAAAATAAGGTCATAGGAGTAAAGAACCAAAAGGAAAATTCAAGCTATGCTAAGCCCTGGGCTACTCAGGCACATGAGTGCCTGCTTGTCTGTCTGAAATATTGTCAAGTCTCACGGCAGGATCACCCTTTATTGGTACAAATATCAAACCTGTCATTATCATTAAACAAATGACAGCCTGCCTACAAGGGTTAGCCTTTTGCTGGAACGAAACTGCATGACATATTTGGATACAGCTCACATGCAGATCCTGTTAAGCCTTTCCTGCACTGGTAGTGCATAACCTTTCAGCTTTATTTCAGAAGACACACATCCTGTCCTGGCACTGGAGTGCAGCTCAGTGGTTGAGAGCATGAAAGGACTTGGAGAGGTCCTCTCATTCCCTCAGAGGAGAGGATGAGAGGAGGTCTGAGCCTTCATTCCTCCCTGGCACGCAGAGGCTGCATTGCCGCAAGGACCAGCAAGTGACACAGTCCTGCGCATCACTTCCCTGCTGATCCACAATCTGTATTTTCCTCCCCTAGCTGTGGCTCGACGCATAGCACTGTGTGCTGGACCACACTCACGCCATACACACAAGACCCGTAGTCTCCCCAAACAATCAGCCCTAGCTCCGTGCGCATATTCCAGAAGGCAGGGTTATCTCAGGGATTACCTCCAGACAAGGGGCAAATTACACGGCTCTCCGGAGCAGCACTCTGGAGAGCCATCTATGAAAACAAACAGTGCAGTATTTCCTTAAAGCGGGAACCAACATTTACCAACAGGGAAATGAAACAAACAAGACCGTGGCATCACCACCTGGTGGAGATCACCACACTACAGCGAGGAAAAGCTCTGAGTTCAACACTTTGAGCCAGACCTTTTCCCAGGCCTGTTAAGCCTCAATGCCCTTCTGTTGCAAGACTCTGAAGCCGCTTTGCCGAGTTGCTCCCTTCTCTCCCTGGCACACTCTGGACATGATCCCAAACCATCAAGAAGCAGATGTCCCTATCCAGGTTGCCAGCACTGAAGGTGAAAGTTTATTACACTCTCTTTGCATTTCCCTTGATATAAACAGGAAACAACCAGCATCAGACTCCCTAAATAAAAAGCCAAACCAGATAGGCAAGGCAGAAGATGCTTCTTTTTTCCATACACACCCTTTCCCCTCTCATTCACATACAAATTACTGTTGCATCCAGGTGGGAGGAGGGTTTGAAGAGGGAAGGGGGGGAAGAAACGTTTGCCAAATAGGTTGAGGGATCAGAAGGCAGCTTTCTCATAAAGCACAGGACTGACCCACAAACTGCGAGAAAACCTCAAACTCCGCAAGAGTTTCCCTCCTCCCCGTTTGCAGGGTGAGAGCAGCCACAGCAGGGAATTGGTAGGCAAGTAAAGGGGTCTAACCAGGTCACTCCACCCTTCTCTTCCCGCCTGGAGCGTAACAGGGGAGGGAAACAGACCTGAAATGTAGGCCATCTACAAAGACTGGGGGAGAGGCTTAAACGATGTGAGATTTATGATCTTCAAAGTGATTAGCGCCCAGCACTCCAAATAAAGTCAAAGAGAGCTCGGCAGCACTTGCATTCAGTTTGGAGTTGGGTTTCAAACCATACTTCTCTGGCTTCAGTTCGAAAACCTGAATTGCAAGGTAACAAAAAAAAAAAAACACACCAAAACCCCAAACCAAAATTAAAAAACCCACCAACCTCCACCCCTAACGAAAGAGCTCAGCATCTGGTTTTACATGAAAACACTTCAATATTTCCATATCTCCCCTCTTCCTTTTTCTCATCGCTTGAAATCTATTTGCTGAATTGAAGATAAATTCACCAATAGCTGAGGTCAACCTGAAACGTGAGTGTACAACCAGTGTGCATTTGGGCTCACTCTCGTTTAAAATAATAACAATAATAAGAATGGCTCGACTGTGCACATGGCCTGGAGAGGACCAAGAGAGGGAGACAAAGAGCCACACTCCCTGCGGGTCCTGCACACGCCAGTGTCCACTCACCCGGACCGTCACAACTCTGTCCCCGACACCACTGCAAAACCCCTTCTGTGGACACTGCCGGTGTCCTGGGGAATTGGGCCAGATTAAAAAAGCAGCCAAAAAAACCACCATCAAAATGAGCTGGTTCACAGGCTTTCACTTTTAAACCTCAATCAGCCCCCAGTCAAGTTTGCTACTTGGTTACACAGGTGTGCTGGCACAAGCAAAAGGGACTTCGTGGTGCCACGGTGGAAGGAGAAAAACAAAGTGGGAAGTGAATGGTACCAAAGGCTGCCATGAAACCACAATCTCAGTTTGGGAGGAGGACACTTCTGTCAAGCAGACTGGCCAAAATCCTACCGACCACGAGGCTGCCTGCCCACACGAGTTTACTAGCATCTCTCACTCAGTGGCAGGCAGGGACCAGGACCCTAAAGAGAACGAGTCCGATCACTGGCGGGTGTAAATCAGCGCTACTTCACTGCAGTCAATCACGTTTCCTTGATTAACCTCAGCCCAGGATCCAGTTCTAACATCTTTGTGGTGTTGCCATAGGAAAAGTTTGCAACATGTAATGATCTTGTACTTTCATAGCTTATTTCTATCTTGAGGGAATTTTCTTTTATCACTAGTTATAAGCAGATTGGATTCTTCTCTTGGCTTGTAGAAAGCCTGTGCTTTGGGCTCGCAATCCATGGAGCTGGAGACACAAGACTTTTTGTTTTCAGCTAGGTTTTCCAAAAACCTGGAAGATGGCTGAACGTGTTAAGACACCTTTGATAGGAAGTTACAACCCACCCAAAACCAGAGCAGCCAAACCAAACAAACAAACAGCAGCTTGCTGACATCTGTCAGACAAGAGCCACCAGGGCAAGGTTGGAGGACAGAGAAGTCACGGGAGAGGCATCAGCTGCCCACCTGCTGCTAGCAGGAAGCCTTTGCAAAGGATCGCAACCCTTGAGCTCAGGGAAGGTAAAGTTGGAATCAGGTAGGCTGCTGATTTGTTAGGAGTGCCAACATCTGCTTCAAATGCTAGTAACCGTCTACAGAGGCACAACCCTGCTTGCTCTCCTCACTCCAGCTCCCCAACCAATGCCAGAGTCCTGCAGCAGGTCGGTGGGTTTGCTCTCCTGACCTCCTCTTTTTGTTTACAGGGTCTGAGCCCAGCTCCACTGATGGCCGCGGGAGTCCTTAGCTCAGGACTCAGCGCGTATTCTCACGTCTCTGCGCAGGTTCAAGATCTATGCTCTGTGCAGGGCTGTCACCTGCTTCCCCTTGCAATCCTGGTTTGAGGTTCAGGGATTTCTGAGAGCCAGGTCTAAAAATCTCCAGGCACTCCATGAGACAGAGGTTGCTTTTAGCTGCATGAAGCTGGAGGATAACATCTGACAGCAAAGACAACAGCTCTCCAGACCCTCGCGTGCTGCAGCCAGGGCTGCACTGCTGTCAGACACTCGCATTTACCTACTGTCCCTTTCCCCACCGTCTTACAAAAAGGAATCTGCCGTTGTAGGCAGGCCTGGTCTTGACCCAGGCACTCCAAGACCTCAAACCACCTCATCTTCAGTCCTTGCTGATACTCCTGTGAGTCAGCCTCGTGCTCCTAGACTTGCATACCACACTGCTTTCAGTGCCAGTGTCACACATAGTGCAACTGCATGGAGCTTTGGGGCGGGATTTGCACTTTCGCCAGTGTAATTGAGGTCCCCTTTTGTTTCTAAGTGACAATAGAAAAAATAGAAAGTCAGAAAAAGCCTCAAGCAAAGGGTGATTTAAAGAAACTCTATAATTAACTGAACTTCTATGAAATGGGAAGGCCTGGAAACCAGAAGTTTTATCTGTCATTCTGTCCCACAAGGGGAATCGGGAAGGACTTACGTGGCCTGTTTAATAGTAGCTTCTGACCTAACAGTTTTTTTTTTTTATCTCCTAGCAGTAGCTGCCTGGGACTCAGCAAGATGAACACTTAGCAAACTGCAATTCAAGAAAGCAGGAGAATCCAGGGAGCGTCTTACCTGCCTGTTAAAGTCCAGCCCATTCTGTTCACTTCCTACAATGAAACAAACAGAAAAAGATCTCAGTATTAAAGGCAGTCAGCATCCATCTACACTTTCCAGAACTCAGGACACACGCAACCAAAGACGCGCTGCTCGCCCAGCACAGTTTACTGTAAGAGCAAGGAGAGGAGCGGGAAGGTGGAGTCGATGGGAATGCAGCAATGGAAGAATCAAGGCAGCCTTGCAGCGCTTGGTGGTACCAGCTTTTGCTGGAGTGCTTCTGCCTGGGAGACACCTGGCCAAGCACAAGGGTGGGGGAGAGCTCGCTGGAAGGGAGATTCCAGTGGAGGTGAACTGGAGGATGTTACAAATCTCCAGGGAAATCCGGGACCGAGGACTGTGCATAAAGCAAGAACTAACTGTGGGAGAGGCTAGCAAACAGGTGGCCGAGGCTGTTAACCAGGGATCTTCAGGAACCTGTGTGGCACCGAGTAATTACGGGATATCTAAAGGAACAGAGGGTGCCGTGGGGTTGTGCTCAAGAGGCGTCTCCTTGATTCCAAAAGAGATTGGCAGGCACAGGGGGAAAATCAGGCAGGTTTCAGCCTGAAGGTACTGCACAGGCCCTCACTCATTCCCCTTTGATGATAAACATTCCCCCCCTCCATCACACCTGCCAAATTCATCAAGAACATCACAGAGGAAAGGCTGTACACTCCACAGATATGAATGCTTTAAGGGATTCCACGAAGCCTCTCTAGTTGCAAAAGGCAACCCCAAGAAACCCCTTCCCTTTGCAATCCATTCCCTAAGCCATTCTCTTCCAGCCCAACTGAGTTTGTGATTAATAGTCTTAAATTGTTCACATCCCACCAGCGTAAGCCCCTGGGGGCCTTCTCCTGTTTTTTTTTTTTCCTTTAGTATAACGTTCCCCATGAAGCATAGCCCATGCCCTGTGATCTGATCAAGCTTCAACACATCACGTTTTCCAGGAGTTCATGTCTCTTCCAAGAAGTTGGAAAGCCGTTGGAGGAGGCTGTGCAGGCAGGAGTGCAAATCCAGCTCTTCCCTTGACTTGCTTACTTTCAACTGAGCAAGCCTCTACCCTAACCTAGCACACAGTTTTTCAACTCAAACCATATACATAATGCTCCCAGGTGAATCAGCAGGGCTCTGAGATCCTCGGGGGAGTGTTCTTGGTACAATTACTTGCAGATGGCAAAATAGTTTTAGAGTCGACTATAACAATTTCATGGCACCCTGTTCTCTGCTATCTAGAAACTGCTCCGGAGATTTTATCTGCAATATGTTAACAGCATCAACGATGGAAACTGAGCTGCCTTTGTTGCTCTTGTTAGGCTGAGCTGCAAGTCTTCGTTATCAGACAAAACCAGCGCACTATTTCACAGCAGAGCAGGCTGTTGCCGCCTGCTCCAAAATCTCGTCTTCTCGCCACCTGCAACTCAACCCCGATCCAGGTCTGCATCTTTTCCGCAAGCCCGTCTGCATTTCTGTTGTGCTAGAACCTGCCCTCCCTTCCTGGCTTCCTCCCGACCTGCTTTTCAAAGCTTTTTCTCTTCCCAATCTCAGGTCTTTATCTTCTTCCATGCAATTCCCTACTCCCCCTGCCACCTCCGACTTGCCACGCGCTCGCGAGCTGCCGCTCCTCTGGCTGTGACCATCTGCTCCCTGACCACCTCTCTCCAGCTGCTCCCGCCCCAGGAATTTGTTCATTCATTGCGTTCCAGCTCCAAGCCCCAAGAGCCAACGACTGCTCGTATAAGCGATGGGAATGCTGATAGTCTTAATAGATGATCGCAATCAGTATCCACACACCTGAGCAGGACTGTGTGATGATCTTCAAGGCCTGCTGTTTCTACCTTTGAAATCCACGGGGGGTTGATGCAATCTAAAGGCAGTAGCTAAAGGGAAGAAAGGCAAGAGGCAGAGAAGAAGGAAATACAGTTCCCAATTGCTAAAATAGAACAGGAAGGAAAAGGTAACCTGGTTTGTTGGACACAAGACTTTTGCTCACGTTCAAATGCAGCACGTTGATGAGGCAAGATGCAAAGACCTTGAGGGAAATCCCTAGGTCCCAGCGATGACGGCTCTGAGTCACCACCATACACCCCAGCTCTCGGAACTTGGGATCCGCAGCTGGAGCAGAGTTTCACGCTGCATCGCTACCGCGATGAGCCAAACTCTCTAAACTAGACTCTGCCAAAACACACAGCGGGTTCAAAATGCCCAGGCCCAAGCTCTTCAGTACATCCCCTCCTCCTCTTCCAAGCTTCCCACCTTTCTCTTTTCCCTCCCTGCACCATCAAGTGCAACCTTCAGACTTTGTCTTTCTTTCTCCCTTCCTCCCCTACAAGGCCAGGCACAGCATCCTCCACGTCCCACCTCAAACAAACACGGGTGTTCAGAAGTACCTCAGCCAGGTTTTTTGTGACAATGGAACATGCTGGAAATATGCATGGAGATCAACATGAACCCATTTGTAGCTTGGGTGTCTAAGTCTGAGATAACTGCCCCAGGCTGTCTTGGTAGACAACGACAAGAAATAGGCACCTCCAGAGGCCATTCATCTGACCTATCTTAGACGCCTATCTTAAGTTGAGATGAATGGCCCTCTGGAGATGACAATTTCTCTTTATTGACTACAAAGGGACCCAGGGGCAACTAGTTCAGACTTAGATGTCCAATAGTGAGATATTTAAAACTGGGCGAGGTGATTTCTGCTCCCAGTGGTTATGTAAATGGGAGCTGGATACACAAATCTCTTCAGCTTTTCAGCAGGATCAGTGAGTGTTTGTGCTCAGATTTATTTGCAAACAAATCTCGTCTTTTTCTATTTCAGTAAAAGCTTGTGTGTCAAGTAAAATTAAAATGATTTCAGCTGCAAGCCAAGGTTTGGGCGTGATAGGGATAACAACTCTCTTCTTCCAGCTAAATCAGTAACTTTCCTACAAATGTTTTAAAAACAGACTCATTTCCTCCCAGTTTCTATCAGCATCAGGACCCACGCTGAAGTAGTCATTTCTCTCCTTAAAGGAACGGGCTGTTCAAACAACAAGGATCTGCACTAAAGATTTAATCTTTTCTAGCTCCAGGAGATAAAAAGAAAGAAAAGTGTAAGTGGCGGCAGATTCTCAACTGCTGCAAACTGCCAGAACTCCACTCATTTTGGTGGAGCTCCACACCAGCCAGCAACGTGCCTCCTGCTACACCAGCCAGACACCACGGGCTCTGGAGCCTCCAGCGCCTGCTAAACACAGCCCTCCCCTCCTTCAGTTGCATCAAACTGGGGAAGCCCTGGGACTTAAAGGGAGAAGGATTGCTTTGAGCTCCTTGCGCTACATTTCCCAGGAGCTTCCCCACCCAAGAGGCCTCCGTTGCCCTCTCCACGGGTGTCCTGGACAGAGGAGAAGAGGCAGCCATAAGCTCCGCTGGCTCCCCGCAGCACGGCAGACAAGGACCGCGCTGCTCTCCTTGGTTCACCTGGCAGCTGTTTTGCATAGCACTGGCATCAGATCTGGTGCGAGTTTGCCTGGGGAGGTTTCTCTGGGGATGGGAGCAGCAGAGTAGTTCCGGACGGCTTTCCCCCCACCCGCTACTGTTCCCCCCGTCTGAAAGGCTTTGCGTGCTGCGAAAACCAGGCGCCCGCGCTCCATCGCAACCGACTCGACCCCCACTGACAGCCACCCAGCTAGTCCAGCACTTGAGGATAAAAGCTCCGTAATGGGAGAAAAATAAAATCAAGATTGCAGCGTCTTCACCTTCGCGAGGCAAACACATGCAGTAACACGCAGATGTCACCCGCGGGGAGTGACAGCCGCCCATGGCTTTTTGCCTGATGACAAAACAGGGCCGCAACCAGAAGGCTAGCTTTATTCTCCTTCCCGCCCAGCTACACACTTAATTCACCTCATAGTTTGATCTCAGCCATGCAGAAGGGACAGGGAATTAGAAAGCGATTTCAATCTCTAACAGGTGTTGGGGAATTCCCACAGGGAATCAGTTTTCTGCCCGTGCATTTGGGAGGGAAATTCAGAACAGCTGAACAATGATGGGGGAACACTGCCAGGCAGACACCGGGCAGGGGATTCAGGCTCAGATGTCTAACTTTTAGGTGTCTAATTCGGAGCCAATTGCTCTAGGCTGCCTTTACAGCCACGGAGAGGAAGCCGGCACTTCCAGAGGGCAACTCATCTCACCCCCAGGTCAGAGGGCAGAGAGATGAATCACCTTCTGCAGATACCTATTTTCATCACTGACTCTACAAGGTGCCTGGGGTGAGTATGTCAGACTTAAGCCTCAGAGTACCGAATATCAAAAATTAAGATTAATCTCACCTGTCCTGAAGTATTTTAGCACCCCAGCTGATAAAGCACAATGCTATTAGAGATTGACAAAGAAGGCCAGATGCAGAGAGCCTTTCAGTAAGATATTCTAGAAGCTGAGGAATTAACTCATTCACATTGACTGATACAAGAATCAAATCTCTCAGCCCAAACACCAGGTAAAGTTAAAACATCATGCAAGAGCGGTTAAAGAAGAGTGGCGACGTTATAGCTATGAACAGCACTTGAGCCACATGCCGTAAATTAAGCAAAACTCTCACCTGCACTGAGAAGGACGTGGTCCTATTAAGCCAAAAAGATATTCAGCATCAAGTACTCTCCTCAGTAACTTAAATCACTTTGGGTGCTCAAGCAAACACCAAGTCATAATCTCTCTACCATTCCCAGCAGCCAGACCAGCCACTTCCGCAGAACTCACGGCAAAAGCCCTGAGACAAGCTCACTTAAACCACCTGCTCGCCATTTGAGTGGCTATCTCTGATTCCCCCACCTGTGCCCAGTGGTAATGGGGAGCAGAAACCACAGCTGAGCAGCCACCAGGCTGTTCCCTGAACCCTTACGGGTCCTGCTGGGATGCTCACTGTTCCCAAGGTTAGCTCCAGAACTGTTTCCTAAAGGGAGCAAGGGAAATTCTGGACGGGGTGGGAAGGCTTCAAGGCAGCCAGATAGGGCTGCAGTTTTCGTGCTGTTTGCATTAACAACACAAACAGACCAAACCGGGGCATCGGGGCATCTCCATGGGAAAGTCAAGGCTCCTTAGCAAGAAAAGTGAATCTGTGCTGACTCAGTGAGATGGCTGCAAAGCAGGGGAAGCTTTCACTGAAGACTCGAGTGTTTCATTTGGGTGGAAACCCCCTGGGTCATAGAAATGCCTTTCCTTTGTGAGCCTCAAAGAGCTCCCACCTTCTGGTGCCACCGCAGCTCCGGGCGCGATGTACCCTTCGTGTGGGGCAGGGCGCGGGGGGAATGCAGGGCAGCGAGTGTGGGAGACTCGGGCAGCTTCCAGAAGGAAACCCGAGGGCAGCAGTTGTTCCCACGGAAAACATTTCACCTGCAGGTGTTGGGAGAGGGCAAGTCTCTTCTCTTAGACCAGAGGCAAGAGGCAGATCAGACCAGCTCTTCCTTTGCCCCTCTAATTCAAGTCAAACCAGCCTTTTGTTCCCCTTTCCCCTCCCCATCCTTTTTTATCCTCTTCCATAATGGGATGTTTAAGAAAAAAAATAAAATAACCCAACCTCAAACCCTAATCACCTTCATTTGAATTTCAAATATCCCCCTCCTGGCCTCCCCCACGCCCCAACTGACTCGGAGCTGGGAATATGGAAATTTCTCCTGCTTGCCTTACATGTGGCTGTGCTATGAAAATCATCAGCCGTATGCAAATCCTGAGCAGGCCCAATTGCCATAGCAACCAGCTGTTTCCAGCCTGGCTGCTGCTGCTTTTATTTATTTGGGACTTGTCCTGGGGCTGTTCATGGCTGCAGGGGGAAGAGACGAGAGAAATCCTGGAGGCTTTGAGGGAAGTTTCACCAGGGAGAGCTGGCCTTGGCGAGCAGCGGCACAGCCAAGGACGAGGCTCGGTGTGGGGCTGGGGAAGGCCAAGTTTCCTCAAAAGACTTTGGCCCGACAGCCCATTTCCAGCCCCAGCTGAAGAGGTCACAGCAAAAGGCTCAGCCCCGGCATCCCTGGGCTCGCCTGCTGGGGAGGGTCCGCGTGCAGCGCGAAGCCTGAGCACCCCCCAGCTCATCTCACGCTGCTCAATCTGACGTCGCTTGGGCACATTTTCTTCTACCTGAGCTAGAAACAGATGTGGAGGCAAAAGCCTCCCTATCCTATTTGAGCCATTTAAACCGTAAAGTTTAAAAGAAACCCTACCCAGCAAACACAGAGACCTACTGCAGGAATACGGCAAACACCAGTGTCCCCAGACCCCAGGGAGAGCTGCACCCGCCCTGGGGAGCAGCACCTGCGGCAAGGAGCTTACACCCTGAGAAAAAGGTGGGAGATGAGATGGGGACCCCCACTCTACAGCCGAGGAGCAGAGATGGACTAACTGCGTTTGCACAGGGAGTGTGTGGCAGAGAGACAGACTGAAACATTGGCTCTGGTTTTCCATCATGTGGATTTGACACAAAATACACGGATGTCAGCAGCTGGGGTACAGGGAGAGGCTTTTGCCTGGGTGGGAAATTTTGGTGTCCAGCTCCAGGCTGCCCTTGCTTTCCTGCCTCCGGGGCCCAGGGACCTTGGGTGCCTGGTGGCAGCCGTGGAGGCAGGCATTTGCCTCTTGCTGCCACCCTCCCACCACCACAAGCTGGCTGGAGTTGAGGGAGAAGAATGACATTCAGAGGAGCATCTCCTCTGCCAGGCCGTAGGAGCAGATGCACAGTAGCTCCTTACCACTTTGAGTTCCTCGGGGTTCAAAGGAAGGGCTCTTTCTACCCTTCAGAGAGACGGGTATCTGCTCTGTTGCCTCCTGCTACACCTAGAGATGCTACCCAGGCTGCGAGGGTGAAACAACCACGATGCTATCACCACCGCAGCCAGCAGAGAGCCCACCCTTCTGCCTCCACGTGCCCTCCCCACGCAACCGCACTCCTCGACCTGGCTGCTTCCAGATCCCAGCCCCGCCACAGCTGCGCAAAGCTGCCGGGTCAGCCCTCCATCACCATCCCAGGCAGCGATAGCAGCTGCTCCCGGGGCAGCGGGAACGCTGTCGGGCTGCCCCGTGCTGCACCCACACGCGCACGCCCCAGCTCCCTTCCCCGAGCACCGGGATGCCCATCGCGCACCCCGCCCTGGGCTCCTGGCAGGCTGTCCAGTTCCCCGTGTTGCAGGGTGGGGAGGGAAGATGTTCGGAGCGCCTGCAGCTATTCAGTTACCCATGGTTGTGTTTGAAGAGCTTCCCTATCGCCCTTTTGTTAAGGCTTTGGCTTCCCCCCCATAGCCTCAACAGATGAAATCAAAGGGAAGTAGCTTTGCTTGGTGTAACCTGTTTTGATCAAGCAGATAAACGGGGAACAAGTGTCTGACACAAACAAACAGACAGACAGAGGCAAGTCCCACCTCAGCATTTTGTTGCATCAGATACAGAGGGCTTAGATAAACCACAAGAAGGGGGAGATCTCTGCCTCTCGGCTTGAAGACCAGGGGCGACACTCGGCAGTGCCAAGCCCCCACAGTTCCCATAAAAAAAATCAACCCAGAACTTGCTGGCATGGCTTTCATCAGTTTAAAAAGATGAAAAGAGCTCGCAGCCAAGTGCAAAACTCACGCTTGTCATTACCCCCCATGGAGTAATGGGGGGGACTGCCAGCGAGCCCAGCCGCAGCCCCCGCGGGCCGGGCGCTGAGCCCCGCTGGCAGCGCGCGGGAAGGGGCAAGGAGGACCCAGGGCCAGGGAGGACGGCCCGGCCCCGCACGGCTCCCGGGCGACGCGGGGAAGCCATCTGCCCGCCCGCCTCTGCGGGAATTACCCGAGCATCTCGCACCCGTACCGCGACAGGAAAGGCAGGGGTGAAGGAAAGGCGGGCTTAAGATTCACAGGACTGGGTAGGTGATATCTCTCAGTAGTTATTTTTTTTTTTTAATTTAAATCATGGCTTTTTCTAAAATGGCAGAATTTCACTGCAATCGGCAGACTGGGGAAAAAATTCAAACAAATGTACGTTTTTGGAGAACATCTTGCTAAAAGCTTTGAAGTGTTTTCTATGAAATTGGTGTGGATAACAAAGGAAAAAAAGAAATAAAGCTTAGCTTACCTAACCTCCTATGAAAGAGGAACAATTTTGAAAAATGTCTCAAAAAGGAAAAAGCCCCACGATTATTTCAAATACTTTCAAAGTAAAACAATGCCCCAAATTACCCTTTTTTTCCCTTTAAGCCTAGAACTGGCGGAGATATGAAAGGATGAGATTATGCTTCTGCTACTGCCACTTCCCATCAGATCTTCAGGCATCAGTTTTAGATCAAGGGCTTGGTTTACAAAAGCATTTTGGCACCCAACTCCCTACAGTTTTTTTTTTTTATTATTATTTTAAATTCTTCTTGGAGCCAGTCTACGTCTTTTGGTGATGAAAGGCCTTTGTAAATCTGCACCTAGAAAGGTTTTCATTCTTTATAAGCTATAATATCGGTAATTTGGTAACTGCCCTTTCCTTTGGGGGGGAACAAGATTCATGGGGAACTGCATGCTGGCCCAATTCATCAGGAAATGGGTCCTCAATTAATAAGTAACTGGAAAACAGACTTTCCCACATGAAGCTAGTAAACAAAACACTAAACTATTAGGCGTTGCAGTAAATATTCCTCTAACAATGTGTATCAGGGAAAATAAAAACGTTCGGGGAAGTTTAGTACAAAGTGCTTTGTTGTTTGTAAACGGGATGGTCGGAAAGAGGGGGAAAACCAAACAAAGACGCGGAGAGGTTTTCGGTACAGCATCGAGGCAGCCCCTGGGTGGGCCTGGCTGGTCGCGAGCGCTGGGGGAACTGGATGACGCCCTGAAGGACACCGGTCCCCGCGGGGCTGCTCTGGCCCCCATCTTCAGGGTCCTGCAGGGACCAGGGGCTTGGGGGGCTCGCCGCAGCCTCTCGCCCAGCCAGGCCCAGCGTGGTGATCGCTGAAGGTCCCCAGCAGATCCGCCAGTCATGGGGACGGACGGCGTCAGGGAAAAGCCTGATTTAGACAGGTTGCTTGCATCAGTCCGCAGGGAAGTGTCACTCTTTTGTAAATGAGGGAGATTTACTTGTTCTGATTTCCCTGCCTGATTTGAAGGCTCCTGGAGCAGAGCTAATGCTGCTGCAAACATTTTTGTTATTTTAAAACAAATTGACTTCACTTCTCCGCATTCTCCTCTCAATTACCACTAGAAAGAGGTGCTACAGTTCACACTAATGGCTGTCTGGGAAGCCTACACCGAAAACCGTATTTTATCCAACCAGCTGTGGTGCCGGCTTCTGTCTGCGTAACACCATTGACAGCAGCATCAGCAGCGAGAGTCTCCCACTATGCCCAGCAGCCGCCAATCCCCCGAACAAATCCCAGCTCAGGTAACAGCACAGCCTTCCCTAGCCGTGATTCTGCCGTGCTGCCCATCTGCAACCTGTGCCGAGAGGCACAAAACCTTTCAGGAGGCTCTGAGTCCCCACGCAAAGCTCGGTAACAGCTAGCAGGGTGTTTTGGAAGGGCTCGGGAAGCTGGGGACACGTTCGTTGCCAGGCGGCTTTGAATCATTTATCTCAAAAAAACAGCACGGGGTCAGCTGAAAGCCGTGAGCAGAAGCTGACCTGACCAAAGTCAATTGGAGTTCACGGACGTGAATAGAACCAGATTTTATCTGTGCTTTAGATTATGTCAAATAGCCCAACTTAAGAGCTCCAAGGATTTCTAGACCTCAATGTACGGTGTAAATAAAGGGGCAGTGTTAGTTCCATTAAAACATGCCTAGGCTTCTCTGGCTTTACCAAGATCGCTCTCTCTCTCTTTTTTTTTTTCTCTAAATCTTCTCAATTGACAAAGGCAAAGGAGAAGCAGTAAAATCATTCCATGTGAAGTTTTAATCTGTTGTTACGCTTTCCCCTGCCCCAAGCTTAGGGATCTCCAGTACTCAAAGAACAATTCTTCTGCATTGTCTCTAGGAGTTTTGGTTTTAAACAGTGTTTATTTCTAAGTCTACAGATGAGCCTCACTGTTTCTAATAATCTTTTTTATAACTAGGGGGTTCTTCAAGCATTTCTTATTGCTATTTATTTGTCTAAGAACGAATCTGACCACAAGCCTTTGTGAAATCACGTCCTTGAGGTCCCGCACTCAAAGCCCACTGCAGGCAGTGGCAGTCAGAAATGATGCTAGAAAATATGAAATGGATCTTTTTGGTATATCTCACACCTTGAGGCAGTGCAGAAACTGATAGGTAAACTGGCAGAAGTCAGCGCTAATGCCAGTGCTATTATCGTCACAGGACCACCGTGTTCTTCAGCTTTCCATTTCCAAGGAAAACTGGGGCTTCTAGCCACAGAGCAGGGTAAGTCTGAGCATCAGGTGGGAGTAGTGGGGATGAGAAACCCAATGACGCTTCAAGAAGAGCGACACATTTTTGCTGGAACTACCTAGCCGGATTTGACTATTCCAGAAGTCCCTCCCATTTTTCCGCATGTATGTGGCCAAAAAAGGCTTAGTCCCTGCAAGTTTTGTCTGGGGAAACGTTCCTGACGCGAACCCCGCGTACAACGAAGAGCTGTTTGTGCTAAACTGAGCGGACCAGGACCATTTCAGCGGCGTTATTCATTTGGCAAGAGGGGAGCGCATTTCCATGCTAAAACCGCAGAGGACATTACCGAGCCACGCACTGATTCACTGCTATTGCAGAAGGATCTTGCATGCTGATCAAGATACGAATGCAATACTAGCCCAGAGCGCATTCTTGATCAACTCCCCAGCTGGCTGGAAGAACACAACGCAGCAGCAACAGGAGTGGAGCAAAGCACCGGCAGAAACTTCCAGCACCAGAGCCCCCCTCTTCCTTCCCCTCCCTTGGTGGCCCCCCGTGTCCCGGACCCTCCTTACCTGGCTCCACCTGGTCGGGCTCGTGCCGAGTGTCTGTGGAATCCGCCGCATCACCGCTCATCTTGATCTCTGGAAAAGATGGCACAACTGATTTTAATAACAGGTCACAGTCCCAGGCAACAGGCACATGTGGCTTCCACTAAACAGCACAAATGAATGTGTAATTATAATAAACCATCAGACTTTCAAATTTCTGATTCCTCAACATAGTCACTAGAATATTCATCAGCTCTGAGGATGCACTTTCCCTCCTGTTGCTCTTTGTATCCCCCTCGTTCCTTTCCCCCCTCCTCAATTCGCTGTTGTGTTTCTCACCTTCTGCACCGCTCCTCTCCCCGCAGAGGGTGAGGGGCTCGTTTAAGCACTGGGAGCCCTCCCAGCCTCACTGGCCTCTCCCCGAGCTCTGTGTAGGCTTCCCAAGCCAGCTGGTGACGCTGCCCTCCACCACCACACCTGCAGGGACAGGGGATCCCTCCCAGCTTTCCCCCTCTCCCACGTCCCTTCCTTTTATTTCGGCATGGTGCAGCTGGGCCAGTGCTTGGTGCTGGGCAGAGCACAGGCAGCAAGGGCCGGCCTCAGCGAGGCAGAAGCGGAGCAGGATGCTCTCAGGGAGGAAAGCGAGGTCTCTCCTCTCACCTCCTTTCAGACTCGGCTTGTTGTTCCCACCACGTCTATTCGCAAACGATTTACCCCGCTCTCTCCTGCAAGCACGTGCTCATACCCCTCTCAGACCACAAAGCAGCTGCCTCGCTCCAAAGCGGTGTCCCCAAGAAGAACACTCTGCCACCAAGATCCAGCACGTTTCCCTCCATCCTTTCCAATGCCAAGAAATTTGCCATTTACCCTTGAAGTGATGGCTGCCACCACACCCGGGGCCACGCTCTCCTTCGGGGACAGCTGAAAGAAAAGGGTGGGAATAGTCAACTTTGCACCGGATTGCTCGTTGCTCCTTAAAAGAGGCAAAGTACACACCACCGAGTGAAAGAAGGAAGAATATCTATTCAAATTCAGACGGACACCCCCTCACCCTCTTCTCCCCTTTGCATGGGAATTTTAACTCTTTCCAGGCTAGTTAGGGGGGAAAAGAAGATAAGAATGAATTTTTATAAAGAACCAACCAAGTGATTTGCATGTGCTTCCTGCAGCCAATCCTGCCACAGAAGTCATCCGATTTGCATCGGGGAATAACAACAGCGTGGAAGCAGGGCGAGTGTTTGCTGTGGTTTTGCTGGGGTAGAAAAGGCAGGTGGAAGCCTTCTTAAAGGCATCATGCAAGCCTTTTCCTCTTTCCTATATATGCCTTGTATTATTTCCAAGTGGCCAAAAGGGTGAAGAGAAACCTATATGTTTTAATTCCAATTTCCCTCTATTACTCACAATTTCATTTGTTTATTTCCCCTCTATTGAAACTTCCAGTGCACAGATGGCAAACTCTGCTTTTTGGCCAAAACAGCATAACTTTATTTAGGCTAAAATGTTAGAAGCTTTTTCCTCAGCAAATGACTAGAGGAAGAAAAAAGTGGTAAGGTTTTATGTCACAAGAGTGCAGAGACATCCACACACTCAGAAACTTCTTTTTCTTAAATCGTCTTAAGGAGTGAGGGAGGAAAAGGAGGGAGAAATGTGTTTCTTTTCAAATAACGCCTCTGCAATTAAGACATGAACATTTAGTGGGGCTTCTAAGCATTTCTACTGGAGGAAGAGTAATTATCTTCAGCTATAAACATCTTCTTATCTTGTAATACTGCCAAGGGACCCTAACTTAGGTAGTCTACAAAGCACAAAGTTCTGCTTGTTGCCAAAAAGGACCTTTAAGAAAAGCCAAGTTCTCATAAAATAAGAAAAATCTTTGCCCATACAGAAGTTTCGTGTTGGCTGTAGCGAGAAAGCCTGCACGTTTGAGAAGAACTAACGCAGGTTTCCTTGTGGGCACACAATTTCCAAAGGCACATTAGTAAAAGAAAATTACCTAATCCCCAAGGCCACGGAGCCCCTCATGGGGACAGGGGGAGAACGCACAAGCAAGCGGCCAGGAGCTTTGTCCCCCTGCAGCAAAGTGGGCTCCGAGCAGCGGCTGCACCCGGCCCCCCACTCAGCCCAGGCACCCTCCTGGTGCTCTGCAGGAGCCTCGGTGACCCGAGGGAGCCGATTCCCACAGCCCGCACTTTGTACTGTGTGCGAGCAGTAAAATAACCCAGCGATGCTGGTGCTTGAGTGCCCGTCTCTTTTCATGCCAGGTCAGAGCCAGGGCCTGGGCTGCCAGCAGCAGCTGCCTTCAGCCCCTCTGCCAGTTATAACCTGGGGTGGGGGAATTGCAGCTGCCACTTGATTGCATACCAGATGCGATCCATCAGCTAAATTCCCTCCTTCTGCAGTTAGGAGATAACAAGGTACCCAGTGAGGCTCTCATAAAGAGAATAAAGAGTTTTATTTTCGCAAAGATCCGATTTCCACTCGTAAACATACACAAGTTATTACAGTTTAAATACATCGTGGGGGAAATAATAATAATAGTAATAATTAAAAAAAAAAGAGGAAGAAAAAGTCCTTTTGGTCAAAGTCTACTGGTGTGAGTGGTCTGGGGCTGTCCGCCTTTGGAACGCCTGTGGATCGCGACGCTGCAGCAGTCATCCTCCACGGGCTCCTTGAGAACAAGGAGCAGGTATGCAGAGGGATGACTGATAGAAGCGCAGCCAAGATGAAGGAAACACCTCCTCGTTGTCCTCCACTATAAACCAGGGACAGAGTGACACAGCTCAGCTGGATTTGAAACCCACGTATGGCAGAGTTTCTAAAGACTAAGCAGGCTGTGAGACTTTGAGGCCAAATAAATGCAGGCTCCTACCACACAGCTTTGCAATATACGCAGGCTAGTAAAAAAATCTCTGGGAAAAATAATGCAACTTGGGACTGCCTAACTCCTAACCACAGACCTATTAGGAGCCGCCACTGTGGCCAAGGCCATATTAAAAATGTGCTGCTATACCTCAGTTAGCAAACATACCTGGAGTAGAGGCAGTCTGGTTTGTTTACCCAGACCAAAGAAACTCTACCAGTGCAGACACTTCTCTGGGGATATATCTGCATCTATATTTTGGCTGAAACAAACAGTGTCAGCAAATAAAGCTTTCCCAAGCCCTTATTCCGAGTAGTTGTTCTGACATGGGCACTGGAGTAAACCAGCCTGGTGGCTTTAAGAAGAAAAATGAAAGGCAGTGGTGGTAGCGGGGAGAAATTGGGTTGGTTGCGACCAGCACCTGGAGCCTGTTGAATTTTGCTGCATTTTATGTGCCCGAGCCCCCGCGGAGGCTGCAGGAAGCTGAAAACCTCCAAACGCCTGGGGAGGAGGCGGTGGTTCTGCTGTGGGAGCCTCTGGCCGGGGAGGGGGGTGCAGAGCCCCACACTCCCTCTGCACAGGGGGATGGAACGAGGCTCAGCCCCGCAAGTGGCTCGGGCCCCCCCAGACTGAGCAAGCCAAAACGCCCCTGCAGCGGTGGGAACAAACCCGCTCCCACCCACGCTAGGCTCCGGCACGTGAAAAGAGCTGGGCCCAGGTTCGTCTCCCTCCCTGCAAAGCCACTGCTTAAAGCTCGGGCCCCTCCGACGAGCGAGCGGCAGGGTGGGATGATTTGAGGGCAGGAAAGCTCGGCGCGCGCCCAGCGCTGCGCAGCTCCCAGCCAAATCCGCCCCGGGAGCGATGCCACTGGCTTTGACAGAGGGCACGGTATCGATCTGGGGAATCTTCTCGTGAAGAAAGAGTCACCCACGAGCAGAGCAGACGGGCGGATGGGAGCCTGCGGGGGACGCGTCCCCGAGAGGCACCGCACACGCATGCCCATCGCAGGTGCTCAGACGAGTCAGGCTCGCGCGCCGCGCCAGCACCACCAGCCTCCCGCCTCCCGCAGCCTCTCCTCGTGGCAGGGAGGCTCCCTGGCCTCCCTCCCCGCTCGCCCTGCACGTGGCCCCCCTACCCCCAGCACCCCCGATGCAGCAGAAGGGGCTGTCAGGATCCGGCCTGCGCCGCAGCCCCGCTCTGCTCCTGTGCCAGCGCTGCCCTGAGCCCCATCTGCCGGGGGACGGTCCCTCCCCTCCAGCACGGGGGCTTGAGCAGAGGGCAGGAGCAAAACTCGCCCCGCGGGGCGAGCCCGAGCTCCGCGCAGCGCCAAGGCATTTGGCAACCATTGCTCTGCTTCCCCAGCTAATTGCGGAGGGGAGGTCTGCCCGGAGATGTGAGCCTGCCCAGGCTGCACCCCTGTGTCAAACCCCCTGGAAGGCGTGAATACCCCGAGTGTCCCCATTCATTCATTCATTCCTCCCTTGCCCCATCCTCCTACGGCTCTCTCCTCATTCATTTCTCCCTCCTTTTCCCTCTTTGTCATTAACTTTTCTGTTTCCAGCCCACGTCCCATCTCTCTCTTGCTCACGCGCACACACACCCTCCACCCTTTCCGCATCTCTCTGTGACTTTACCCCCTCTCACTCCTCCCGGCTTCATCCCAGTGACACCAGACCTCCACTACCTGCCCATTTTCCAGGTGCCCAGGAGAAGTCTGCGCTCTGCTCCGCAGCCCACGTTTGGGCTGGCAGCCTGAGCAGTGCTCCCACGCAGGAGCATGGCTTGGCAGCCCCCTGAGTAGGGTCAGGGCAGCATCCATCCCCGGCTGGCTCTTAACCAGGCACTGGCTGCGATCACTGACTCCAGCAGGAGAGAAGTGGAGGGAAAGGAGGGAGGAAAGGTCACAGGAATAAGAGCAACCCCATTTCCTGCCCGAGTCCACGGTCTCGGCTACGTGGTGAGCTCCAGCCCGATCCTTCCTCAAGTGCTCTTTACCTGCGTGCACGGACTCCAGGTTCACCATCCTGCTGGTGGAGGGAAATCCACGGTGCGCCCAGCCTCCTGCCGTCAGCCCCAGGTTGCCAGGGGCTGCCAGTTTGCCCTCCCTCCTCTGCCACCCGCTGCCTCTCAAACCGGGCGTGGGTCCGCTCCCGAAGGGACCTAGAGCTCCATTGCCTGTTGCCATGCAGGGCCAGGTGAGCATGCGGCTCCGCGCCACGCCTCGCCCCACCTCCGGCTCCCTCGGGTGCCCTGACACCCAGCAGCCTGGCGCCCGGCCCATGCAAAAGCACCCATTTGCATATTAGTAACTCGGGAATGGATGAGTCCCTGCAGCGCTACCAGGGCGTGGGGTGGGGTGGGAAGGAGGGAGGAAGGAGGCGGTTCGCCCGCCCGCACCGCCTCGGCCGCACGGATGCGCCCCGCAGCACCTGCCTGCCAGGCTGCGAGTGGGGGGCTTCGTGGGGGCTCCGCCATCAGCCCCCGGGCCACCTTGTGAGGGAGAGAAGGCTTCTGGCTCCGTCCCTTGCAAAGCGTGGGTGGGAGAGGCCGAGGCATGAAGCCAGGCTGGGCAGTGCCCAGAAGGGAAGGTGTCTGAGCGGCCCCTTCACGTTATTTCTGATAAACTCTGGGCTCTGCTCGGACTGAGCCCGTGAGCGCAGCCTGCACGGCGCAGTCTTTGGCTCCTGTGGGTCTGGGCTGAACCTGAGGGATCCCACGTGAAACGCTCAGCACGGGGCGGAAAGGTGCCTGGCGCGGCTGAAGGCGCGGGGTCCGCACGCGGAGGCTCCGCTTTCCTGAGCTGTGCTCCCTGCAGCTTCCCAGGGCCCGGGAAGAGGAAGGACGGGGCAGGCAGCCTCTTCCTCCTCCGCCATCTTGGTTCAAGCTGCAGGATTCAGCCGACTTCCAGGGAAACCAGGGAGAAAAATCCCCTAACGTTGCCTTCTGCTGTAGGCAGGCCAGGTCCTCAGCCTACGCTCCGTGCTGTCACGGGGACCGGCGGTCACCCTGACGGACCCGGGCACTGCGTTTGCTGCCTGGATGTGCCCCTACCATGCCCGAGGTGGCAGGAAGTCTGCGTGAAACTCCTGAGCCCCAGCCCTGCTCACCCCCTCCTGAAAGCGTTAACGTGCTCAATTGGTAGCTGCCAGGTACAAGCTATCACACATTCATCTCTCCCTGGCTAATTCACGTTCCAGGGCTCTCGGCTTTCCCACATGCTACTCTCCCTCCCTGGAAAGACAGGTTTCTC
>VXAL01002286.1:104840-121406 GCA_013399475.1 Chauna torquata | reverse complement strand
CGGGCTGCAAGGACGGGGCGGATGTGTTAAAAGGAAAAAAGCAGGAGAAAAGTTGGAGGAGAGATGGAAGGGGGAAAGCAGAGAGGAAGTTCCCGGGTCAGGCTAGCGTTTGCAGGATGGAGGAACTAAAGGGAGATCGCTACGGGCTGCGCTCAGAGCTGCTCCAGGAAGCAGAAAGGTGACATGGGGTGGTGTGCAGGCATCTTGTTTCGAGCTGCTGGAGGGGCTGGACTCCTGCCACCGCTCCGTGGCAGAGCCCCAGCCATTCAGGCCTGATCTGCGGGGCGTTCCTGGGCAGCTGCTGGTCTGTTTTCAAGTGTTTTCGGCGTGACCCCCACGTCTGGGTTTTGCCCATGTCGAAGGCTGATGCGATCAGGTGTCCGCACTGCGTCAAACATGGGTTTACTGGTGGCACCCAGCCAGCTTGGAGGGCCTCTGGGGTGCGGGAGAAAGGCTCTGTAAGGGCTAGGGGGCCATGAGCGTGCTCCTTCCCCTCCGTCAAAGCACATCCTGCGCTCCAGCTGGCAGTTTCCCTTGATGCAGCCCTTTTCCCTCTGCTCCCTGGCGCTTTCCCCCTGCTGCGGAGCCGAGCAGCCTGTCCCCGAGCCCCAGGGCTGCAGGGCCGTCCCCGGGGTTGGTGGCACCTCCGGCCGCACAGGTGCCACCGCGCATCCTCCGGCCCGGGGATGCTGTGCTGGCCATAGGCAGGCCCGCAGTGCCCCCTCCTGGCCCTGCAGACACCGCCGAGTGCACCCGGGAGCCCTCCAGCCCCCAGCCACTGCTCAGATCTGCTTTTTCTGACTATTCTTTTGTGGACATTGGAAGAACAGGGGAAAAAAACACGGTGTTTTTCTCCCCAAACAGTTGTGGGAGCAAAGCCCTTCACCTGGGTATCCTTGGCATCAGTGATGAGTCAGGCAGGCAAGAAAGTATGTGCGCTCCTCATTAAACTACCTGAAACAGCTCTGCAACGAACAGAGAGACAAAAGAAGGGAGGGATCACAGCATCATCCATCCTTTCTGCTGTGGGAATAAGACCACCTTCCCCAGGCAAAGGCAAATTTGCTTTAACTTTGTCCTGAGGCAACCACTCCTGGATGCCAGCAGATACGCTGCTGCCAGAAATCAGCTGCTCTTTTTTTTTTTTTTTCCCATGGGCATCAGTGACTGATCCATCTGCTCTCATCCTCACCACATGCATGTGTTCCTCCACTCATGCTGCCAGTGTTTATTCCCCTCTTGGAGGAAAGTAAGCTCTGCAGATAGCAA
This sequence comes from Chauna torquata, assembly GCA_013399475.1. Classification (NCBI taxonomy): domain Eukaryota; kingdom Metazoa; phylum Chordata; class Aves; order Anseriformes; family Anhimidae; genus Chauna; species Chauna torquata. The sequence goes on along the minus strand of VXAL01002286.1, from coordinate 120,137 downwards.
TTGATTTCTGCAGCGTGGCCTTCAGATGGGTCTGAAAGCACAGACTGCAGAAAGAAGTTGCAAAATCCCCTACTGCTTTTCCTGACAACAAGGATTTACACCAGTGCTCCTGGCCAACTGCGACTTCTGTCTGTGCCAGGCAGCTTTCCCATCTCCACCTGCAACAGCTGCTTTTCAGGGGTGTTATTTATATCAAGAAGAATTTTTCTTCAGAAAGGCAAATGCACTGCACTGCAGTTCTCTTCTCGCGGGATGGGGAGACAGCGAGCTCTTGCAGGGACCAAGACGCCTAACTTTACTTTGGGGCATGAAACGTGCACCCCAAACCCCAGCTCCGTGCATCACCTTCTGCCATGCCCAGCCCCCAGAGAGCAGCCTCCCCTCGGCAGAGCAGAGGCCCACTCCTCCAGCACCCGCTTGCGGAGGCCGGGAGCCCTGCACACCGCCAGCGGCATCCCCTGGGCCCACAGCCCCGGCCGGGGGCAGCTCCTGCCCCACAGCACCCAGCGCAAGCGGCCGAGGTCCCCGCATCTGCCCAAGCCTCCGGTGCCCCCAGGCAGGTGGCTTTGGGTGCGGGAAGGCGGAGGCACCACCTCCCTCCCACGTCGGGACAACGCAGTGGGTTGCGGCGCGCTTTAGGGATGTGCCCCTGTTGCTCGCCTCCCCTCAAAGCTGGAGCACAAATCCAGAAACGGCTGTCGGGTTGAGCTCAGCGCTTGCTGTCCGTCGCTGTAGGGTTCACCTCCTTCACTCACCTGGTGTGGGTAAGAGCTCCCATGGCACGGCACCAGCCCCACCGCGGGCAGAGCGCGAAGCACCCACCAACCCGCGCTGCCGAGCACAGGCCCCGCTCACGAAAGGCTCCTCGGTCACCCCACAGAGCCAGGCGCTGGCTCGGCAGTGCCGTGCTGCCTTCCTGAGGCGCCCTGGGAATACCCTCACCCACTGCTGCCAAAAGACTGGGCGAGAGCTGGGGTGCCTCCAAAGAGCTGCGTGCCACAGAGCTGCCTTTCCTCCATTTCGAGTATCGAGGAGCTGCCCTGTGCATGATCCAGGCACCCCAGAGCCTCACCGTTACAAAATAATCACGTTCAGCTCTCCAGGACCCGACCCAGGGGCTCCCAGAGCTCATGCCCGCTCCCAGCAGCCCCGTGCAGGAGGTAGCAGCAGGAGCGGGGTTCCCAGCCGGCTGCAGCTTCCCTGCTGCCCTCTCCCTCTTTTCCCACCTTGCCCCGCAGCCGGACTGAGCTCCAGCAAGCAGGGCCAGCCTCCCAGCGCCCTGCTGCAGCAGGAGCCGCAGTAGCAGAGAACAAACCCCTGCGAATGCTGACCACGTAACTGAGGCAGCGGCAATTTCAGCCTCCGCAGAAATCACAGTAAGGGGTAAGTTGCTTCGGCGGCTCGAGCACAGAGAGGCCGAGGCTGCAGAAGTCCTCGTCCTGTCTCTGCGCTCACCACACTAGGGGGAATCAGCACTCCACGCTGCTCCCGTCAGCAGCCGCTGCGCGAAGAGCTCCGAACTAGCCCCAGACTCTGCCGCCCTCATCTCCCCTCAGCTGTAGCTGCAGAGGAATAGACAAAGGAGACTTTGTTGAGGCTGCTGGTCCCAAACAAGTCCCAGCCACGTGGTGCAGCTGCACATCTGCACGATGTACCCCCCCCCGGGACCCCACCGGCACTCGGAGGGAAGAGCAGGCACCAGCCTGCCATCCCCAGGACCACTGCCTGTCTCTGCTGCTGGCTTTTACCTCCCCGGAGCTCAGGCTCAAAGCTCCCAGTTACCCGCGGGCTGGCTGGCAGGTATGCTTGAAACGCAGGACCACAGTGATGAGAACTGGGGCCACGCTGCAGGATGTCCCCCCCTCCGCCCAAGGTCTTCACTGTCCAAGGTACAGGCTTGACACCCACAAGAGAACAACTCCCAGCCAAGATTCCAAACAAATGGATCACACAGATATTATGGGAGATGCTTTTAGGCCAGTAATGCTTAAAAAAATCAGTTTATTTCACCTTACAAATGATAAATAATTTGTTTTTAAAAAAATCATTCAAGTGTGTTTTACTTCATGTTGCAATATTAAAATACCTTTCCCTTCTCCCCCTCTTAAGTGATTAATACAAAAATAATTGACCAATTTTTTTTTTGGTCAAAAATTCCTGGATTTCAGGCAAAAAGGCACATTGTGAAGGCTTTTCACCAGGAGGAACAGGGGTTCACAATGACCGCAGTGGCCTCTCTCCCCTCCCTGCTTGTTCTGACTTGAGCGGAAGACACAGGAAGCAGGCAGCACTCCTACAGCACTTTGTCTGATGTCCTCCAGGCATGTACCAGGGCCACGGTCAGCTCCAATGTCACCCCTGTTTTACATATAGGGGAAACCAAGGCACAGCAAAGCAGTACAGTTATCTGAGAGCTTCTTGTGAATAGCTGGCAGAGTAGGACATAAAACTGGACGTAGATGTAGGACGTTATCTTCTTCAAAACGACGGTGCAATGCCCATCTGGGATCATCCCCCAGCCTGCAGCCACAAGGTTACGACGGCAGTCGCAGGTCCCTGGGTGGTTCGTTCTTAGTGGGAGAGTCACAGGACCAACGCAAACAGGTGGCCTTCACTAGTCTAGATAGGGATGTTAGAGCCCTAATTACCAGCCCATTGGGACAGCAGTAATTGCTGGGATACATCCCCCCACAGTATCTTGCAGCCATGGGAAGAACATACCAGCCAGCCGGACGCTAGAAAAGTCTACAGGTAGGCTCTTGCTTTGGGTAGGATTCGTACCTTCCTTGTTCAGGGTATGTGGTCCCATAACTCGGCTGATTTCCCTTTGGGAAATGCTGTCGTGTCACCAGGAGGTGGCGAAGTCAGTGAAGGGGCTTCTTCGGTGGCGGAGAAGTTTGACAACCCCGGTCTTCGGGACTGCTTCTCTCCCTGCCCTGACCACCCATCAGGATGCTGGAGGCTGATAACTGATCAGAGCCCCCTCACACTCGCTACCTCCAGACCAGGGCAAAACTCAGCCCTCCTGGTGCTTCACCCCCGAAACCTGCGTCTCCTCCTTGCAGGAAGCCATGCCTCCGGCGGCCGGGGGGACAGCGGCACCGCGCAGCGAGCTGAGCCCACTGGGCACAGCGCGAGGCAGTGGCAGGTGGGGAGGGAGTCACAGGGGGCCAGAAGGAAAGGCACACACAGAGCTCTCCTGGCACAAGGCACCGCTGTGAACCGTATTCCTTCTTCGGAGCAGCCAGCTCCAGGAGGCCCTTAGCATCGTGAATGGTGGCAGGAGGCAGATGAGCTGCCGCTTGAAAAGGCCTGGCCTGGCTCTGCTAGGTCTCCTCGTCCCAGAGACATAGCTGCTTCTGCGGCACGTAGTAATCAAAGGTGTAGCCCTTCTGGCAGCTGCGGATGCCACATTTGTAAGAAGAAACCTTGCCCGTGGCATCGCGACTCTTGCAGTACTTCAGCATGCACGGGTACCACTCGATGCTCAGCGAGTAGCTGCAAATGCAGGGTTTCCAGCGGTCCGCACACAGCCTGCAGCGCTGCAGGTCCGGGAGGTCAGACGTCTGCGGCAGGACCTCGAACATGGAGCCGTCCACCCCTGCGGGAGGAAGCAGAGACCGCTCAAGGCGCTGCTGGAAGGCGAGGGCAGAGGAGAGAGCCGGCAGAGCCAGCACCGTGCTTGCTGCGCCGTCCCCAGGACGGCCGAGGAGAACGAGGCTAGACAGAGGGCATTTCCAGGGGCTGTTTGGGCACGTGTCTGGATAGGAACCGTGGGAGAGGAAAGGGCACTAGGGAAAACAAGCCATAAGACGGAAAGAACACAAAGAACGCATTTCTTTTGGGTGACGGACCAGGTGAAAGGTTGTCTTGAAAATACCTGCCTAATTAGGTTCACGAGGAGAGCAACACTGAAGAGGTCAGATATATGCTAAAGAACAGGCGAGTGCAGCGTGATGTGCTAGCAAGCACGGCACACTCCTGGCTCGCTGCACAGACAGCAAACAAGAAGCTGAAGTGTCCTGCGCTGATCACCAGAAGCCTGGCAGGAGAGCACAGCAGCCTGCCAGCCTGCTGATGGGAGCAGTTCTACCCAGACCGACGGAGACTTTTACCTTTCTCCAGCCAAAATTTGACATCATCTTCTCGGGTGTAAATTGCTTCTTTGGCCTCTGCGCAGACGTTGTGGATGTGAGAGCTCAGCTGGGCCCCTTTGCTGAAGTTGACAGCCACATCCATGCTGAGATGCTCCAGGCCCCGCACCTCCTCAGCCTGCCGCACTGTCCTGGGATTTTTCTGCAGAGGACAAAATCACAAAAACCTGAATCCTGGCTGCAACAAATTATCCCTTGTAGCATGTCATGATTTCATGCCAACACAGGAAGATGTGCAAATGGATGTTCCCCTCTAAGTGCACCTGCATCCCATCTGGATGGAAGGCGCTTACAAAACTTCTTGGTGATGCTGACACTGATGATAGTTTATTACTACTCTGATTTGCCTGTGATCATTTATCAACACTTTGTCGTGATGGATGGTCCCAAATCAGTAATTAATTCACTGGACAATGTCGGGCAGGGGTTTTCATGGTGACTGCTCTAAGCATCCGCTTACCCTTTGATACAGCCTGAAGTAAATCACGCTTCCCTCACTTTCATTAGTAGACCAGGATCAATACTATTAACGAAATTAGTTTAATACCAAGCCCCTTAAACAGGAGGGGAGGTCAAAGGCGGGTCTAATAGACAGCTGAGCCACGGGACAGCGGCATGGGAAGGGTATCCAGGCAGCTCTAAGAAACCCTGGATGGACCAGGGGATGGAGCTGGCTCTGAAGCAGGCTGCAGGGCTGCCTCTTACCTGCCGCAGCTTTGCCATAGACTCGCTGGGGATGATCTCGTTGCGGTGAAGCCGCGTGACGAAGCATAGTGCTTGGAACTGGCTCTGGCCCCTCTCCAGCTCCCCCAGGATTAAGGCACGGAAGATCTTCACCTCCTGACAAAGAGAGAATTAAAAATCACAGTTAGTCACAGACCTTTGGCATCAAAGGGGTGAATTGAGAAGTCAGGGTCTTGCACAAAGGCTCTAGCCAAAAGAACAAAGTCAAAGGTATCGCTACCTGAGCACAGGTGTCTAGTCCCAGGTTCAGTCCCACCCAAGCCTGCAGCGTAATTGCTGGTGTCTAAAGTAAGGGTTTTCGCAATCCCACCGTGGCAGGGACACATTGCTGCCAGCTCCCATCCCACATCCCTGGCTCCCCCCAGCAATGGCTGGGATTTTGTCCTTTGACACGAAGGGAGGCAAGCCTCTAAGGAGCCTCCTTCTCTCCCAGAAGGAGATGGTTGACTTCAAATCGACCACTTAGGGTTCTCCCACTATCGAGAGAGGGTATCACATATCCACACCCTGCTCCAGACTATTTCTTCTGCACTTCAGTCTGGCAAAGTCCTGTGTTGGCTCCACATCCCTCCAGGAGTAAAGCCATCGACCCTCAGGCAAGCAGCACAGCGTGCAACCACAAGGGCTTCCCTTTGCCAGGCTGCAGTGGTCTTCAAGAGAAGAAGTTAAAAGACAAAATTCTCCTCTCTAGGGGAAAACTGCCTTTGAGTGCTTCACCTTCAAGTGTGTGCAGAAATAAAGCACGTTACTGCAGCAGCTGAAGCGTGCAGACTCCCCCTCACCCACAGAGGCAGGGTTACTAATGGTGTTAAACAAGTTTATTGCTGCTTCCAGTTTCCGTAACGTGGTTTGTCCTGCTAGACGCCACTGATGTGTGACCAGAAGGCAAAGAGGAAAGGGCTAGAGGAAGCATAAGCACGCGCAGGAAGGCAAGAGGACGAGGGTGGAACAGGTGAAAGGCTAAGACAGGCTCAGTCCAAAAACCCCACCCTATGACAGTGCCAGGACTACCGGGATTGGATGACTTTTTCCAAGCAACAGCGTGACAGGGACCAAAACCTCTGAAACCATATCTCCGATATGTACCGAGTGAGGCCCATTTTTTCCCTCCAGGTTGCAGTCTTTTTGAGCTGTAACCGAAGCCTTCTGGGGGCAGCTGGTCACGGCTTCCATCTGCCATCAACTAAAAATATCCCAAGTCTTCATTACAGCAAAGGTCCTCATTTCACCAATGAGCTAATAACAAGCTGAGATTGAGCACAGTCAAAACCTGCACCTATTTTTGTTAAACAAATATCACATAGCCATTATCTCCATGCATTACTTGTGGTGAGCAGTCCTGACTTTCCTCTGCTGCCTTCCCTTACTTGCTTCTGAACAATCTGGTGTCCTGGAGAACAAATGACTCATTTCTGGACCCAACGGCATGCGGAACAGAAATGAGCACCACGAAGCGTTAAAGCCAGAAGGAACCCTGCTCACTCCTTTTGGCATCCAGCTGAGACCACTGCTCTTGACAACATCCTCCACAGAGAACTGGACAGATATTGGTGGCTAGGGACCAGCAAGCAAAAGCTGTGCCCTTCTGCTAAGACCATCCCTCTCCTTCTGGCCTCCTGAGGTATCCCTGTTGTATGGCTGATGAGGTCAGGTTCTTCCAAGCCTCCTTCTGCCCCAAGAAGAAGGGAGCCTCTCCCTTTTCTACAGGCTCTAAGTAATGTCCCTTCTGAGGTTTTCTCCAGACCAGGTCATGCAGCCCACCATGCATTCCCTGCCTTCCCTCCCCTGTCCAGACAAGAAAAGGATATGCAATTCAGTGCACATCTGGATGGCTGAAAGAACGGCTGTGATCTGGGATATGTCTCTCCCCAGGAGAGCGGAAAGGATTTTGCGGGGTGCATTTGTCATCGGATGCACTGAAATCTCAGCACAAAAACTGGACATGAAGGGGACTTGGAAAGAAAGAGATACCAACTGCTTTGCCCACAAACACGAGGGTTTTTTAATCACAGCCTCTAGTGCTCTGGTTTGACTGACACCTCGGTGTAGACATGGGAAACATCTGAAAGTGTGTGGCATAGCCTGGGAGGCATCACCAGCAGCTCAAAGCTGCTGTTTTCTCCAGGGTCTTAAAATAGCATTTGAAGGCATTTAGTTAATACATAAATGAAAAACAAAAATACTATGAGAAAAGACAAGCTAACCTTTTTTAAATGGCTAGGGTTATGGCTGAAGCAGTACAACAGCAGAGGGAAGAAAACAACATATCCCAAACTTGACATTGAACAAGAAAAATCCAGGATGAAATTTTCGCAGAAATGCACGTAATATTACCACTGAATCACAATTTTCTGACGGCTTTAATGGGGACAATGCCCACTGAGACACTGGCACCACTGAACAAGCCACATTCCCGTCTACTTTTAGTTCAGCTGCCTCCCAGCTGAGCTCTTCTGCTGTGAGCTCCTGCATGGTCCAAGGATGAGCAGACCGAAACCAGGAGCTGACCCTGGTATATCCTTCAAATTCGGATTTAATTTTAATTCCCTTTGAACAATCAGCATTCAGCCTGGAAAAAGCAAACAGGGACAGCCATGTTCCACACTAGGACTGAAAACCTCAACTAGATGCAGGAGATTAACAACAGTGCAGGACTTCCCAGCTTGGAGGCAATTTTTGCAAAATGAGAACACGTCGAGCGCCTGATTAATCCCTCTGATGTGCTGTTCGAGAACTAGACTTCAGCCACCCAACTCTCTCTCCTTCTCACGGCCCATATATACGAGAGATTCATCTCTCTCTCACCGCTCCCAGCGAGCGGTCCGAAGCTCCCCATCGATCCACATGACTGCGGGTCCCTCCCCTCGCTCTGGCTCCAAAGTCCAGCACCCAGCTGCCCTGCAAGGTCCTGGCACAGATAAGCTCCTTCCCAAGCAGCCTCAGGTCCGAAGGTGCCTCTTCCATGGCGCACCACATTCCTAATTCCATGGTTTTATTCAGCGTTAAATTCAGAGAGCGGTGCTTTGTTTCCAGAGTCCCACGCACGCAGGAGAGGAAGGACTAAACTGGGTGCCACGACTATGCACCAGTGGAGCAACGAGGAGCTCTCGGGCGTTGAGACAAGCCTCTGCTCCCGCTCCAGCCCCAGGCAGGCACCAGGAGCAAACTGGAAGCCCGCAGGGCCACCAGTCACTGCCGCTCCTCCCGCAAGGCACCGCACTGCAGAGCCTCCAGCCCCAGCCTTGCTCCCACCGCCCCAGCCAGCAAGCGACCCAGGGCTGCCACTCAGCTGTTCTAAAGATTTATCTGCCTGTCTCCGTGTGCTTACTGATTTATAGGCCAACGAGTCCATGCAACCTCTGGTAAAGATCCCTGCAAAAACTGCCACTGAAAGAGTCTGTTGGTAAGGGATGGGAGGAGGGAGAGAAAGAGGAAGGGAGAGAAAGGTGGTCCTGCAGTGGGAAGGTACAGCTGGAGGACAGAAGAGCAAGAGGGAAGATGGTAAAGATCAACAGGAACTCGAGAGGCTGGAGGGGCAGTGGTGCCTGTCTCACCCCTTCCTCCACCCCTAGATTCTCCTTCCTCAAAACAGCATGCTCACCTCCCGCTGCTGCCCTCGGGCACGCACCCAGCCAGCCCTTTGCTCCCCACCTCCCTGCCACAGCCCCTTGGCTGAATCAGAGGCTCCGCGCCTGGCTGCCCGGGTACATCAAACAGCAAAGCCAGATCTTTATCTAAATGAACCCTTCGGCCAGCCCTGCTGACGCTGCTGCCTGCGTGAGCAGCTGCCCCGAGCCACCACCATCAAAGCCTGCAACCCCACGCACGCTGGGCTCGGGGCCCCAGGGACGGGGCATTTCTTCTCCTCCCTGTGTCCCCAGGGCTTCTGGTCCACCTCCGTCCTCCAACAGCTCTCCTGGGCTCCCTGGGAACACGGCAACCCAGCGAGAGCTCCGTGGGTTGAACTAAGCTTGCTGGCCAGTTTCGGTCCCTTTGCTGCCATCGCTTTTGGGGCCTCCATAAAGCCGTGAACGGACGTGACTTTGGGCAAGGGAGGCAGTGCCCGTGCAACATGCCTCGAAAGCACGTCACCACATCTGAACGCTGAACCGAAGCTCCCCTGCGCAGGGTGCCGGGGGCAGCTGCCACACGGAGATTCGGGTCTCACCCCACGGCACCTGAAGGAGGCAGCTGTGGCGCGCAGAGGGCTGCGGTGCTGCCTCAGCTCGGGGCGCTGGGCGCTCTGCAGTGCCTGCTCTAGGGTCTGGGACTGCAGGCACCCTTGTTGATACCAAGGGAGGTGCACTGGGAAAGACAGCAGTGGTCCAGTTTTTCCAGCACTGATGCAGTCCGAGAGTCACCGAACAGCCTTAATCGAGCTGTTTTATTCAAGGAACTGGCTCCCAGGGCATGCATTGTTCTGATGAGAGAAATCCCACCTTACCTGGCTCCAAGCAAACCCAGAGCGACCCTCACTGTGGATCTGAGCAAGGCTGTGTTCTGGTAGACATGTGCCCTGCAGTGACCACTCTCTCCTGACCAAGAAGTCGGTCTCCCCTGCTCCCCAGTCCTGCTTCACCTCCCTGTCTCAAAGCCTTGCCCAGCTTCTGTGCTCTCCCTGCCCTGGCTACACAACCTCAGGTGGAGCAAGAACCGAATCTTGTCACATCAAAAACACGTCATGCTTCTCACATGGAAAGAGCCACCAAAGCTCCTCCTACTCGGAGAGAGCCCTTCCCTCCCCGGGCACCTCACTAATTTCCCACCAGGAAGAGCAAGATGAATCAGTGCCAAGGTGGGTACCCAGCCAAGGCAACAAAATGCACCTTTAATTCTGGGTTTCTGCAAAATTTCCCAGCAGGGAACAAGCCCCAACAGAACATTGCCTTTGCAATGCGGGGACTCTCCAGATGAACTCATCACAGAGGTGTTGAGAATCCTTGGCCCTGACCCGTGCTTGTGTGCTGGGTACAGTTACAGCTATTGTTTAGGTTTGGACAAGGCGGTGGCGTAGCAGGGAACAACCAGTTCTGCAGCCGTATGCTAACCGTGGCATCGGAGGCAACCGCAGCCTTGGCTTCCAGGGCACGGGGAGAGCAGCTCTTCGCTCCTAAAGGGAGAAAGGAAATCTGTGCACCCAGCTCCCACCAGCCCCGGTTGCCTGTATGTGCTGAAGGAACTCCTGCAAAGAACCAGACTGCATGGAGGTGCAGAGAAATCACGGAGTTTCATGCCTCCTCACACCGTCCTCAGCCAGCTCCCCCGGGGACTGCCATCTGGGTGCGAGAAAAATTCAGCCTCCATTTCGAGGCTGGATCCAGTAGAGACTTACGAGCCTGTGTGGTCCAGATCTGAGCACAGCGTCTCGACTTCACGTGGAGTGGAGCAAACCAGTTCCCAGGGAAATAAATTATTTCATTGCCTTCCTCCCTCCAACCCATTCAGCATTCCTGCCAAACTTCTCTCCCCCCAGGACATCAGTGCTGCTGTGGGACCTGCTTTTGTCTTTGCTGTCACACGTCTGCGTGGGCTGGGGGGTACAAACAAAGGGAAGCTGCTGCTGGGGACACTGGGCACCCCTGGACCCACATCCCTGCCACGCCAGCAGCCTCCGCTGTAGTCGTGGCCCTGCCTGCACTCCCCCGCGGAACAGCTAGAGCTGGCCAGAAAGTTGTTTTGCTTGTACAGCACAGCTCCACAGAGCAAGTGTTATTGCATCCATGCCGGGGGCCAGCCAGCTGAGCTACCCTGACTAAGAGGGGATTATGGCTCTTAACCCCCCTCCTACCACCAACGGCTAGAATGAAGACACTTTGGTGCATCGCCTCTCATATTCAGGTATCCGTAAAGGCGAGTTAAGGATGTGCTGGTAGAGAGGAAAAAAGCACATTTTCAGGAGCGAATAAGGTTGGACCCTGATTCTTACAAGCACTGAGCAGCCAGAATTCCCTGCAATGCTCTGAAATGCTTGGAAGAGCATCCTCTAGTTAAGCATCCTCACGCTCAGCACCTGCAATGTGAGGGATGCCAAAAAGTAACTCTCAGAGGCCACTTCTGAAACCGGATCCTGCCCTGCAAGTGACTTGCCCAAGGCCATGGTGTGAGCAAAGGGCAACTCCAGCAGCAAGGCAGGGCTCAGCCCTCCAGCCATCGCGTGCCTTTGCATGCGGCACAGCTGCCGTTTGCCTGCGCTCGAGTCATCGGCTCAACTAAGAGAGCATTTTTAGCCACCGTGCTGCACCACGGGGGTAACAAACACCACTGCATTTTAATGATCCCACCCCATGCCTCCTGTCCTCCCAGACAAAAGCAAACCCCTAGAAAATACCTGCCCGAACTGCACAGCATTATATTCTCTCATGTTTAGTGTCACCGAGGAGACCTGCGCAGCGCCTCACCCGCCATCCCCAGCATGCTTGGCTCTCTCCCCCAAATTGCTCCATCCCTCCCAGGGAGAGAGTTAAAAAGATCCCTGCTATCTGACAGCAGCTCCTGGGGAACTGGCACCATCTGTCCCAGGAGGGAGCCTTCCAGCGCCGCCGGCGAGCCTTTGAGATCCATGCCCTGGAATGGCACTGCCCCAAAAGTCCAATTTGCCTGGAGATCTGCTTTCTAAGGAGGCTGCTTGCTCAGATCTCTGGGCAGGTTCCCCAGATGGGGGGCAAATTGTCTGACCCACACAGCTTCCCAGGGCTCTTGTGCTAGGAGACTTCTGGATGGCTGTGGATCTCATTGCTGTATCTGGCTCCTGAACACATTCAACATGCTCTCCCAGGAAAACAGAGGAATTTGGAGGTGCCAGGTCCATCCTGTCTAAGAACCTGCTCCTGCGAGTAGCTGGTACCAGGTATTTCAGACAAGAGTGAAGCACAGCAGCAGAGTTGGAAGAATCTTTTCAGATCATCACACAGCACCGTAACTAGAGCGTGCTCACCCTGCAGGAGAGTGCTGAATGGCTCTCCTTTTGTATTTTTGGTATCTCTACAGAGGAGAAGAGGTTGCTTTCCAAACTTTACAGATACCATCTTTGGATACTTGCTTGCCTACATCCCCTGGTCATTTAGCACCTAACATGACGGACCCCTGGCATAAGGAAAGCCTCAAAACACCACCCCAGACTATCACATAACTTCAGCTTTGTTAACAAAGGGACCTGAAAGGACTGGCAACAGCAGCACTACAATAACAGTAGCCATGCTTTCTCCCTTGTGTTTCCAACACATTTTTTTCCAGCAATCAGAAGGAAAAGAACTTTTCTATATCTTTGTGCTGACCTTGGACTAGAACCACCCACTTTGTTCTCAGGCCACTGTTGAACAACTGGCAAGATCATGTTATTGAAATTAGACACAACGTTTAGGGTTGCTCTCCCCCCTCAATCCTTTTTGCAATAAATTTTGCGCCTGACAGTGCTACATAGACAAAAAAGTGTTTTCATTGCATTCTTTCAAATTGCCAGAAATAGTTCTTACCATTGCATATCCCAGAAAACAGCAAGTCCCAGTTTAGAGTCCCACCAACCACTTTGTGGTGCTCTAGGGAACGAAAAAAAAACCCGGTGTGCTCTGAGGATATGGGTCCTTCAGGCTCAACTTTGGAGGGGAGGCAGGGGTGGAAGAGAAAGGAAAATGCCATTTCTACGGAAGACCGCGAGCACTGCTCAAGCCTCACTCAGCTTCCACCAGTGTCAGAACAGAGAACTGAACCATGATCTCACTATAACTCCTTTCTTCTCCAGCCCACGGTCTAACAGCAACTCTTTGTCAGCAAAGAATAAAAAAAGAGATCTGCCTTTGGACTAACCCCCTGCAGTTTAAGCCAGAGAAGTGGAAAAATCATTTGTGCAGAAACCCAGCATCCTGGCCACAGCATGACCACACAATTCAGCTTGGGAAACCCAGATCAACAACCCCAGCTGCTTTCACAAAGGCTAAGAGCCTCAAGACCTTCTCTCTGGAGAGGAGAAGTTGTGCAACGTTAGAGAGATGAGCACCAGAGCAGAACAGGGAAATGCCTGCGTGCAGCCAGGAGAGCAGGTCAGAAGGGGAAGCCTGGCCAGGCAGCTGCTTGCTCACATCATTACTCACTGCACCACAAATTCAGCTCCTCGGTCCTTTATGTCTCTCTGGCTTTCTTCAGCTATGCTCCAGTGAAGCCGTGAAACAGAGATAGCCAGTACCCATCTGCTATAAAACTGAAGGTTAGGAATGGACTTCAGGAAGTCTGATGCTCGCCAAGCCTTTCAGGGACTGTATCCTTTGTATTTCCAGGAGCTGAGGGCTTGCATGGAGCTAAGTACTTAACATACTCAAGTCAGAGATACCTTCAGGGAAGCTGTCTCCAGAAGCAGCTCAGCTATGAGCAGGATGAGAGCAGGAGAAGCACTAACACACACACTGTTAGGTTCGTAGAAGAGATTCAAGGGCAAGCCCTTGTAAGAGCTGAAACAAGTGAAAAAATTTGCCAAGATGAACAGCTCAGGACACCTGAAGACCTCATGTCCCATCCCAGTCTCCCAAAGAGCCTACCTAGAAGATCTGTACAGAGCCTGGATTTCCTTTGGCCAGGAATGTGCTGTGCTATGCAGTTTTGTGATCTGCAGGCTTAAAAGCCCTCCTGGCGTGCCATGTCTTCTTGGAATTTATTTTCCCCCCCCACAAGTCATGGGACTGCTTTCCTGCATGTGTGCTGGAGTGCACAGAGCATGCCATCACACCCCAAATTGCCATGGCTTCTGCTAGCATCTCAGAAAGCAACAGGCTTGACCCTGCACCCTCCAGACGGCAAAGGGCCATCTGAGAGGCTTGCAAGGAGACTGGGACCAAAGAGAGCGGCTGAAAGGGGAAGAGGCATCAGAACAGCCCCTGGGGAGGGCTCCAAGGTTCACAACAGGACGGGGCACGATGCCTTCCTATCTCACGGGTTTGAGCTTCTTCCTGTCACAAATCAAAGTCCACCTGAACAAACAGTCTGAGCAGAGGGCTGGAACAAGATAACACTGCTGTGCCACCTGGACAGCCGTGCCACCCACACGGCAGCAAACAGCTCATCCCTCAGCGAGAGAAAATTCACTGCATCTGGCCAGGCTTGGCGCGCTCTGAAGAACGCCGTGCTGGCTCCGAAGCTCCCATCTCCTGCCGAGAAGCGTGGGATCTCGGGCTTCAGCTCAGCAAGCATCACCTCCCTGCAGAGAGGCCACGGGGCCTGGGAGAGGGCCAGGAGGAAAGGAGGGCTGCTGTCAGTCCCAGAGGCAGCTGCCACTCAAACACTTCCCACACCCCAAACCCATGTGCTCCCCAAAGATGGCAGCAATCCGTCCAAGCAACTAACTGTACCCCACGCACACCACGGAGAGAGAGGTCCTAGAGACGCGGCACAGCACGCACTCCCACACAGGGGTCAGGAACCTGAGCTCTCCCAAGAGCACGGAGACTCTCCTGCCCTGGCCCCGCTCCATGCCCAGCTGCTGCTGCATCTGCCGCCCAAGACCATGTTCCTCTCAGCTCAGCAAAGAGAAACAGACCTGATACACTCAGCTGGGCAGGGTGAAGGCTTTGCCACCCATCCCGCTGAGACCCTTAGCACCCACATTCGCCACCAAGACAGCCCAGGTTACAGGTGTGACACCAGCGGGGACAGCAAGCTGCCTAAACGGCTTGGAACTGTACGTGCGAGAAGCGCTCCAGGCAGACTGCGAACAAAGACCCCAGCAGCGCTTGCAGGCAGATGGACTTTGCTCCTGCATGCACTGAAGGGTCCCCCGCTCCTCAGAAACAGTTCTGGCTCCTGAACCCCCCGCCAGGGTTTTCCCAGGCTCCAAGTCGGTCCCAGGTCTGGAAGGACCTCACGTCCAGTGCCGCCACCGCTCAGCCCACAAAGAGCAGGCACCAGGCTCCTGACCCCAGCCTCTCGCTGAACCCAGCGGGTGACCTGTGGGGCATGAAGGGCCAACGAGCCCCTGCTGCAGCCCTGGGTCTCCTCCAGCCCAGCCGGGACAAGCGGGGCAGCCCGGAGCGGGGGCAGCCCGTCATGCGTTCCCTCTCACCGCTGCGGGCCGGGGCAGGCTCTCAGAGCACGCGTCCGCCTCGGGGCAAGCGCAGCATCCCCGGGAAGCCCTCGCCCGGTACCTCCCCGAGCTACCGGGGGACGCGGCTCCCGTGCGGCGGGGACCGAGCCTCACCTGTCTGAAGTCGGCGGTGAGGGTGATGAGGGCGCCGTCGGCCTTGCGCAGCTCCAGGCTGATGCAGTCGGAGCCGCTGTCGGCTTGCAGGCTCTCCTCCGCCACCTGCCCGCCGGGCAGCCGCACCCGCACCCGCAGCTCAGCCCTCGCCGCGGGGCCAGGCGCGCCGGGCAGCGGGGCCAAGGCCAGCCAGAGCAAGGCGGGCAGCGCCGGCAGCCG
>VXAL01002286.1:217-104749 GCA_013399475.1 Chauna torquata | reverse complement strand
TTCCTTCCCCAAAGGCAGAGACCGGCCTTAAAGAGGCAGCGCAGCGCGCCGCCCGCCTTTAAAGGGCCAGCGCGGGCCCGCAGCTGCTCCCCAGCTGGGCTGCGGAGGGGAGGAGAGAGGGAGGTGAGGGGAATAAAAAGAGGCAGCGCTCGCCAGAGGGCGAGAAAAAAAGAGTTCTGTCCCGAGCCGCGTCCCTGCTGGCAAACACCAGTCCCTTCTGTCATCTGGGTGGCAGGAGGATGGAGGGAGACATCTCCAGCAGGAGCCAGCCCGCTTCTGGGCTCTCCTGCACTTTTTTCTTTATTTTATTTTTTTTCTTTCTGACTCCATCGGATAAATAATTATTCATTAACTGCAATTGGAAAGGAGAGGGGAGGTCAGCATTAACAACAAAGCCGGCTCCTCCTGTTTGCGCAAATACACACAAATCAGAGTCCTCTAAACATGCGGTTGTTGTGAATCAAGCGTTTACATGATCACTCAGGCTCTCGCTGCGTACAGGGGACTGTCACAAGTCTGCTCTCAGGTGCACTGGAGGTATTCCTGCCCCCAAGGATGTAATGCGAACCACTTCGGACTTTCTCTGGCCCCTTATTCCCAGCCATGTGGACCTGGGTCACTTCGGACTCTGCAGCTCACAGTTGCAAGGCTCCATATTTGCCCTTCACCCACCCACTTCTGCAATCACTTCCAGATGGGCAGATGCTCATGAAGGGCCCCTTTGATTTCAAAAGGTCTCTCCGCAAACGCAAAGGTCACTGTGGCAGCAGGATCAGGGCCTCAGAGACAGAGCTTTGCAAGGAAAAGCACAGAAATATATAGAAACAACCATTTAAATCCACGCTACCAGGAGGAGAGATCACTCTTGTCTAAGTAGCACTTTTCGTGGAACCTCACACAAGTAAGTTTTAGGCTGTGAAAATTTAAGGGCTTTCTCAAGCTGTATCCTTCAAATACTCTTCAGGACAATAGCAGTGCAAAGAAAGCAGAGCAGACAAGGAGAGAAAGTTAAGAGGTGCAAACGGGAGAAAAGAAATGGTCCAGCTCCAATACAAAAAGAGAGGGAGGGTCCACAAGGTAGAAACGTACACCAAGACAGTTCCTCTTGACAAAAGCTGCAAAGAAGGCCCCACTCACAGTCTACTTATTCAGAGGAGATTATGCAAAAAGACAGGAGGACCCCAGCAGGGGCTGGAAGAAAAAGTGCCGTGAGGTTAGTGTGCACAAATAACCCTTGGAAAGCTTCCAGCCCAAAGGGCCATACTCTTTTCTCAGCTTAAATCTGGGGTCAGCTTCCCCATTGCACTAGGGTTACTTCAGGTCCATCGACTTGCAACCAAGCCCCAGGTGCTCGAGCACTGCGTGGTCCCATGTCCATGCTGGAGGATAAAGGCGGGCGAGGCTGCACCCCTACTCTCTGCGCAGCTGCAGGAGCACACACTCCTGGCTGCAGGTTTCAGCAGTGCCCACCGTGTACCCGGACCCTCGGGTGCAAGAGGTAACTTCGGGCTGTCCTTCCCTGCATTGCCAAGCCAGTAAAGTTGGCTTGGAGTAAGCGGTATTATTTTTCCTCCTGGTACCTCCCAGAGTGAAGGAAATCAGAAAGGAGACTGTCTCAGAGGGCTGTTTCCAAGGCTCAGCACCTCACCAGGAACGCTGCAGTCCTGCAAATTGCAATTTGATCAAAGCGCAACTGGACCTGGGAAGGGAAGATCCAATCCCCGTCCAAAATGAATGGACAGAGACGAGACGAACCGGGGGCTGGGGAATCAGAACACTGGCATGCAGCAGAATTAAAGCAAGAGCAGAGAACAGAAAAGCAATCAAGGAGCACAGGAGAGAACTACTGCTTTGCTGAGATTCGAAGAGACAAATCTGACTAGCCGGAGGGACGGACACTGTCAGTCAGCATCCCAGCAAGAGACATGTCAGCAGGTTAGCAGTGGCTGGAGAGCTACTGGCCACGAAGGGCAGCTGGAGAGGAGTAAGCACAGCTAAAAGACTTTGGGACAGGTCTGAGCGGCCAAACCAATTCTTCACTGGTGTCAGCCTCCTCTGCCTTTGCTGTTTACATGTCTGAAAAGCCATCCCACATCAGCAATCTTTTCTGAGCTGTAGGAAAGATGAAACATGCCTGACAGTCCAATGCTCCCACTGCAGGAGCAGTTGCTGAGTTGCATGAGTTTACTGAATGTTAACGATCTAGTTTCTGGTATGCGTGCTGCTATCTTTTTACTGGGAGAAAATTTCCATTAAAATACCTCAGCCATGCTTGAGAACAAAGTTAAGGAAAAATATGCTGTTAAAAGAAGATGTTCTCCGCTGCACTTTGTTGTGAAGTTCCGGCAGGGCAGCGAATGGGAGCAGGGGATTACAATTTGACGTGGGGTTTGCCATGGTGCCTTGGTTGTATCCTTTGTTATCCCTGTGGAAAACCACTAATATCTGGCCAAGCTGCAAGTCTTCATTCCCTCTTCCTCACCTCAAAACTTCGTTTACAGAAGTTCAGTGTCACATCAGCACCTTGGAAAACCAGGAAGGGATTAGTGCCCACTGAGATCTGGACTCAAAGACAGCTCATGCTGCAAAAGCTTAGAGCCTCAGCAGGCGAGAGAAAAATAGAAGTACAGAGCGTGAGAAGTCCTTTAGCATCCCACACAAGGCTCTGCGGGTAAACTGCTTGCAAGAGCCCTGCCTTCACCACATGCAAATTTACCAGGCAAACAAAAATATTTGCTGCCACCCTGTCTTCACCACTTACCACCCACTCGGTGTTGTGTGCATGCCATCAAGCTGGATGATGTATAAATACCTGCAGCATCTTCTCCCTTCATCCGTTCCACAAATACACCTGCCCTGTCCCTTGCTCCACACCAAAAACCCCTTCCTCCTCTTAGTCCAAAATCAGAAGGCTGCAACCATCTCCTACACAGTTTAGGATACTTCTTGCCCTACCCCTGAGAACAGGAGCATTTAAGACCACAGAGAATGAAGGTCCTTTCTCCTTGCTGCTTCACCCCAATGTGAGTAATCAGCCAATACTCCAGAGCCCATTAGCATCTGAAGTTTACCCTCCCATGGAGGAGAGAGCAATAATTATTGCTACTTTCTCATCAACTTACAGTAAGGCTCTGTGGCCGGTTTTCTTATTACAAGCATGAAACCAAGATATTTAACGTACCACAACAACAGTACCAACAATACATCAAAGAGAGGATGTTTGTTGTGAATGAGCTGCTTATTCTAAGAAAATCTCAGTAGCTCGGGGGGCAGCTGGGCTGTGTGAGGCTGGGCACTGGGGACAACAGCTGGCTGAGAACTGCATCCACTGCGTCCCTCACCTTTTGGGGGGGGCAAGAGGCAGACCTGTGGCCTCCTGCCCTCTGCTGCAGGCCAGCGTGGAGAAAGGGGGCCCTGCCTGTGCTGGGAGGGCTGCAGGTCACGCAGGGAGGCTCCCGCAGATGCAGCACCAAACCTCTTTCAGGTCCCGGATGGTCACAGGCCCACGCGATCCCACTGCTGCAGAAACAAGCTTCATCGCTGCCGGACGGGTTCCCCTCAGACTGCTGAGCCAACAACCACAGCGGTTCCCAGGAAGCGCTAGGTCCCTCTGCTTCTTCAGAGAGGCCTCTTGCTTGCCATTTGAGGCTGCCTTTGCCTCCAGCGTCACGCGCTCTGCTGAGCAGAAACTTAGAAGCAAGGAAACTTAGAAGCAAGGAAGCAGCTCGGGAAGGCATGCCTCAGACACAGCACCCGCAGGAGGTCTGGGCCGTACCTAGCTGGGGCCCTGAGAGCCACAACAAGCCCTCGCTGCCCGGCCTCACCCCTGCACCCGCAGCTCCTCTGCCCTGGCTCCTTTAGAGCCCAGATGCTGCTCCCCAGCCCTTGCGGTACAGCTGTGCCTGTCCCTCTTGCACCTCACTCGCTGATGGTCTCCTCAGCACGATGCTGGACCAGGCTTATCTCACCCTCGCCTGGTGACTGCGGGGCTGGGGGCCGAACCAGTTGGCCCCCCCGAACCTGCTCCACTCACCTTGCCAGGGCCGCGCTGCGTGGGCGAAGACGCTGCCCTGCCCCTCTGCTCATCCCTCCGTGGGGCAGCCCCACTCCGGCTGCTCAGGGGAGGGCAGAGGGGTCTGGCCCTGAGCCTAAATGGAGCTGTGGGGCCAGTGGAAGAGGGTGCGTGGGGCAAAGCCTGGGGAAAGCTCGTTAGGGCAATTAGTGCCTGCTGGAGTGCTCAGGACCCATGCTGCTCTAAGTCCTCTCCAAGCCAGAGCTCAAACAAAGCACTGATGTCAAGCCCCATTTCTTTCAAGGTGATTTATTAGGCTCTGTCTAATGAACTGTACGTTGCTCTTGCATGGTCAAGGCGTGGAGGAGATGGATGGAGCAAGCATCAAAGCTGTTGCATGCACCTGTGAACAGGTTTCTCCATGGTCCTGGGGCCACATGCGTCTCTGGGAGCTGCTCCCAGGGCACTCACAGCCCTGCAGTCCTTCCTGCAGCGCTTTCAGCAGGGAAAACACTGCAGAGTTAGCTCATCCGTGAGGCTGCAGAGCTCAGCAGAAGCCCGGGAAACGTCCTGTCACCGCAGCCCTAGTGCCCTGACCAGGCTGCTAACCCGGTGAGCCCATCCTGACAGCCGTCCGTCGTCTCCCAGCCTTCGCTGGGCAGTTTGCCTGTGGCTTACCAGGGCTTTCCATCCCCTGCCCTGGCCTCATCAGGTTTATTTCCCTTGCTGGACTGAGGAGAGCTCTGTGCGCACACTGAGAGCCAGGCAGACTTTTCTTTCCAGCGCTTTGGCTGGCTGCTTGCACAGACAGGGATCAGGACAGCAGTGCAAAGGCAAGGGAAAGGAAAGCCAGACTGTTGGTTGCGCTCTGAAAACCCATCCAGCAGTTCTCCAGAACAGCCTCAGAGATCTCATTCTTCAAAATGAAAACCAACCGAGTACAAGCTTTTGCTGCCTGTTCAGTCCCTGAGTTTCTCATCTTAGGTACATTGGTATTAATTTCAACTAAAAGTGGTGTAACTGAGGTCAGGGATCAGACCCAAATGTTCTGCCTTGATCTATTTAATCTTCCATCCTTCCTTTTCATTTTCATGCCAAACTCTACTTTTAAAGCTACATGAAAGAATCAACAGCGCTTTTTGAAGTGTTCAATCAGGGCAACTCTTTTTGGGGATGTGAACATGTAAAAATCAGCTTTTTACTGTTGTTCCCAGCACCACAGAACTAACAGACCTCAGGGGGAGTTAATTGGATTTTTTTTTAGTCTCTCAGTCTACTAAATTGTTGACTAAATCCCAGCTATAACTGAGAATATTACTACAGACCTATGCCTTGGTCAGAAGCTCTGGGAAATGATTTGTAGCTGTGGTGTTCAGTGGAGATCTTACTGTTGCAGAAGTGAATCAGACTCCAACTCATTTTTCGTTAATTAAGAACTACTTGGCGACCCTTCGGAGTGTTCCCTGTTGCCCCTCCCGAATGTCCTCCTTTTCTCGGCAGTTACACAAAGCAAGCTTCTGAATGGTGTTTGAAAACAGCTTTACTGTCTTAACACAATGCACAGCATCTTCTATCTCTGACCTGTTTACCACCCTATTCTCTGGCCTGGGCAATTAAAAGGTTGAGGAGTACAGCAGCCTGGGCGTAATTAAATGAATGGGGCCCAGTGGCAGAGCACGGGGAGGTTATCGGAGTGCTCAGACCTCTGCAGCCAAGGCCTCAGATGCAGACTCTCTTCCAGAGATGCTGATGGCCTGATTAGATGCACATTAATCGAGATACCGTGCTCATTATGCAGAGGCTGGGTGCAGCTGCAGGGAGGACGGGGGAGGAGAGCAGTTAGGGTGGGCAGGGGGCTTCTGCCCCTTTCCTCCCGGTGGATTCATGGGTGGTTACTGGGAAACACTTGGAAAATCTCCCCTGTGGCCAAGGTGGCCCTACAGCTCCTCACACCAGTAAAAGCTGCTTTGGTGAAGCAGGCTCATGACTACGCATTGGCTCTGGATGCCTTCTGCAGAAGGCTCCTTTTGGTCTGGGCCAAACTACATCACCTGGAGTAAAAAAGCGGGATTTAGCGGTTCCTGTGGGTCAGCCCTTCTCTTGCACCGCAGATTTGGGCAGGCTGCCCTTTTCGTCCTGCTTGGTCCGGAAGTTGCTCCTGCGGAGTCGAATTCACATCCCCTCTGTGTTTAACTGGTGTAACTGGGAGGGCAGGCTGCGTGCTTCTTGCTTTCCTCTGCTTCAGCCTTTTTCTGTCCCACTCATGCAACGCCGCTGCTTCCCATAACATCTGGATTCAACTATCAAACAAGAGGCTTTCTGTAGCACATTCCTCGCCTCCCTCACTGCTTTACGCCTCGCGGGGCTTGTCCTGTCCACAGAGGGAGTGAAAACAAAGAGGATGGGGCAGGATGAAGGGGTAGGTGGCCTGGCAGATTGCTCTGCTGTTGGCAGGTATCTCCCACAGCCAAGCCCCCAAAAGCCATAGCTGTTCTACGTCTCTTTTAATATTCCCAGGCATGCAGCAAGCACCAGGGTCCTGCTGTGTTTTGGGCAAGAAGAGGTTCAGGAGGTTGGTTTTGTCTGTGTGAGGTCTCTGAGCGTAGCCACCCCTGCCAAACTGAGTGCTGATGGCTGGAGATCTTTATAGAAACTAGCTTCCATCAGCTCAGGCCTTCCGTGGGTCTAGAGATAAAGCTGGGTAAGGTCTGGGAGCAGTGGTCCACCTGGCCCACCATCCTGCCCGCTGACAGAGCCCCAGATCGCTTCTTGCTGGAAAGCAGCTGACTATCCTACCGTGAACATCTGAAACAACAGCCCTCAGGGAATATCTACTGACCCTTCTCAATCAGAGGCTGGCTTTCGCCCTGAAGCACGTGGATTTAGGTCCCTTCCAGCTGATTTCTTCTGCTGATGCGATCAGAGCTGGGCAGAAACACAAAGCCAGGTCCGCTGTGGCTGTTAATGGGAAGAACAGCTTAACGGAGCACTGCTGCTTCCCTGCTGCTCTGGTCCTGGCCAGGGAGCCGAGGGACAGGCTCTTGCACTGGAATTTCATGTTCTGCAAGACCTCAGCTCAAAATGAGGAGTGAAGGGGCATGGCCTTGCCACGGACAGGGCATAGGTGCCTGCTCCCCTTGCCTAAACGTGGTCCTGGGGACACCAGCAAGTAGGAATGCTGAGGAGGAGATGCCATTCTGTCTGGGATTACCAGCTCTGAGCAATCCTTAGGATATATGAATATTTTCCTGGAAAAATGAAAGTGGAGCAGGAAATGTTATTGCTCTTTCAACACCCAGCTTCTTCCTGATCAGGGCACTACTGGAGAGGGAAAATCCAGTTTGGAGCCTACGTCACCCAGATGGAGACTGCTCCTGGAGTCCTGCATCCTAGGAGAGTCCTGGTCCCCTGCCACGCTGGGAGAGAGGGCTCAGCTTCCCGTGATGGTGGGATGTTTAGTGTACGGGAAAGGAAGGAACGGAAATGGCATCTCGCTAGCTGGACTCTCACTGGTTACTCTGAGGAATCCAGTTAGTGAGATCTCCACTCCGTTCATGCTGGTGCCAACTTAGAAGAGGTTAATTTAGATCAGCATAATTTATGCTGGAATAACCCTAGTGGAAATTGGCGGCGGGGGGGGAACAGGTAGTGAGTTCTTGCTTAATATATCTAACTGGGAGGCTGACCAAAGTCTAGCTAAAGCAACATTGGCACTGAGTTAATCAATACCCTTTAAAACAAAAGGGATGTGAATCTCCTATGCAAGACAAGCCTAGTAAAAGAGGTATTATAAATCTAAGTGAAGCCCTTAAAGTCTAAAGGGATATAAATCTAATTAAAGTGATATAAATCTAACTGAAGAAATACACTGTAAATCCAGCCAAAATGATATCCATCTCAGGAAAGTAATGCAAATGCACTAGAAACACCATAAATAAAATCAAAGCAATATATAGGATGTAATGGAAGCAACGTGAAACCTAAATCAAGTGATATAAATATAACAGTGATATAAAACTAATTAAAGTGATGTATAAAATGGACATTTTGAAAAGAATCACGGCCCACAAAAGATGAGAATAGTTGGAGAAAGGACCGGGATAGGTTTACGAGCAAGAAAAACACCTGCAGCTACAAAGAATAAACCCAGGTTAATTAGGTGCTGTGCTTCAGGGCAACCTGCAGTTGCAGACGGGGTCAGGAAAGCTGCTCTTTGAGTACAGCCCTGAGTCGCAGTCGCTTCTGGCTCACGGTGTGCGAATGGCAGGAGAGCAAAATGGGGGAGCTTGCACAGGGCAGGTGTAACGCAGTGAAGATAAGGACAGCGCGCTGATCAGGGGAGCCCCAGGGGTTTCCAGCCCAAGGTCCTGGGAACCGCTGGAGTCCCGACGCAGGCGGGCTTTGGGGGATGCTCGGTTAAGCAGGAGCCCGTGGGAATGCGCCTAATCCCCTGCACGGCTGAGCGCACTCAGCGACGCTATCGGACCTGACGCGGCCGTGCTGGCTGGGGGAGTCAGGGCCACGTTTCGGGGCGGCTCAAAGCAGCTAAGAGAGATCTGAATCAGTCGGAGCCTGAAGCAGAGGGCTAGGCACATTTTAGCCGTGCTTTGCAGTGTGCACGCTGCCAGCAGCACTGGGGCCAGCGCCGGGGAGCGGTTAAGGCAGCGGGAAGGACGAGCTGCTGCGTGGTCAGTGGCTTTCTCCTCTCCTCCGACCTCCAGAGGTGTCCAGCTCCCCTGCAGACCAGCGGACAGGACTGGAGCCAGACAGCGCAGTCACCTGAAACGTCTGCCCCGTTGAGGGAAAAGTGGCTTCGTGCAAACAGAGAGGCTCCTTTCCATTTAAAACTTTGTTGTATACAGTGCAGTAACAAAGAGAAAATGAAATATTTGGGGGATTTTTTCCCCTCCAGTTATGAGCAATGAACACCTCCCCCCTCCTTCGCCTCCCATACTGAAAGGCAAAACTGCCCCAAATCTGTGTTTGCAGAGGGAGACAGCGGTTAATATTTTTCTCTTAAGCTGGAAAAATCTGGTTGGTAGTTTCCATTTTCATCCACACTTTCACATAAAATAAATTCCTAAGGAGCTTTTGGTTTTCATTTAAGTGATTTAATAATTGACCTAATCTGACCACAATGCAAATAAATAACAAGGCTGCTGCTTGTATTTGGAAAAAAAATCGGTTCCAGAAAACAGATCTGCTCAAAATTCTGTCTTCCTCTAGCTAAAAGAAAAGTCTTTCATATCATTCTGAATAATAAAAAGTCCTCAGTTCAGCTTTACAGCTGAGCTTTTCCTTTTCAATCTTATTCCAAAGCAAAGTGCCATATGTTTTATGCTTAGGATTTCAAAATTTTCTCGTGCTTGAAAGTCATTTGACATTTGAGCATCTGCAGAGGTCTGAATTTCATTTTTCCAGAGTAAAGGGAAATATCTATTTTGTGGAAGCTTACTAAAAAGCAGCACCCCCCTCCCCAAACCCCCAGCCCCAACAATCTAGGTTAGAAATCAGCCTGGAGAGAAATGCAAATATTTTTCTAGCAGATTTAGCTGGAAATGTTTCCTGTGCTTTCCTGGAACATTAATGCAAAATTAGGCAGTTTGTTGGATTGGTGGGCCCACTGAAACAAATAGCTTTAAAAAAAAAAAAAAGCAACAAGTTATCTGAAAGGTCTATTCATTTCCTCTGCGGACAGATGCATTACACTCTGTATCACCTAATCTTATGTGGCCTTAAAGCTGGCTGGAAACTGTCTTTGCATAAACTTCTCAGCAAAACTATGTGGGGGTTTAGCCGTGGGGATCAGCTTGAAACTGGGTTCAGCAGCTGGGGACAGCCAGGGCAGAGCGACCGAACCAGCCACTCCCAGCAGGGCTGCCTGTGGCTCTCCTCCGCGGTGGGGTGCCTCTACCGAAACCTCGCGGACCTGCTTCCCTGGCGTGGAGGAGGTGGGCACACGTTCAGCATCCCTGAAAATGAAGCCTGACGTAGCCTGAGACGGAAGGAATGAGATGGGATGCTTGGTAGTAGTGAGCGAGCTGGAAATTGGAAAATAGGTCTGGTGAGTAACAGCTAGGAGTCACCCAGCGGACGCAGAATGAAATCCCCGGAGCCCCACTCCTCCTGCTTTCCTGCGCCTGCCCGGAACCCTCCCAGCCCTCTGAAAGCAGCCTAGGTGGCCGCAGTTCGTATTGAAAACAGACGCTGAGATAGTCGCTGCGATACCATCAGCAAACAAAAGCCCAGAAGCCACAAAACACCCACTCCGTGCCGTCACTAAAACCGTCCCAGTGGCTCCTCCAGGCCACGCCGTTCACCTCGGAGCCTTGCAGCCGGGAGCAGCCGCCCGGTGCTGTGGGCTCAAGCACATGAGCAGGGCGGGCAAAGCTGGGTCAGTTCCAGCCCGTGCTGCTGGCTTCACCAATTGATCGCAGCTCTTGACTAATGCCTGTTGTAAATCTTTGCCGGGTGCTGCCAACAAGCCGTCAGACTGGAGATGATGGGAAGAAATTCCCCCATGTGCCACTTCCTGCCCCCAAAACCTGCTGCTGCTTTGGCTCTGGTGCCGTTATCTCTGCCGGGTGCCGTTATCCCCAGCGCGTGGCTCCCGGAGCAGCCCACCCTGCCTCATCTCGATCTTCCTAGCTCAAGGTCCCGATGTCCCCGCAGGCAGGGAGATGGAGGCAGGCCAAGGGACAATCTGTTCCTCATTGAGGTCATCCTGCAGCCTGCTGCTGATGTGGCGCTCGGGGGATGGAGCAGAGAAGAAAAATATCTCCTCCTTGCCTGGCCTCAGTTCCAGTGCTCCTGGGGGACTGATAAAGTGTGAGAAGCACGAGGCTGGCAGAGGAAACCCAACCCTTCCAGGTAACCCTCTTACACCATCCCCTGCCCTGGTCCCGGCTCCCAGTCCCGTGGCCAGGCAGCATCACAGCATTTCGCTGGCTGGGCTCACAGCCAGGGCTCTGAGGAATATTTTCCAAGGTCCTTCTCTGTTTTGGACTCTCCTCCAGTTACTTCAGACAAGAGGCTTCCCCCCTGCTCCCGGAGCCCCCATGCTGGTAGCTCTCCTTCCCTGCAGAGCTGCTGTGTCATTTTAATGACCCAGCTTTATTAAGTGCAGCTGTTGATTCCAGTCGGCTTCTCGGATTCTGGTGAAAAATCACAGCTGGCTGAGAGTTTCCTGTTGCTCTGCCTCCCCTCGCCCAGCCCCCCCCTAAGGAGGTGGGGAAAGCAGCAATGCAAGAGCTGAGAAGCCTTCAGAGCTGGGAAGTTTTTGTCTTCCCTCCAGTGCATCAAAGGCAAGATGCTTCTGCCTGCCCTCCCTGTGGCACGTGGGAGAAAGCAGCAGCATCCTGGGAAGAGCTACCTGTTCCCAAATCCCACAGCGCCCTACCCTGCCTCACGGAACAGCTGGGATCGGAATTTCCAGTACCCCAAAGTCTGAAGAGGTTTGGCTCCAGCAGTTACTCTTCAGATTGGGATGTCCCTTTCAGCCCTGCTGTGGTGTAAGTCCTGAGTTCAGCCTGTCCAGTAGCACTTCATGGCAGCAGGGTGGCACGAAGGAAAACAGAAAGGCAGAGCTGGGGAGCCTGGGAAGTCCGCTTTGTTTGCCCAGGGCACTGTGGCACGAAGCTCAGAGCTTGGCTAAGGACAAAACGCGATGATGGGCAGCCTGAGAGCCACCAAGAGCGCCAAGCCTGAGGGGATCCATCACGCTGCTCGCAGGGTGCTGCTGCAGGGAAGTCTGCAGCCCTGAATTAGTGGAGCTGCTCCTGGCTCCGCAGGAGGAGTCATCTTATATTCCCTTCCCAGCTCTTGGGGCAGGATTGCAAAAGAAAGAGAATCCCTGTCTGGGATGGAGCCACAGAAGGGTCAGGGCAGTCTTGTCTGCATCAGAGATGCCTTTTGCTCGAGATAAGAGGCGCGAAGCCCAGCAGGAGGGAGGCAGAGCCCGGCACTGTGGCACCACCGGCAGCAAAGCTAGGGTTGTGGAAAAGAAATCCCGCTTCCTCCTCAGTGATGCTCCCACCAGCTGTCCCAGCTGGGGGTCTGCCCCAGGAAACTGGCACTGGGGGGTTCTCCGCTCCTGACCGAAAGCTGTTCCCATGGGAAGAGGCCAGCCCAGCTGTACCAGGAGGTGAGGGATGACCCCTGCTCCCCACCTCCAGAAAACCATCTCCCCGGTTTATGATTCACAGTTACTGGAGTGCAGAGGCTGGTACGTGCACGTCGCCTCTTGCGTGCTAATCGCAGCTGAGGATGGAGATGAGGGATGTGGCAAGTGTGGGGGGATAAATTCCCCTTCCCTGGTATGAAGGAACGAGACGCAGACAGCCGCTGAGTCAGCGCGGGGTCAGCAGGGTGAGGCCAGGCAGGCTCCCACTCCCCCAGCAACTGGCTTCCAGCTGGTGCCTCCCCACCTCCCAGCACAGCCCCTGGCACAGGACCCGCGTGTGCAAGGGGAGCCAGCTTAGCCCTTCACCTTCCTCTCTTTCTCTGCAGCCTTCACTGAAGCACTTCCCCGCAATCACGTGGCGAATGTGGCTGTGTTTCAAGGGACAAAGTGCAGGAGTTTCTCATTAACAGAGATTGAAAGCAGCCTGCTGTGATCCAGCTGCAGGAACTGCTGGAGGAGGGAGAAGAAATGCTGCAGGGCGGGGAAGGAGGCAGAAGAGGAACTCAGACAAGCGCAGCTACCTCGAGAACCTGCACCGAGAGCCCTGAGCCTCGTGGTGCTGCCCCTGAGCTCCACCGAGCCCCCGAGCATGGCACGGAGCAGAGGAGCTTGTTCTGCTCCTCAGCTCCCCGAGCCCCTTGGGGGACCACAGCTGCAATGACCTTCACTGCAGCATAACGCCCAGCAAAACCTCTCCGGACACACAACATCCGTCTGGGCTTTCCCTGTCTTGCCCAGACACCTGCAGCCCATCTCAGTGTGTCGGGAGCGGGAAGGGCATTGCCTTCCCTGGGGTGTTTAGGGGCAGGGAATCGAACCAAGAGGAGGAGCAGGAGAAAGGGAAGTGGCTACTGCTGTGTTTATGGCTCCCCCTGTTCTCCTCCCCCCAAAACAGAGGAGAAACTGAGATTTGATTTCCCTGAGGCAGCTCTCAAAGAAATTACCCAGCCTTCAAAGGAAAAGGCCTCTTTTTTCCCACCTACAGACTTGGCTGCAAAACCAGCCTCTTGCTCTGCAAGAGGCAAAAAAACCCCATATTGTTAGTGAGAGCCCACTAATGCCAAACAGACGGACCCACGTGGGCCATGGCAGGGAGCAGGAGTGATACAGGGAGGGAATAAAGTGATCCTTTATCTGGTGCCCGAGTGCCTGGGCTGGGGGTGATGCGTGGTTGGCATAGCTGGGAAGGTCAAGTTCTGTAGCAGCTGGAAGAGGGGGGACCTGGGGTAGCTGGGGAGGAGTAAGGAGGAGCAGCTGATGAGCAAACAGCCAGATGGGTGGCACTGGGATGGGGCCTGTGGGGCGGTGGGGTTTTTGGTTCAGCTTCCTACCAGTGGGGTTATTGGCTTGCATGTGGCTTTTCCACGCTGCAGGGAAAAGGAGGCATCGCAGTAGGATGCGCTGTCTGCGCTGCACGAACTGGCGAGAGTGACCCTGCTCCTTCAGCAGCAGATTCCCGAGCCCTGGGGATGAAGGAGCAGATGGGGCAGAGACGGAGATGGACACGGTGGTGGGAAACTGGGTGGCTGCAGGAGAGGGGGTGACAGCCTGGGGCAGAGGGGAAGTGCGGAGTTCAGGTAGAGCGGGAGCACTGTTTTCCCTCCACCGCACTGGCTCAGCACCAGAGAAATCCCGTCCCAGGGGAATGGTGTGTGTTTGTGATTGTTTATGGTGAAGTGAAACAAGCTGCTTTCCTTTTACCCCCAACACACATTTGCTCGCTGGCTCTTTTATGCAGCAAGCTAATCTAAACCAAGCGCCGACCTGCCAGCATCTGCTGCAGCATCCCCTCCCCAGGGGAGGTTGCGGGGAGCAGAGCCATCCCTGGGCTGTCCTCCCAGCCAGCGCCTCTGCTTCTCCCCAGGAAGAGGTGGTGGTCCTGGCCGGCGTGGCACACTGTTCCCTTCCCACCTCCTGGTAGGACCTCTTGTTGAGGGTGAAGGGCAGGTTGCAAGAGACAAAGCGCTGATCCTATTGCCATGGAGATGTTAATTCAAGCTGAGTTCAAAGGAAATTGTTCCAGCTGAAGCTAACAAGCCTGGCAGGAAAGCCGGCTGTCAGTTGAAAGAGGCCAGCATCTCGTAAAAGGGGAAAGGAGGTGGGGTCAGAAAGAGGGGGCTCTGTTCAAAACACAAGCTCCAAATACACCCAGACCTATTCCCTGCCTTCCAGCACAGCCTCCCCCCACCAAAGCCCAGTGTCACCCACTGTGAAGCAAGGCAGCGGAAGGTCCCAAGCAAGACACCAGCAAACACAGCGAGGAGAGGGAACCCCTGACATCGGCAGCGGAGCCCCTGGCACCTGCCCTGCTGCCACGAGCATTAAATGCACCTTGTGCCAACCTACACCCTCCTCCTGCGGCCGCAAGGGACGGCTGCAGGGCAGGGCAGTGAAGGGCACTCCTGCTCCTGCTGAGCTTGTCACCGAAGTCATTCAGGTTTTTATACGCAGCCGGTGCAGTTTCAGGTTTTTGTGGAAGCATTGCAGTTGGTGTAATGATTAATCCTGGCAGGTGAGACTTGTTGGCTGGTGTAAAACTGTGTGTTCATGCCTGGTGCTTAGGGAACACTTTGTCTCTGAGAGCTGGGGACGAATATTCACAGCCTCTGAGGACAGCAGGGACTGACCCGCTCGCCATTCCGCGTTGTCGGAGGGCATAAGGGCCCAAGAGAGAGCATCCGGAGCAGGTGTGCTCTTGTGTGCAAAACCTTCCTTAAACTGACACCATCGTGGGGACGAGGGGAAGGCAGAGGCTGCGGTCTGGGGTGGATGGGGGAGAGTGCAGAGCTGCAGCATCAACGGGCAGCCGCCAGCCCGCTCCCCTGCCCTGCAGCAGCACTCTGAGCACCTCCTACCTGGAACCAGAGCAGGAGCGGGCCTGCTTAGCGTGAGAACTGGAGAACTATGAGCAGCCCAGCGTGGGGCAGCCGCTGGCAGCACCGTTCAGCTCCCAGCTCCTCCCTTCTTCTCCCTGCCATGCATCCCCATCACCCCCCGTGCTGCCCCTTCCTTCTGCAAGCCCAGCCTGCTGCTGGGCCCACAGCGACGGCCAGGGAACGGCGGCGAGCGGTGAGAAAGCGCTGACAGCCAGTTGGTTCTGTGGGTTTCACATCCCACTGGTGCAGCAAGACTTGGGCCCTCTCCCACCTCTTCCTTTCCTTTCATCTTCCCCTGCTTCCAGGCTGTAGCTCGAGGCTTCAGCTGCTGCATAACCAGGAGAAATTTGCTAACGGACAGCAGAGGAGAGATTTCCCACAAACCAGAAAAATGAAAGTTTTCTCTCTCCCTTAACTTTTTCTCTCCTCTCATCATGCCTTCCCCTTTCCTGCCACCTCTCCCTCTCCCTGCTCTCCTTCCCAGCTGGCTCCCTCCTCCTGTGCCTGCCGAGAGCACTGGGCTCCCTCCTGAAGCTGCGCTGACTTCTGGCCTGCTCAGCAACATGCCCCAGCACGAGGAAAGTAAGGAAAAGGGGAAGGACAGACTCAGGTTACTGCGAGCTATTAGCACAGAGAGAAAGCGAGCAAGGAAGTGGAGGAGGCGGCCCGAGTGTCAGAAAGCATCCGCGCTTCTCAGAAGCCTCCTCCTCCAGGAACGGGGGGGATCTGCCGGAGCAGCATTAGGAGAAGCCGTATCATATGCTCCCTTCCTGGAAAGAGCTCAAGCTTCACCCTGAAGCAAGCTAGAGGTTTTTTTCTCAGGCTCCATCTAGAAGTTGAGTCATCTTAGCAAAGAAAAACAACTAGTTTGTCCTAGGTGGCCACTGTGCAGTTCGTTTTCCATTTATATGTATCCTCAATGAGTCTTTCTTTTGAAATTTTCTCTGACATCCTGCTGAGCAGTGAGTTAGCATTTCTGCAGTCATCTAGATTCACCTCTCCCCACCCCATCCCCTCTTTAAACATAGGTATGAAATTTGGTGCTGGCCCTGCGATAACACTGAGATGACACAGACTTGTCAAAAATCCTGATGAAAGACCTGTGATTTCCTCCACTCTGCCACAACCAGAGAGCAGAAGGCATTTCCCTACAGCCTCTGATCAGACAGCAAGCTCTTAATTTTGTTTCTACCAGGAACTTGGCATTTTCCTTCTTGATACCCTTGCCTTCACTTGCCCCATATTTAGCTCCATTTTCCCATTTCTGATGAAGTCCTTCCAAGGCAATATTTAGACACACCTTAATCTCTACCCTGTGCTGATTGCAGGGCATCACCATTTCTTCCTTCCTTGCTTGCTCCTTGTGTTCTGCACCTGAAGAACTTTGGGCTGGTCGTTTCAATGCTCGTTGCGAGATTAGTCATCTTGGCTTCAGACAGCCCTCGTTTATTCCTCCACACGCCGACCTCTAAGCTGCTGCCTTCTCTGCTGATCTGGCCGGTTTCTACAGCCCTTGCAGGCATTCTGATTGCTGCTACCATCCTTTTGAGGCGGTTATTCAGCTAGCTGGAACTGGAAACCTCCCAGGGAAGGCTCTCCCTGCCCCCACCTCTCACACATTTTCAACTTTGTTTTTTTTTACTTCGAAAAATTGCAAGCCTCTCTGAGCTCCTAAGTCCAGTTTTCATTCCTGTGGATTTCCCTTAGTCAACAAAGATTTCCCTATTTGAAATCAAAAGTCTTATTTGCAGGCTTTGTTTGTCTTTCCATTTCGTTTTAATTGAATTAGCAGTTAATCTCTGAATCCAAGGTTGCTTTCTCAGAACCATGCCCCCACCTTTTATCGAAATCCAGTCCTGGCGAGTATCTTTCCTCACTGGTTCAGTGAATGCTGGTGAAGAAATCCACCCGCCACCACGTGCCAGAATATTCCCTACTGTTATTAGCGACTTTGGTTTGTCGTGCTAAATGAGAGGCATTCACTTCCTAAGAACGCACTTTCTCAATCTGTATCAGGCTAATAATTACTGCAGGACTCTGTCCATGTCCTGGTCTGACCCCAGAAATCTACAGCACAGCCCCCTCATGATACCAGGATCAGCCCATATTTCTTCCCCTACTGACCTTAAGCCTGATAGATTCGTTTTATGATGTGTCAAGACTTGGAGGACTCTTACTATAAAGCTCTGTATTGTCTCTTCTATACCTTCAGGGAATTGCACTTACTTCAGATCTTGTCTCAGAGCACAGTTTCCAGCCAGCCTGCTGTTTCTGCACACCTCATCACGGGCAGAAGTTGCATTGCATGGTGCAACGCATCCTCTGCCTGGAAAGCAGGGCACGCTGCAAAAGGTGATGAAATGCAGTTCCCTGAACTAGGGCTCAGCTGAAAGCAGGACTCATCACAGAGTGGACAAGGCTTTACTTTCTGTTTCTAATTCCTCCAGCCCAAAGAAGCAGAGTTAAAAAACAAGGGTCCATGCTTAGCTCGTAGTTCCTATTAAATCTTGCTATCAGTCATGGTGAGGGCAACTGCTAGACGTATCGGTGCACAGGGCTAACGTGGACACAGGGCAATAGCACAAGGCATGCCATGCACCAGTACCTTGCTCTAACGCGTCACAGGGGTTGTGAAGGGGTACACAGATTAGCTTCGATGTTATTACATCACTGCAAGAAGAAACAAACCAAAGCAATCTATGCAGGGCATCAAGGGGATTTTCTTTTCTCTCTCTTTAACCTGTATTAGAGTTCCTCTCTAAAAACCCTCCCCTTCATCTCCTGATGTTCCTGCCCTCCTGTGTGATCCTTGAAGCGTTACTTCAGCCTGCTGAGGTGGGCATCAGGCCAGACTGCTGAATGATGCTGTTTGCTTAGTTTAGCACTGGCTCCTGTCAGGAGGAGCCCTGCTGGCTGAGCACACCGTTTGTGGCCATATGTGGTGCTATCTACATGGGGAAGGGAAGAAAAAAGATATCTTTGTGAAATATGCGCTGAGGGAAAAGAGGGAGACCCAGGCAGAGCTGGGTGGGAATGAGCCCATCTGAGAAAGGCAGCCCAGCCCAGACCACGGCAGGAATTAGCAGAGTGCTCGCAAAGAGGAGCGCCGTGCTTAAAGCAAGCTGCGAGGGTCTGCAGCAAAACCTGTAACAGGAGAAGAAATTGGGCAGACTTCTGCAATTGGTGCATGGAAGCTCTGCTACCAGCTGGGAGACTAATTTAGTTTCTGTTTTCTTCCCTTCTCCCCATCCTCCCTCCCTCTGTCTTTGAATAGGAGGACAGCAACACGGCCAAGCTGCCCTGCGCTCAGCTCCTGGCAGATTGTGCAGGCTCAGACGGGGCAGGCTGGGTCACTGCGGAGGAGTAAACATCAGGGGAGGCTGAAAGGGCTTTCTTAGGCTGTGCTGGAGCTGAAATGCTGAAGAGCAGCACAGGAAGCACTTGAGATCTCTGACAGGTCCTGGCCTGTCTGCATCCAGCTGCATTACCTGTTGCGAACAAGAGCAGCCTGAGGACTTCTCTAAATCCCACAGAAGCGGTGGCAGGTAATGAAAGTGGAGACAGGCAGGGGCTGAAGCTGGCAAGTGCTCTTGCTCTGCTATTTTCCTGCTCCTTAGCGCAGCAGTGCTCTGCTCTGACTGGAGCCCAGCAGCAGCACTGCAATTCTCTCATCCACAGCACAACCCTCTCTTCCCAACACAGCCCGTGTCAGCATCCTGATGCGCTTGATGAGAGATGTTGAGCCAGTGGAGGTGCCACCTTTGGAATAAGATGTAAAACCGACTGTCTGACAGCCTGAACTATGAAAGTTCCCCTGGCAGCTTCTGCTGGAGCATTACCTTCCTCCTCAGCCAAATTCCAGGTTACAAACTGAACAAAGCAGCAGTGATGAGCTGCCAGTATTTTAATGAGCAGTTCCCACAGACACCTTCCTGCCTCTGCCTGTGATGAAACTCTGCAGAGCAGGTGCACGCGTGTGCTCCCAGAAAGGGAGCTGTATTTACTTCTCACTTGTTCAAACAGCAGCAGTTACAAAAATCCTCTCTCATAACCATCACTCAGGCAGGGAAGTGGCTTATTTGGCAAGGAAATTGTCATCAAGTGGAGTTTGCTGGAGATGTTTACACTGTGTTTCTGAGCGTATAATGACTGTGCTGATAAGATAGTGTGGGGACTTGCTGACTTGAATGAGGGGGGAATATGCTGATGGGGATTGCTAGCTATATTCTGCAAGGTGTTTGGGAAATACCCTGCTGACACCCTGCAGAGGCAATAGCATTTACTCTTGAGTATTATTTTCTGGACGCTTAAGGAAAAGATCTTTTTAGGAGAGAAGAACAAGGCTGGGAGAGCTGTGGTTTTCAGGATTATGCTTTTTTCCCCCAGAAAGGAAGCTGAGGCGTTTTCCTTGCTGTAAACCCAACTTTCCATTCCCATCATCTGGGATTTTCCAGCAGGAAGGAGGATGCCCTCTCACGCCCCCTGGGTACCTGCTGAAAGGCAATCACGAAGGGAGTCACCCTGCCAGCCCCGCTTGGGACCCGGGAGGACAGGCAGGGGCCGGGGTGCAGCACACGGTGAGGCTGGCCCCAGCGCAGGGAGATGTCGTTGCTGCACCCGTGCTGGGCCGGCTCCGCAGCCCTCCTGCTCCCCAGGCTGGCTGTGCTTCAATGGCAGGGGATTTATGGAACTTCCTAGCAGGGCGCAGACAGGCTGGGAAGGTGAAACCCCACAAAGCTCCAGCGTTGTCCTCCGTGCCTTCCTTACAGGCACAGGGAAGACCCCTTCCCCTCGCTCCCACCAACACCCCCAGGGACACCAAGGGTGGACGCACCCACACATCCATCCCACAGCCAAAGCTGGGGGCTCGGGACCGTGCCCCCATCCCTGTCCAGCCCCCGTGGGAGCAGAGCTCTGCCAGCACAGGGAGGCGGAGGGGGGGCCACCCGTCCTGTCCCATCCCGGGAGCGGGGGGAGGATTTTCCCGCAAGCCCACCTTTCTGGAGCCCCGTATTCCCCGCGGGGCCCCCGACACCCGTGTGCGGCCCACGGAGGACACCTAGCGGCCGGCCAGCCCTGCCTGCGGGAGCGCGCCCGCTGCCCCGGGGATGCTCGCCCCATCGCCCCCCGGCAGCGGCAGGGCCGGGGCTACAGCTCCCCGGCAGCCCCCCTGGCCCCAGCTCGCTCTGAGCTCCCTCGCCCCGCACTCAGTGCTCGCACACAAGCCCCAGCCCCGGGGAATCCCGCAGTATGGGGGGTGGAAGTGGGGCTCGGTGCGCGTGACACCCTCCCATCCCGTGTCCGGACGGTTATTCGGATGCTACATGGTGTGGGCACATGGATGCGGGTCAGCAAGGAGGAGCAAGCACCTCCTGTGTGCTGCCCAGCTGGACTTCCACATCCCCCTGGTACGACGTAGGGCACGGGGATGGGGATAAGGGGAGCTGGAGTGGGCCAGGGCGTGCTGGGGCTGGCTCGCAGGAAGGGCAAGGGTGGGACTTGCAGCATGGCAAAAGGGGGGGTTTGGTGGCCAGTGGGGCTATACCTGCCAGCCTGGGGGTCCCTGCCAGCCAGTGAGCATTTCCCACCATCAGGATGCTCAGAGAGCCCTGCTCTATAAAAAGGTCACTACAAGCGTGCTGGGAGGGACCTTCCCAGTCACTGTTTTCATTTCTCTTCGCTGCGCGAGCAAGGTGTGAGCGCCACGCGTCCAGGAAGAGCCGGGCGCTAAAGCCCTTTGGGTAAGAGGTGTGGGATCCCTCCAGCAATGCCCCTCAGACCTTTTTACAAACACCCTATTACAAACCATCTGCCCTTCACGTGGTGCTGAGCAGCACACGCTCTCCTCGGCCGCACCAAGGGTGCCCTTTGTGCGTGCCCACACGTACACACCGCCTCTCTCCCCTTCCTGCTGCCCCGCAGCTCCAGGAGAGGTACAAGCAAATAGGCGAGGGCAGCCCCCTCCCTCTCCTGCAGTGACAGAGGTGGCCCTGGGTGGCAACGTGTGCCACTGACGTGGGGAACTCACCCCAAAATGCTGTCCCTGCCAGCCCAGAGGGCAGGTTCATCGCTGCCAGGGCACAGGGAGATGGGCAGGGAGCACGAGGCAAGGGCAAGCGTGCCCTTCCCTGTGCCAGGAGAGCTGCAGCACCCCTCAGCCTGCCGCTTTCTCACCCAATCTTCCTCCACCCCCTTGGCTTTCCTTCCTGGGTGCCAGCCAGCCCCATGACGCTACGTTGGGCTGCGTTTGGACTTGACGGAGCCTTAAAGTTAAATGCAATTAATGTAATAAAGACCAGCAGCCAGCACATGCACGGAGCCGACTGGAGCAGCAGGGTCGGCTCCCTGAGTTGCCCAAGCTCCAGGTGTTCCCTGCCCATGCACAACAAGCAACAGCTCTTCTCCCTTCCCCACTCCCTGGCATTCCTGTGGCCCGCGGAGCTGCAGTGCCAGCGCACGGCTCGGAGCCGCCTGGGAATCTCCCCCATCATTTTTACCTCTTTCACAACTATACCACCAAGGAGGAGGCCAGATCCTGCCTGGCTGCTGGAGAAGCAGGCTCTGCCTCTGCCAGGAGGCAGCAAGGTGGGGAGGCAGGAATGCGTGAGCTTTTGGGCCCTCTGGGTGCTGGGCACTTTCCAAAGCTCACATGCAGCTGCAGGAGAGTTTCCCAACCCAGCCGGCCGCCCTGCTCCGTGGGGCCAGCGGGCAGTCAGAGCCACCGAGCTGGCTGGCACACGGGGAGCGTGGCAGGTGCCTGGCCGGTGGCCGTGCCCCTTGCTGCTGCTGCCAGTGTCCAGTATGCCAGCCTGCGCCTCATTATGGGTACCTAGCTCACCGCGGACAGCTGCTAACACAGTGACAGAGCTGCCACCAAGTCCGGAGGAGAGCTCCTTGTGCTAGCCGCATGGAAAGCCCTGCCCTGGGGAGGAAAATGAGAGGATGGGATGGGCAGGCAGGCATCCATGGGCAAGGATGCAGCGGGTGGCCATGGCCGTGGCTGCTGGACCGTGTCTGTGCCACCAAGAAACCCATTCTCTCCCCTGGCTTTAAATTAGGTCCTGCTATGGGGGTTTCCTGACCTGGAGAACCCTTCAGAGGTTTGCTTTGCTGGTGCTGGGGAAGAAGGAAACAGCTTTTTCTGCCACTGGGCCATTTACAAGTGAAGCAGAGGCCCCAGTGTGGTTGGGAGGAAGGTGGGAGCTGGTTACAGGGAGGGCTGGGGGGGGATGGAGGGTGCAAGTCGCCCTTTGGGCTGCTCAGAGCAGCGAGGATGCAACCAGAGAGAGGCAGGAGCTAGGACAGAGAGCTGGGACAGCAGGGGCACAGGGGGAGGATGAGCAGAGGTGAGGTCTGAGCTCCTGCCATTTAGCAGAGGGGCTTGGAAGAAGGCGTAAACAGGTGCTGAAGGACCATGAGCTCAGTGCCAGTGATGTAAGAACTACCACGAGCAGCCCGTCCCCAGATCCTTTCCAAGGCAAACATCAGACATTTTCCATCAGACACTGCTCTCTTTGGATGCCAAATTTCACTCCCATTTGTGCAAGCCAGGGCTGGTGTCCGCACGCTCCTGTTGGATTGCGGATCCATTCCCAAGCTGCAAGCACCCAGCAGCCCCTGACACGAGTAGACAAGGGACCTAGGAAGGCGAGCTGTGTCAAGGACTGCCGGCCTCCTGTTCCCATCTCCATCCAAATGCCAACAGCCAAAACACAGCCTCTGCTCTGCTGCCTGGGGAAGAGCAGCCTCGCTGGCCTTCCCGGCAGCTTGCTGACCCTGCTGTTTTCCCCTGGAGAAGGGGATGACATGACGCAGCCGTTTCCCAGGCAGTTGCCACCACCCTAAAACCAGAGGGTGGGATTCGGCTGCAGAGGGATAATGCTGACCAAGGACAAGCAAGTCCGGGCACAGCACACAGCAGAGCACTGCTGCTGATGAGTAAGA
Organism: Chauna torquata; assembly: GCA_013399475.1. Taxonomy (NCBI): domain Eukaryota; kingdom Metazoa; phylum Chordata; class Aves; order Anseriformes; family Anhimidae; genus Chauna; species Chauna torquata. The sequence continues at coordinate 81,735 of VXAL01002286.1, read as the reverse complement.
GTGGAGATGCTCAGCCTCCTCGAGGTCTGGTCTGACCCTCGCCCTGCCTCAGATCCTACCAGGTTATCCCCTATTCATGGCAGCGAGCAAGGGTGGCTCCGGCCCCCAGCTCGCCCTCTTGCCTAGATCTTACACTTCTCTCTCAGAAATGTTCAGCTCCTTCTCCTTCGCCCTCCTTCTCTCAGTGTTGTCTCTCTTCTTTGCCTCTCCTCTTTTAGCTCTGTCTCATTTTTCTTTTGCTGCCCTACTATTTCTCTCTGTTTAAAGAGGAAGGGAAGGGAAGGGGGGAGTAAATCAAGACACACGCACACACACGCTGGATGTTTGCCTTGCTCAGTCACTCGGTGAATAAGCGTCCTTGTTTCAGCATGTTTTCCCACTTAACTTCCCAGGGGCTTTTCAGACCGAGAACTCCTCTGAACACCCAGACATGAGAGCCAAGCTCACCGCCCCTTCCTGCATGTGGTGGCCTCATTACTCAGGTTTCCCTCCATCCTGCACTTGGATTTCCAGGAACCCAGCAATGACACAGACCAGGGCCACCCCCAACCTCCCCCAAAGCCTCCCTGGAGGACAGGGAGGCCGGACAGTGCAGGGCAGCCCAGCTTTCAGTCCCTTAGCCCTGCCGGGTCTCGCAAGCCTCCGTAGCTAATTGCCCCGGGCTGCTCTGCCCTCTAAGCACCAAGGGGAGGCAGGTCTCACGAGGCTGAACCTTCGGCACAGAGGTCAGATTCAAGACAGAGGTTCTTGCAAGAGGTGAAGAGAGATCTGGGTGAGCAGCACTTGCTCTTAGCCTGAAGATGCTGATCCCACAAGTCCCCTGAGCTTGCTCTCATCCCCAGCTGCTCACGTGGGACCAGGAACAAGCACAGCATAAGCAGAGGAAGCATCCACCTCCTTCTGCCCCCTCCTCCCTGCAGCTCTAGGGCAGAAATTGCCCCATCCTGCTCTCCATGCCACCGTGCTAGGCTGTTCGGTGACCACACAGGCCAGGACAGCTCGGGAGGGACAGAGCCATGGTTTCTGTCTCCAGGGCAGGCCAGGGCAAGGAGAGCTCCTTATTGCACGGCTCTCTGTGCTGCCCGTGCTAGGACCAGCCATGGCCTGGAGGGAAGCTTGCTCAATGTTGCCAAATACAGAAGATTTCAGAGTATTTAGCATGTTAGGGAGACTACTAATAGCTCTCTGCCCTTTTTCTTCTTTGTCTGTCTGTCCTTGTCCTGCCCTTCTTTACCCGTCCATGTTTCCCCTCTTTCTCTCTACCTGCCTCCTCCGGGCTCGGTGTCGGGAGTCCCAGCAGCTTCCTTGTTGTCACTCCCAGACCTCGCCAGGGAGCTGGGATGCTTGGAGAAGGGGGACAGGGAACCATAGGGTTGCAGCAAAGGGGCTGACCTTTAGAAAGAGGCTAAGGAGGAGCAAGTAGTGATGTTCCTTATAACCAGCTTTTACGATCCATCACCAAATGCAGAGCTTCTTCCAGCTCCATCAGCATGGAGCCTCTGGACTCAGCTCTGCAAGGTCAAGCCTGCCCATAGCACATGAGATGGACTTGTCAAGTCTCTTCCATTACAACTAAAATTCTTGCCAGTAGTACCCTCAACCCTTTCCCAGCTAAGGCTCCATCCCACAGCAGTGCTCTCCCAGTCCAGGACCCCAGAGAGCTGTATGACAGCTTGATCAGCACACTTCTTCAGAGCGAGAGACACTGGGGTCCTCTCCGCAGGGAGGAAAGGACCTTAACACAGGAGCCCTGCCCTAGGTGTGCTCCTGCAGCCTTCTCCTTTCCCATCTGCTGACTGTACCAGAAACCTCCTCAGTGGCTCAGTTACTGCAGTTGTATCTCATGGATCACTAAAATAGGCTCTGGAGGGGAAACATGATTTTAAGCAGTGGGACAGTGACAAAGATGTTTCTGTTTGGGGCTTTCCAGTCTCTGCCTTTGGCTTGCTGGAAAACTCAAGTTTTTCAGCATTGGCAGGCTTTTGTTTCCTGAGGCGTATGACGGAGATGGCATTCCCCTGCCTTGCAGTTTCATGCAGGGCATTTTCTGCTAGGATCCAAATCCATGGACAGATAGACCTGACAAAGTAATTCCTGATGCTGGGGACAATTAGCAAATTCTGCTAAAAGTTGTCACTGCTAAGCATCAGAGAAACAAGAACATCTGCATAGGAGAGTACAGAAAGAAATCCTGGGGTTTACGGACCCATGCTAGCACCTATAGCCCATGACCAAATCTTTTGTCATGGAAGGAATGTAATCTGTTGTACCTATACAGACATCAGGAAATTCAGTTCTGCCAGCTGCAAATCAGGGAATGTTTTATTACTACTTCTACAGCCCCCAAAATCATAAGATTATTTGAGCTGTCACTTTTACGTGAATAATATCTATGTCTTCTAATGTGCTTTGTTCCCAAAGATTCCAAAGCACTGTGGAAGAGCATCCACAGGTTGGAGCAGGACAGAGAACACAATCACGATCTTCCAAGTTCGCATATGGAACCATCCACAAATTCATATCTGCATGGTTACTGAGGCTGACTTAAAAACTGCCGGTGACCACACTCTGAAGAAGCCAGAAGAGAATACACCATCCTACAGGAGAAGGCAAAGAACTCCAGTGGCTCTTGCCAATCCGACTATGGAATAGTCCTTCCCAATCCCAGATTTGGAGATTGTGTTTTAGTGCTGAGCAGGCACCTGAGAGGTGCGACCAGCTCCACCCAGCTTCCCCATCTCAGACTGTGCCAATCTCCACTGCATGAAAAGGAGGTGGAAAAGAAAACAAAAACTGAAAACCAATGACACAGAAACCAAGTTAATCATCAAAGAGAGGAAAAAAAATCTTTCCTGGCCTCTACAGGCAACCAGCAGAAGCCTTGAAACGCAGGCTTAATTAATTAATTAAAAACAATATGGACATGGTGCAACAAGCCTTGTAAGCACGTTGAAGGCATACAGTATCATCCATACACTGTTATGCAACGTGTTGATGACTGCAGCAAGCTCATCTTGAAGTCAGTTTGGAACCTGGTGCCCCAGACTCTGTTTCAAAGGCCATCCCTGAACTCTGCTCCTGTGACGTCTAGAGATCGTCTTCTCATTTCTAATCTGCACCTTTTAATGAACAAATTTACCCTATTTGCTCTCACACTGACACTGTCCTTTAATTCAAATAGATTTCCTTCCTTAGCTGGTGTTCCCTTTCCTGTCCTCCACATGAATTTAATGCTGAGCAGTCATCTTCCCTTCAGCCTTTGCAAAGACAAGGACTCAGCATAACCACTAGAAAGGGGTCCTCCCCCTGGCACCACATATCCTCCAGTTAATGCCCTCGTTCCGCCACACACCCTCACTCCTTCGGTGAATCACCCACCTCCCGCACGCTCATCGAGTATCGTTGTTGCACAACAGGCGTTTATGTCCTGCCTGTAACTTGTTCCAATAATTAAGATTCCCCATGGTCCAGCTCATAGCCTGCAGGCCTGATTTAAGCCCTGGGAAGCTTGTGTCTGGCCTGCCACAGAGGAGCTATTCAGGTGCTCACACTGCCCTAAAAATCTGAGTCTTTGTATCTGAAGCCAGGTCCTGAACATCTTCCCTGAGCTCTCATTCCAGCACTCCCCATAAGGTGAAAAATGCATCCTAAGGTGAAAAATGCATCGCTCAGACAACTGGGTCCTCCTAATTCACTTTTCCTTCCCTTCATCACCTCATCAGACACAAGGAGCTGATTATCACATGGGAATAAGAAGCCCAGATTTTCACAAGTATCTGAACTTATGCCATATAAATTGAGTTTATCTCGTGTCAATCACAGCTCCGAGGATATCTGTAGATCTGCTTTAAGCACACCTGCAGCATCGTTATTTTCTCCCCATGCGCTCCATGCCAGGGTAGCTCTCCTGATCTATCTGGATGCGTCGCTGACAATCTGATAGCCGTGAAAGCAACACGAAGCCCTGAACTCGTTCTGCCTGCTCTGCTCTTACACCAGGAGCTGGTTAATGCCTGGTCATTGCTCGGCGTTGTCTACACACTCGATGGGTTGGTTTCTGGGCTTTCTTGTAGCAGGGACAGCCCGCACGCATTTCAGCACAGCATTTGCTGAGCTGTGGATTTATTTTACGCGAAGCAGTGAGAAAGGACTGAAGTACGTAGGATGTGAAAGGGAGCAGGGAGCAGTGGGCAGAGCACAGAGCAGGCAATTAGCAGACAGGTTCCCCGCTCCCAGTTCGGCCAGAGCTGTTGTGAGAACTGGGGCCAGTGAATCATGCGCTGGTTGATCTAATTCTCACTGACTCTCCGTGACTTCATCTGACATTGGTGTTTGAAACTCTGCTTCGGAGCCTGTCTAAAGGAGTGCCCCAGGGTTGGCTTAACTGTTTCTGTTCTGTTTAGTTTGAAATGGACCCAATTTTCTCACTTTCTCAGTCCTGGGGAGATTTTTTTTTTTTAGGTATCTACTCATGATGATTGTTGTGCAGCACATTGCACAGTGGAAACACCTCAGTACAAGCAATAAACTACCCAAATTTTTCAGTGTATATACAGTGAAAAAAATGAAGTTGAAAACAAGAACAAAAGCATCAGGAAATATTTTTAAAAAATCAAGGATTTGGTGGTCACAGTTATGAAAAATAAAAAGAGAATAAGCAAGCAAAAAGCTGCAGAGTAATTTCAGAAAAAAAAAAAATTCATTTTCCCTGAAAAAGTTCAGCCAGTTTGACAGTACATGCCTCAGTTTCCCTAATTGCTACATGGGGTTAGCAACCCAGACCTATTTTGCAAAGGTGTTGTCAAGTTTAATTTGTGAACCTTTGAAAAACGCTCAGAGTTTTTCAGATGAAAGGCACTGCAGATGCCAAACGTGGGTGTATGCTCTGAGTCAGAGGCACAGACATGGGCATATTGTGTGATCGGCCTGACGCAGTGCACCAGATAGGAGACAGTTGTCCTCTGCAGGAAATGTAGGGATGGTTGGTGTAAAAATCATAGCTGGTGCTTACACAAGTGTGAACTCATGCTAGAGAAATCAGGAGCCACCCTCTGGGAGGTGCAAAGATACAGCCTGCAATAAAGAGAAGTCCGGTCTGTACTTTACTTTGACTCCCAAATTGCCTGAAATATATGTATGTGTGCAAGTCTTCTTAATATGGGTGAGAACTGAAACACAAATCGTCTGACAAACTGCCCTTTAACTAACAACCTGTCCTTTAACTCCAAAAGCCCTCCTGTGCTCCCCTGGCAGAATTAGCCAGCACGGACAGTGCTCATGAGCACCGATAAGACCGTGCGCACCTCAGCTTCCAGGCGGGTGTGAACAGTTGATTTCCCAGGATAAGTCAGAAATAACAAGCGGGAGGTGGGCCCCGTCTGCCAGTACGTTTTTGGCATGGAAAAACAAACAAACAAACAAAAACCATGAGGAGGTGTGATGAGGTGCTGAGAGGTGATGGGGAAAGAGTGGGCTTGGCCTTTTGCTACGGAGCAAAGCTGCAGTCCCAGGACGCGTGGCAGCCGTGGTGATGCATTAAGCTCTCCTTGGTCACGCATGGGTCTGCCATGGTTTCACAGGAATTTACAAGCAGGACGTGCCCAAGGCACAAATGCCAGGCTTGTGGGATGCTGTGAGAGTAAGCTGAGGCTGGACAGGCACCAGTGAAAGTGGCGTTACACAGAAGTGACTGGCAGCAGCGGGGAGCGCTCCCTGTGTACACGGGAGGGACATCCTTGCTTGCTTCCTGCAGGTTTGAGGGAAATTCAGCCCAGGAAACTGGCAAACGGGTTCCCTTTCAAGAAACCCAGTTTGCACTTGGCTTCATTAGCCTGCACGTGTGCATTTGGAGATGACCTCCCTCTTCCTGACACGCTGAATTTGCGCTGAGGATCCTCAAAAGTAAGAAGCAAAGACAGATGCCACCCAAGCTATTTAACAGCCGACCCAGCAGCAGAGGCTGTACGGAAAGCACAGACTGTCATGAGTGCTAACGACAGTTCCGAGCCTGATGGGAGCAGCACTGGATGACAGACATCACCACGTCGTACAGCTCAAGTACGGCCACACTTCACCAGTACTGCAACAAATGGAGGAGCTAAAGCCAGACATCAGGGCAGGCCAGGCAGAGCACAGCCACAACCTGACTTACTGGTGGGGTCCAGGCTTCTGTGAGCCTCTGCATGGACACGAGAATCAATAATAAACCTCATACTGAGCCCAGACACTCCTGAGTCTGCCTGGAAGAACTGCATTAAATTCATTTGCTTTGGATTTGCATCGGTAAAACTGAGATGAAAAAAAAAATCAGCCCTTAATCTTTTGTCTGCCTCACATAGTCCAAAATCTTTACAAAGAGTCAGGAAAGCCAGAGAAACCAAGGCGTTCCTTTTCTAAGTCAGATCTCTTCATATAGATATTTTCTTGTTTCTTAAGTACTAATGGTGGCTTGGAAAAGCTCTGCTGAGCCTCTTCTGTACACGTGAGAACAGGAGCCTCCACCCTCCAGCGTTTTTAATTACTTGGAGATCTACAGGACTGTTGATGTTATAAAGATCAGCTCAGCCCAGGAAGCCAAAGGGAAGGAAACACATATGTGCCAGCCAATCTCTTTCTTTTATGAGATTTGTTTTTAAAAAATAGCATTGCCCTTTCCTATGCCAGAGAATGGCTTCTGAGTGAAGAAAGACTACGGTCCCGTTAATAACAAAACTATCCATTAGAAATGACTGCAAAAGGGGGGTGTTTCCCATCAACTATTACCCCAAACCAATAGCGTATACTGAATTATTTCTCACATAGAGAGAGCCATAACTACATACTGGCAGCAAGAGGGGCTGAATCTGTGGGCCAGAGTTCCAAATGCAGCTCAGTTGAAAAAAAAAAATTTCTCTCTTTCCTTTTCTCTTATTTTTGCATGGACAAAGCCCTTACAAACCATATCCGTAAGACTGGCGCTTCCCGGGTATCTCATTCTCATATCAGATCCAACATATATACTGTTCCTGGTTTGGGCTGTGCCTCTATTTCCTCCACACCTAAAAAAGAACTGCAAAGTGCAGACCTGGATTCTTCTTCTACTGCTGAGAACATTTCTAATAGGGGTTTTGTTACAGATTTCTAATGAGAAATTATTACAGGGTAAAAATCACATTTACCAGCAGTGACACCATTCCATTCTGCAAAAACGAAATTAAGCACAGGTCTTAGGCATGGTTAATTTACAGCCTGGGTGTTAATCTCAGAGCAACCTCACTGAAGTTCAGAGTATAATCTATGTTACATTGATATGAAATGAGTGTAGGGTCCACCTCCTTCTTTTGAAGTTGATGGAATTCAACAATGCGCATAAAGAGCCTTTTTCTTCTGAAATCTGTGATTCCAGTTGGTTGAATGAAAAACATTATGGGGCGTGGACTTTTTTTTTTTAATGAAAGGAACACTTCATGAGCTTTGAAATAATTTTGCTGCATCTCCCTTCCACTGTACCCTCTCTTTGCCAGACAGGGAGGTGAAAAAATGAAGGGGTAGGCAGGGAAGAGAAGAAGGAAAATGACCTAAGATGCTTTACCTGACCTTGAATATATTTCTTTTGGACAAAAAGTTGAATGTTTTCCAGGAATATAGCTAATAGAGAAAGACTTATTTTTAAAAGTCTTTTGCAGTTCTTTTTTCTTGCAAGAAATATTTTGGCCACCTAGCTATAAAATATTTCATTTTCCACGTATGTTCCAGGTGTGTCTCTCAGTTCAGTGGACATCCATAGGAAGAGCTGCAGAAGACACACTTGAACCTTTATTTCACTGAGAACATGCAATGAAATAGGCAGTGGGGGTTATTCCATTAGTCACATAAGTGGGGATCACATGGCTTGTGGGAAAACAGGACTCAGGTCGAGTTTTATTTTGGGTCGGCTGTGTTTTTCTAATATACGGATTGGCAATTTCAAGGTCCAGATAGATGGATCTTGCACAAACTCAACATCAAAATCAAAATAAATATAATAGGGGTCTTTTAAACTCAGTATTATCCATGTTTCCCCTCCTTCTCCTACCGAATACAGTAAGCCCTCAGGGGAACCCAGCTGAAGAATGCTTTATTCTAGGCGTTCATTTTAATTACAACCATAATTATTTTTGTGCATGTGTATGACCCAGTTAACAAACCCATCCTCGGCATCTCATGGTCTCTCCGACCCTGCCCATCTCTGCAAGAAGGTAACCTCAGCTGCTGGCAACAACGAGCAAAATTATTTTTGAAACAAGCGGTAGAACTGGTTGCTACATCTTAATGAAAATGACTTTTTTTTTTTTCCCCAAGTATTTCTATGTATATAAACAGCCCTTCCTCCCAAACCTGGTTAGACAAGAATGTTCCTGGGTGTGGACCTCCTTGTATAATTAACTGCACAGCTGTAGCTTCTGATCCCTGGTAACGTCTCTTTCTTTCTTTCTCCCTGCCTCTACCTAGCATAATCCAGGCGTTCCTCTCCTCCTCCTTGCAGGAGCTCCAGGTGCGTCACTTGGGCAGAAACTTCCCTGCATTCCACTGTCATTCCTTGCTGAGACAACCACCAGGCAGACACACAGGCAGAGCCGCTTCCTAGAGGGCTGAGAGGCAGGAACTGGAGAAAAGACTGAGCACTGAAACCAATTCGCCCTGTTCAGACGATGGAAACGGGGAGCGCAGCAAGGACAAATGGTACTACTGGGAAGCCAGAGGATGTGAAGAGCCCATCTGCCCCCAAAAAAGATGAAGAAGTGAAGAAGACCACAAACCCCAGTGGAGGTGAGAAGGAGGCAATGAAGGGCACTGGTGGTACTTCTCTGGAGACAGGGCAAATCAAGAGCTCCCTCTTCTCTGGGAGTGACTGGAAGAGGCCCATCATTCAGTTTGTGGAGTCGTCCGATGAGAAGAGATCGACCTACTTCAGCATGGATTCGGCAGATTCAAAGAAGATGCAGTATGCCAGTGGACAGATAGGTGACATGAGGAGACCCCCCCTCTCCTTTGCAGATAAAGGCGACCTCAGGAAGTCCCTCTTCTCCTTGGATTCCAAAAAGAGCTTCCTGCCTAATGAAGGGGAAGGGAGGAAGCCGTTGTTCTCCAGTGGGCAGATGGGGGACATGAAGAAAACTTCCCTGCCTCTGGTGGAGACGGGGGACCTGAGAAGACCCACCTTCAACAAGGTACCTGACAGAGCAACTGGGTCACGGCCCAGGGTGAAGCTGGAGGACGTTCTGTGTGATTCCTGCATCGATAACAAGCAAAAGGCCGTGAAGTCCTGCTTGGTGTGCCAGGCTTCCTTCTGTGAGCTGCACCTCAAGCCCCACCTGGAGGGAGCAGCTTTCCGGGACCACCAGCTCCTGGACCCCATCAGGGACTTCGAAGCACGAAAATGTCCTGTGCATGGGAAGACCATGGAGCTGTTCTGTCAGACAGACCAGATGTGCATCTGCTACCTCTGCATGTTCCAGGAGCACAAGAACCACAGCACAGTGACGGTGGAGATTGAGAAAGCGGGAAAAGAGGTAATGCTCTTTTTATTGCATGTTCCCATCAGTCTTTCCGATGGACCTCAATGTTGCACCACAGCTTTTGCTCTCTAGCCTATGGTCTTCCCTGAAATCATGGCTGCAGTGTAATTCTGGGATGCAAGGGCCGTGGATGGGAAGTGTTTAGTGGAGAACTTCTCTTGCATAGGTTCTGCTGCGATGGGGCTGTCTTCTAAAGACTGCTTACAGCAGCACAGCTGTGGTGCTCTGTAGCAGATTGTGCTGGGTGGGGTAGAAAACCTGCTTTCCATCCCTGATTGCACTGCTGACTTTTTGCTGAATAAAAGCCCTACATTCTCAGTTTTCAAAAAAGTGCCTTGAGTTTTGACAGTGTTTGTGTAGTGTTACCCGCAGTCAGCAAGCTGGGGCGTTGCTCAAGTCCAGGACCTCCAGAACACAGGCAGTCAGATCACTGGCTGCTCAGGTTTACGGTTACTATAGAAAAATGCGATCTCAGCTACTTGGAGTGAGCTTATGCTTTCTTGTTTGTCTTTTCTGTTATGGAGATAATGATGTTGAGCCCCACCTATGGGAAGAGCCTTTTGAAGCTTAGATGAAGAAAAAACCTGGTGCAAACAGAACATTTTAATTTTCCCTGAAGTGTTTCTGCAATAGGTTCAGAAGATGGACATCTGAAGAGATGAGACTGGGATGTGAACCAGTGCTCACTCTAATGGAAAGTCTTCCACCTTTGTTTGCCTAAAGTCTCATGCTGTTTGCTTTCCGGGTGGATGTACGATTATTCCACTAGCTCTAGTAAAGATCAGGGTCTCACCATGTTTGCTGCTGTACGCCTCCATAGTAAAAACATGTCCTGACCTGGAGACCTTCTGATCTATCCAGACAGGACAGAAAAGATTACAGAAAGGAGACCAACGAAACAGTAACGTAAAACAATCTGCCTAGAGTCACACAGCCAGCCCATGGCAGGAACTGGAAGGGCACTCAGAGCTGCTAAATCCCAGTCTTAATCACAGCCCAAGCAAGAGCTCTGATGTGGTGAACGGGCACATACAAGTACCTGCTGTTGGATATTCTTGAGTTACCCTTAACTCAGAAGAACAACTTAACTCTGCAGTGCTAGGAAGATTTAACTCATAAGGCTGGAGGAGCATCTTTTTTAGAGCCGATCTCTGTCTTCCTGTGCGCAAATTATGGTCTTTTCTTGCAATGTCATCTCCACCTTGCAGCCGTATTGAAACCAGACAAGTTTTCTTCCATGTGTCAGACAGTCTCTCTTAAAGACTTTCCTGCAGGGGTTGCTAGCCTGCTGTTTGTTTCATGATTGCTTGTTCTTGTGTTTTAATGTCAGCTCTGAAAGACTACACAGCGTATGCCTAACCTTCATAAAGCTGTGCCTAGTGCCTGCCAGGTTGTCCAATTCCTCTTAGCCCTTTCCATACAGAAGAGGTTAACAGTTGCTCCCCTGAGGAACCAAAGCTGGCCAGAACCTTCTTCCTGTGTTTGGTTGGACATACAATACCTTGCTTGTAAACAGGCAAGCGTATCTGGGCAGAGGAACCTTCACCTAAGACTTAAATGGTGTTTGCTTTCTCTCTGGGTATTTGTGCCATTCTTGTTAGGTCCGTGCCTGTCCTATGCTGATTCTGCTGCTGCTAAGCCTAGAGGATTTAGGGCTTTATCAGTGAATCATACACATGTGCAAGGAGTTTTAGTCATGTTGTAACTTGAGTGAGTATTCACTCAGACAAAAACAATTAACAGGATAGCTGTTGCTTACAGATGGTTGTTCCTAGCCCTGACGTATTCACCACTGGTGGAGCCTTAGCGAGAACCACAAGGAGGAATGGGCATTTCCAAGTCCCTTGTGTGCACCACCTATTCTTTTCAAGTCTTGCAAATCAACTGAGCTGGAACACAACCACAAATTGGGAGAGTGGCGAAATGTGGCTGGGGCCTTTGTGGAAAGCATAAGCAAAACCCCCACACCAGGTCAACCCCATTCCTGCTCCGCTTTCTTAGCTTGGCACCCAAGCAGCTCCAGGGCAGCTTTGCTGCCTCCACATTTCCTAACCGTGCTGCTGGACTGGTGACCAGAATACAGCTGTATCCAGACTGGGCCTTCTACCCAGTGTTGGCTGTCAAGGAGCAACTGGTTTATCTTCAAGGATCTGCCAGTCCCTGGCTATACTCTGGTGCCAAACCTGGAGAGGTTTCCAGCAAACTAGAGGATTTCTGTGCTGTGATGTGTAAGCCTGACAATCTGGGTGCTTGGCAATTTGGTGACACAAAACTGTCATGTAGTAAGGTGCTCCTATTCCTTCCACACTGCAGAATTAATGCAGGTTACAGTCTCTTTCATGAATTTATCCCTACTACAAGCCTGTAGGAAAGAGAGCTACTGTGTTGTACTGTTGGAAAAGCAAGAGACAGCTTAGGATCCTTCCATGAAATTAGGTAGCTCTGCTCCACAGTGCAGACAGAGACAGTACAGCTTAAGAGAAGAGGAATGCAAACAAGCCAGTATGCAGTCACCTACTGGTTAGGGCATTTAAGCAAGCAGTGGAAAGTTTGAGATCTCTGTCTGTGAGACAGAGGGAGAACGCAGCAGCATCTCCCACTTTGCAGGAGCCAGGGTGAGAGTTGCTTATCCCCTTCCCGTGTGCTGCAGAGCAGACGAGCGAACGGCACAGGGGGGCAGACGGAGACAACTTGGCAGGAAGATGGAGACATTTTTACTGAGTTTCTATTCAGTGGTATTTGCGTATTTTACCCGGAAAACCTTTAATGCCTTCCCCAGATCCACTTTACATTAATTTCCTGCTACAGATTTAAAGGAAAAGTAGCACCCTCATCAGAATCAGCACCAGAAACAACCAAGAAAAAGTCTGTGAGGTTGGGTAAAAACCACACTGCTGAAAAGTGGGAATTGTCAATAGCAGCTTGTACACTCAAATAACCCCCTCTGGCCATCTTGATTTATCAGCAGAACTGGAGCCCCCCTTTCAGACATCATCCTTCATTTTGAAAGGGGATCCTTCATTCAAAACCTGTTTTACAGGCCTATTCTCTGAACGAGACAACTTCACATACGCCTGCCAGCCACAGAGCTGCAAATAACCTGGCGTTACTATCCATCGCCAGCCTCACTACTCAGCACGTCAGGTCAGATCTAGTAAAAAGCACTTTGATTTTTTCCTTTAATTTTTTACCTCTGAAGAAAAGTTCACACTATACAGCAGGTTTAAAGAGGCAGCAGAGAACCGCCGTGCAGAAACAGGAGCTGGGTGTTCCTGATTGCAACAGAGCAACTTCTGAAAGGGGAGCTTTCACGGAGGCTTTGAAGCCAACCTTGATGATCCAGAGGGGTTTCCATCTGGGTCTGTATTGTTCTGGCTGAATACAGAGCAAATGAGAGCGTATTGGCATGCCAGTGGAAGGATTTTTGACCTTTCCCACTGATACAAGGTTAGGGCATGATGTGGCCATGAGACCTTATCTACACTAGTTGTGGCTGCACTGCAGACACAGCTTAAGATAGATGCTCTTTCCACACAAATGTTGCAGCTACCTGCACGCTGCTCTTCCCAGCTGGAAGGCTGGGCAAGAAGATCTGCTGAAAATTGTGATTTAGAGTAGCTTTGCCTGTTTGACTGCTTTCTGCATTAGTGCCACTACAGTGAGGGCAGAACCCAGGGAAAATCCACCAGCTTGTGGGTAAGGAGTCCTCCATCTCCTTCAAACTATGCAAAGCAGAGAGGCTTTTATGGCCTCAGCTCAGGCGCTGACCCGTGGTGTTTTTGCAGGATGCTGGCAGAGTCTGCAGAAATCATAGCCCACTGCCGTTGTAGCCCCCTGCCTCTGCTTAACAAAAGTTTAGATTGAAAACCCTAATGGCAAAACCAGCAGAAATAATCTCAAACAAACAATTTGCTGATTTCTCAGCCATGTCATTTCCAACATAAGCCCTGTACTGGGATAACTAGTTTAAACACTTCTTCCCTAGCTTCATTATTGCATTTGGTTGTTGCTGTCGGGTAATTACCATAGTTCTCCCAGGCTGGTGACACAGGGGTGTTCCCTGATTCAGGGACTGGGTTCCCAGAGCATTAAGACATGATGATGCTTGTATTGCTGCCTTGCAAAAATGAGTTGCATCATGATGCAAGAGTCATAATCTCACATCTCTAGGTCCTTTAGCACAAGGGCTGGGTTCACTTGTGAATGTTTAGATGTACACTCTGAACTTTCACTTAGGCCTCCTGACTGTCTTAATTAACTTAGACTGTAATAGGGGATCCTCTCTGAGCTCAAAGTCTCTCAGTGCCAGCATTTCTCAGCTTGCTATGGTCAAACCTAATGGTCCAAACATATATTTCCTAGATCTTTTTCACTACTATTGTTATTTCTGCACCGTAGGGACCCCTCCAAAGATGGGTACAGCTCCTATATAGTCTTTCACTAAGGACCTTCTGAACCTGAGTCTCGCTCGCTGGATTTGTTTTGGGGGGGGTCTGTGACATGAGGGGATCAGGGACTGTTGGCCCTGGAAAATCCGAGAAATATGAAGGAAGCTAGGAGAGAAGTTTCTTCATGGTGGATGAAGCTGAGAAGACCGGACTGCAAATATACCACAGGATACACCTGGATAGCTAAACCAATCTTCCAGCCAGTCTTAGATCAAACGGGGCCTCAAAACATCATGAAATCACCTTTGCTGAACCCCTTAGGTTGTGTTCTGTCCGCAGAGTACCCTTCACAAATCTGCATCCTTGTGCTCATTCCACCAGTTCCTGTACTATTCCATAGTCTCCCTGGACCTCTTTTTAATGTCCTTTCTTTGGTAAGAACAGTTCTGGTGTTTGCACTATCATGCAGTGAAGGCCCTCCCTTCATCTCCCCTGCCTTTGCTGGTGTCTGTACTAGTGTTCCCTTTTGTCCTCATTATGGGTGTTTTAACCCAAGCTGAACCTGGATGACTGTGATATTTGCATTCTGGCTATTGGAACTATCTCTATAATTTCCATTTGCAAATCATAATTCTTACTCTAAATTGTAGTGTGGGGCTGCTCTTAAATAGTTGTTACATCCCATCCCAGAGGCACCCAAACTACCTTGCTGGGTGAAAGGATGTTATAACTCCAACAAGCTGGTAAGAGTTAGCTACCACTTTTGAGCAAGTAATAGTTTGCAAAATTCCTTTGAGACCTGTCTTAATTAAAAAGTACTATAAAAGTATAATATTGTTATCACCACCTTCCAGCCAGCATCTGGGAATTTTTCCTGTAACCTTTCCTTCCAAATTTATTGTGATTAGGAATGTCTATGAGGCTGTGAAATGTCTGCCCTTCTCAAAAGAAAACTCCAGTCCCTCTCTGTTTGATTTCACTCATGTCCTTGTCATGAGAACGGCCTGATAGTTAGGGATGAGGAGGGGAACAAGACTTCCCATTGCTCAGGAGACTCGCTTTTTACTTTGCAAACAATTAATGTCATCTGGATGTAGCTCTGTGGCTCAAGGAAAGAACTTGCATAATAGTGCAATTTCTGAGACTGACTACTGGAGTGCGATGGATATCTGGATCTAAAGTGCTTTTATCTCATTGCATTTCCCTGTCATGCAAAGATGGTTGCACATCTTTTTGTCTTGCTGCAGAGGACATCTCACAGTGCACATGGAACGGACAAAACCATGCATTCCTTCAGGTCACTGTCTTGAAAACGTGAAGAGTATAGGACCAAGCTCACGGCTTTACTTGATCAGTAGTAGAGCAAACTTTCTTGTCTTAATACACACACTGCTCCCTTATGATCCTGTACTGCAAAACCCTTCCTTGTCTTCTCTGAACCCCTGTAGAATATGAGCTTCAGCTCATGGCCGCACTCAGTTGGCTGTTGTTGGCTGTCAGGGTGTATGGATACTGTTTAGAAGTCCAGTGGTCTCCTAACTCTCAAGAAAGGACAATTACAATGACAGTATGAGGGTGCAGCTCTTCTGGCATTGAGATACCTTTGAGTACGTTTGCTTTTTGTGTTTGTCCTTTTTTCTATATTATAGGGCAATAAACCCACTATCAAATTGTTTTCCCTCTGTAAACAGAGATTTTCTAAATTGGAACAGCTGGAGAGAACGGCTTTCAGATGCAGCTGAGCTTGATTCTAGCTCAAGAGGATGTTCAGACACTGGGGTGACTGGCACCAAGACAAGAGCCTTGATGGCTGGTTTCCCTGGTCTGAGCTGGTTGACAGTTTGTTGCCTGTCCTTCATCATGTGATGCTCTTCTCTACTCTTTGAATGAAGGATTGAAAACTTTTTAACTCCCACCCCTGAGGGCAACTATGATCAGGAGAGAAGACCCAGGTTTTCACGTTATATGTTCCTGGATTAGAGGCAAAGCAGTGGGAACTACACCTTGTGTTTTCACAGCAGAGACCTCTCACTGTGTTCGCTGCTGGATTTATCCGCCTCTCATCTCCTCTGCCTCTAACTGTTGGCCCAAATGTAAGTGCTTTGGGGTAATGCAGACATTCACCAAAGGATCCCACATGTACCGTGGGTTTTCAGAAACTTTCTAATGCACCATAAATAAGTTGCGGAATACACAGTTCCTCAAGAGCTCTGGGGATAAGTGTGCCGTAGCCAGATTGCCTGTAGTTATGGTTGTGCTGTGACCAACCTGTACGCACATGAAACACAGAGAGATCTGTAGACACGTAAACAAAGGCTTTGTCATGATCTGTTGGGCAGGGAGGTGGTGAATATGAGCGACCAAGGGAGGGGCTGCCAGAGGTAACGGCGCAAGGCAGTGCTCAGCACACAGGTCCTGTCCGATCCACAGACACGACGTGCACACCAGCCAACACGTTGCACCAGCGTGCGCGTGGCTGCCCGGCCCTCCGTGGGCTCCAGCTCCACGAAGCATCTCACATGCAACCGTCCGGACTGTGCTTCTCCAGGAAGGCCGTGCAAAACAAAATGCAAATGAATCCCAGTGAAGTTGCTGATCTAAGCCAAGCATGGCTGACTACACCTCCTCCCCTCTTCCTTTTGTGTTCCTTTTAAAATTTATTTTTTTTTCCAAGCATTCCCCAGCTTCATCATAACATGAAAGCTCTCAATTCAGAGCAAATTAATCCACAATCCTGTCTAAACAGAATTCCTGCCGGAGGCATCGTCCTCTTGTTGCAACACTTGTCAAACGTCATTCCGTAATTACATGAAAACTGTTATTGCTGCAGAGGCACACCCTGGGATGGGCCCTTCACTGCATACACAGCTGAATTTTGAAACAGACCTCTTCCCCCTCCAGCTAATGACTCTAATGTGATTAAAAGCAGCACCATGACAGTAGCCTAGTAGGTGGGTGCTTCTGTTGCTGTCTTTGCTGAGGGAGCTGAATCTCTTGACCCAGCCAGCAGCTCTGGGATCTTGTCCACTGTCAGCACATGATCTCCATCTGAAGCAGTGCCAGGAACCTGTACCTCCCAGCTATTGCTGTTCAGGGCCAAATGATTAAGTGGAAGCACAGCACCTCTTTGAAGCAGGCCACCCTCAGCCCCAGTTCATGAGACTCCCCTCTTCTCGCAGGCCGAGCTTTCACTGCAGAAAGAGCAACTGCAGCTGAAGATCATCGAGGTAGAAGATGAAATGGACAAGTGGCAGAAGGAGAGGGACCGCATCAAGGTGTGTATGGGATGTTCTGTTAAGTTCACTTCTCCCTTTCTGCCCTTTCTCTTCTTTTACGCTCTCTCACCTCGCTCTTCCTTTCCTCAATTTCTCTGACATATCCAGCTCTCACCCATTCCATTCCTTACCTCGTCTCTACCTCATCACTCTCCAAAACTCACTCACACCAAATCTTGGAAACAACAACTCCTGCTGAAGTCATCTGACAGCACACCTTGCAGGAGACCAAGAGGCGGCAGCACAGCCTTGTTACAAAATGACCGAGGCCACATTCCTGCTCTGGGTTCCTCCAGTTCTTCCATCACCAGTAGCCAGGCTGATTCGGAAACAAAGGTGTGCTGCTTTTTTCCTGCTAGTCTGCATACAAAAGTAAATTCCAGAAGGACTCTGGATTACCCAAACAGAGATAAAGCAACAGAAACAGACGCAGTTATACCAACATATGTCTTGTTTATAATGGAATAGCTCATTTCCGTGCTGATAGAGGGCTTCTTTATAATCCTTTCAACCACACTAAGGGTTAGAATGTAGTAATGGTGTTATTTTTTTTTTCATTTACACCCAAACTGAATAGAGCAGTGAAAACACTATTTGAAGACACCCCAGAGAATTTGCATAACATTAATAGGCAAAGCTGTTCTTCTGCCTTTTATGTGGTACACACGCATTGGCTTTCCAGTTCTGCTTTTCATCTGCTTTATTATTATTATTATTACTACTACTATTATTATTGGAAATATGACCTAGAAATTTTAACTCTGAATATAGTTACATCCACAGTCATTCTGAGGAATATTTCAGAGGGACGTAGAGATCAGGTTTGTAAAAAGTGTTTCAGCGCCTCTCATTCATTGAAATGGAGGGAAATTTCATCTTTGGTTTCTTGAGGAGCCAGAGTCATGATTTAGAAGGTTAAGTGGTGTCTTTAAACATCACCTAAGAGTGCAGTTCATGAATTGTAGAGATACACTATTATAATGACGAAAACAACATGCATTGTTGATTACATATATACACAATTATTGCAAGAATTAATATTACTTATTTCAGCATAGCTTTCTGGTGCCAAGACTTGCACACCGAGAGTCACCATAGTCACTGTCTCAGCGCTGAGAATGCTTGGACGCATCCCCCTCTGCGTCCCTCTATTAGCAAGTGAATCCCTGAGAAGTTTCATATTTCATTTCTCTTGCCCTTTCCTGTGTCTTTTGTGCTGCCTCCCCTCTCCGACGCTTCATCCTGCAGAACTACACGACCAATGAGAAAGCTACAGTGGACCAGCATTTCAAAGAGCTGATCCGTGACCTGGAGAGGCAGAGGGATGAAGTGAAGGCTGCCCTGGACCAGAGGGAAAAGATTGCATCAGAGAACGTGAAGGAGATTGTGGATGAGCTGGAAGAGAGGGCGAAGCTGCTGCGGGAGGACAAGGAGAACAGGGAGCAGATCCACCAGATCAGTGACTCCGTGCTCTTCCTCCAGGTCAGAAAGATCTCATTTGCCTCTCCTTTTCCCATGAGGGCAGGATTTGTCCCAAAGACAAATCCCCAGTTGGTATAAGAAGTATTAATCTTCTTCAGTTCAATGCACATGTGTGTCAGGAACTGGCCCTGACAGTCAAGCTGTCTGCTGTGATAGGTGAAGAAGGAACTTAGGCATGCCAACGCCTCATATTTCTTTCTTTCTTCTTTTTTTTTTTTTTCTCTTTTGGTGGCTACAGCTCACAGTCAAAGCATTTGACTACCTACTCCATCTTCACTATTTTCCTTCACATTTTATGTTATTTGGAGCCTGACATTAGCCAGGACATTTCTCAGGATCTAGCCTATCCGTATCTTATCCTCAGTAACATCTCTTCCATTCTATTTGGCAGGAGTTTGGGGCTTTGATGCGGAATTACGTCCCCCCTCCATCCCTCCCAACATACAGCGTGCTGCTTGAAGGGGAGAGCATGAGCCCATCTATGGGGCTGCTCAGAGATGACCTCCTCAACGTCTGCATGAGGCACGTGGAGAAGATCTGCAAGGCAGACCTTGGCCGCAACTTCATAGAGAGGAACCACATGGAGAATGGTAGAGTATCTGAGATCTGCCCCATCCCTCCCTCCCTGTGCAGAGCTCAGCTCAGAGTCAGGGGAGATGAAATGTGATGGGTGTGCTCTCACAGAGGAAAAAACAAGCCAGGACCCAGGGAAAGTGGCAGAAACACCATCTGTAGCGGGAGTTCACTCTGGAATATCAGAGTGATCCTACGAGACCTTTGTGGGGACGGAGCCAGTCCAACTGCCAGGGATTTAAGGCACCTCGTGTAGGGGACTGAGGGATCCCAACCAAGCGTGGTAAGATGACGCAGTAGCTCATTAGATAAATAGAGAAGGCAGGGTTATAAGAAAAACTAAGCAGCGCTTTGATGAGTTTCACTGGCAGAAATGTGAACGTAGCCACCTCGGCATGGCAATTCAGAAATCCTGTAATTACGCCTATTGTCCAGCTCGGTTAGCGTGTTTGCGGTGCTGCTATCACATGCCATTTTACAACAGCCGGTTTCAGCCTGAAACACGAAATATCCCACAAGCACCTGTCACTGAAAATCTAATAACAGGTTTTCCAGGTAAAAAGGTCTTCCTTTTCGTGTTTGGGTTAAACTACGACTTGAAGATGCATAGCTCTCTGATCGTACCTCTCTGCAGGTCCCACTGGGCAGAGCTTTGTTTCCAGCCTGCCCCGAGCTGGCTGTTCAAGGGACACATGGGGCCCAACGGTTCCTGCATTTCGGCAGTGTTTAATGATGAGTAGTCTTTCTTATGTAAATAGAGAGGGCACGGTCAATACCACAGCACTGCAAGGAACCTTTTAAGTCTTTGAACCCACCTTCTTTCTGTCTCTTCCAGTTAGTTCTGCAGAGAGGACTTGTGTTGCATAAAGCTCACAGTAGGACAGAAGCACAGAGCACTAGAACAGGACTCCACAACCATGGTTCACTTCCCAGCTGTCCCACAAACAGCCTTTGTAACCTTGGGCAAGTTACTTAATCCCATTAAATGACCTCTTGCACTAAGAATAATAGGGATTGGAATAAATCCTTATCTCACCAGACTGCTGTGAGGATATAATCTATTAGTAATTGTGGAACCTCAGATAGCAGAGCAATAAAGGTCAAGAAGCTAGATAGGTAACCTGAGGGTAAATTGCATCCTGCTGTCCAGGTGACGTGACTCAAAAAGATGCAGGAACAGTCTTCCAGTCCAGTTTATACTCCACTAGCAGGCAAGGAACTCTGCAGCATATCTGCAAGATCACTTATTTCATTCAGATTCACAGTACTCATTAGACATTCCTCTCATATTAATACACCACATTTTTCCCGGGCAACGATTATGCGAACCTCTGCAACTTCCAGAAAAGACAGATGCACATTACAAGATGCTATGATAAAAGAGGAGGGGAAGAAACAAACAAGGGGAAAAAAAAATAACAGACAAAAAGCATCCTGTAGAACAAATGCACACAGGTCAGAATGATGTGGGTACCTGTTACTGGGGAACAAACAATGTTTTTCAGAGCCGGAGTTTTGTGAATCAGCCTGACATTCACAATTTAGAGCAGTAAGAATGAAGGTGACATGGGACCAGAGTACATTTGGATGTGTAATGAGAATCACTAGTATTCATCAAGCAACAGCATGCTGCCTTCCTATGTTATGAAGAGAAAGAACAAGTCCCTGGCCCCAAGGAGCCTGCACTGCAAACAGTTCATTAACATTTATCTAGTACTATCATTTTCCATTAGACATGAATTAGATGGGCAAGATTCTTCTGGTCCAGAGGACCAACATTTCAGAAAAGTCAGGCATCACATTCAAAGTGCTGAGGATGCATAGCTAGAGCCAGATTTTTAAACTCCCGTATCCTTAAACAGGACCAGAAACTGAACATTACTTGTCTTCCAACATTTACCACTGCAGAACACATGGTCAGATTCTCAGCACTTCATGTGCTAAGGTTTGCTGAGAAATTTGGCTATAACTTAATACAAATAGATGGAAGACGATCCAAAAATCATTTTTGTATATTTTTCTTTCTCCTCTTTTGTTCACTTGGACTTTTGCAGAATTTCCAAACCCTGGATGGCATAAAGCCAAATGGGTTTTGGACGCCTGACTACTCACAGCACTTCTGAAGGTCAGATGAAGAGCGTAACAGTACATTGCAGTCAAGGAAGGCAACTTCCTAGGTTATAGTAGACTCAGCTGAGTTGTTTTTTTTGTTTGTTTGTTTGTTTTTGTTTGTTTGTTGCCAATTCTGAAGCAAATATATTTTACTTGGTCATTTGTACAACCCAAGAGTATGCATAGTTCAGTTACAGCAGCTTAGATAAAGGCTCAACACCTCCTGATCCGTTGATCACTTTTAATTAGGTTCCCCTCCATGTTACTGATGCCAAAATCCTCAAAGGTACTTGAAGTCCATGGGAATCAAGTGCCAAAGCACTTCTGAGCAGGGCAACACTAAACCACTGCTAGAAATCTAGGTACTTTCAAAAACTTTACGGGGGATTTAATGGACACAGCTTGGAGTCTGCCTAATGAGAAGAACAGTGGCATCCACTCAGTTGGGAAATGTTATTTAAAGTGTATCTCAGAAACTTTGGAGCTCTCCATTTTTCAAACCACAGTTACACTTGAAAGAGGACAGCACTCTGCATCTAGTGACAGCAAGGAAATAACTCCACAATTACTTAATGGATTTAATTAACTCAGACTCCCCCTGAGTCACTGCAACAAATTCATTTGCAACCAGCTTGATCTTCTAGTGTAAGAAACTTCCCAGGAAGAAATATTATATTAATGGAATGAAACCTGCTTAATAGCAGACTCCAAAGGGAATCCACTTTCTTTTAGTTGTCATAACAGGAACCTACTTAGTAGTGTGGCAAGGAGGCAAATAATCAGAGAGCATCCAGGGAGTTTAAATAACACAGAAATAAATCACTTAAGTAACATAAAAGTTTGTTCAGTGACTTAATATTTAAGCAATGGAACTATCTAAATATAGGAACCAAATTTACCCTCTCGCAGAGAACAATAGATTTATAGAAGACTTAAGGCCTTAATTCTTATTTATTTTATTTATTTATTCTGAGCAAGTGAACTGATAGAGCATCATTTCCTGTGGGTCATTCTCAGAAAACCAAAACCAGGCTGTGTAATGCCTGGCCAAAGGGTAGGTTTCATTCACTTTGAATGAAGCTTGAACCAAACATCCTTGTCTAAAAGCACAGGAAGCTAGAGCTGATTGCAACTCAAGTTTAGCATCTTTCTTTAAATGTTGAACAAATCAATGTGCTGGACCCTCCCAGCACTCTGATTTTCTTGAGCTTTGTAATACTTGCAGTTCCAGATCCGCTGGTTGAGAGCCAGCTCTGTGCACAGGTTAAACACACAAAAGCAGCCAAACCCAAACCACCGCTTTTGAAGTGGGATCCATTTTTAGCCACGCAGCAGTATTTTGGTAGGAAAATGCCTCAACCCTGACGTCTCCCTGTGGATGTTCAGGAGATAGCGTATCTCTGCAGAACGGCGGTTCCTTGGCTCTTCATGCTTCAGCCATGCTAAACCTTTTATCCCAGGCTAAACCTCCGGGCAGCCTCAGTGCTGCTTGACCTCGCAGCCAACAAGAATGCTATGGGAGAATTACAAAAATAGAGCAACTTGTTTTCAAAGGGCATGAGCACCTCTCCCGCGGTGCTCGAGGAAGCGGTTCCAGCCTGTTGTCCCCTCCCATCCTCCTGTCCATTGCAAGGCCACTCAGTGCTCCCTCCTGCTCTGCTCCTCCAGGTGACCAACGGTACATGATGAACAACTATGAGTGGAACCAGCCTGACAACTTGAAGAGATTTTCCATGTTCCTGTCTCCCAAAGGTAAGGCAGCCCAATGGTGGCCGGCTTTCTTCCAAACACAGCATAAGAAAGGAACTTCATTAATGATTTGTCCCAAAATTTGCTTTCCCTCACATATTTCAATGCTGTGCCTCTGGACTGGACCAAGATCAGTCCCCCTGCATTTGTTTTTGCTAGGTCCTCCCTCCAGCCTACAAAGCTCTGAGCAGTTTTTGCCTTTCCGTCTCAAACAAGGCAGCAAAGGTTCTTAACTCCATGGAGGAGAGCTGGAGCAACCGAACGCTTTCTAGAAGGAAGTTTGTGAAGACAGGGCAGTTTACATGCATTATCACGTTGAAGCAAGTGTTAAGCTCCATCAGAAGCTTAACCCTCTGTGCTACCAAGTGTGAAAGATACATCAGGCTTGATCTGAATTAGAATTTTACTTTCACCAGAAAAAAATTTTTTTCCCTGCAGGGAAAGGATGCAAGAAGTGAGGAATGTGTCCTAAAAAAGCAGGAGGTTGGGGTTCTTTTCTGAGCTCTTACGCTGACAACAAGAGCCCTGGAGATTTGCTTATGTCCCCATTGTTGCAAGAACGCTACAGGATGAGTGAATGACTGTTTTGAACACATTCAGTTGTAAAATGGCAGCTGTCTATTTCTAAATCAGCATCAGGACCTCCAGAGTGAGAAGCACAGAGTGATAAAGCCCTAGGCAAAGCAGTGCCTGTACAAACAACGGGACAGAAAGGACAGCACACAACAAGTAACCAAATTTCCTCTGGTCCCTAGAGAGCAAGGCCCTGCCTGGGTTTGCCAGGTGTTTACAGCTGCTGCTCTGCAAAGCCAGATGGCGGCAGGGCAAACCGACATGCCCGCAATTAGCGGCAGCACTCTACCCTGAAGGCACAATTGACGTGCCGCATTGCCTGCTCCAGTGGTAGGGCTTCATGGGGATAGCCCAGATCCCGACACTGAGCCCTTTGTCTGCATTTCCCCTTTGCCCTTCTCCTCCGTTACCAGCCCACGCCTGGCAGCTCGCGGGCAGCCCTGCCCGGCGCCGTGGGGACAAGGACGCGGTCGGGAGCAGATCCTGGTTCAGCATTAGCAAGCCTTCAGCAGGAGTGCTCCCTGCCGGCACACTGAGTCTGGGGACAGCCCCTTCAGCAGAGGCTGCCAGGGCCATTCTGCAAGTGGAGGGTTCGGTTCGGAGGGAGCCCATCTCCAAACGCTGCCCGGATGGTTACAGCTGCTGTTGTGCCCCAGCTGCTTCTGCTAAGCAGAGCTGCCGATGCTGGGGAGAGACCAGTCTGAGCCCTGCGTTCTGTGCCATTTTCAACCTTAAGGGATGGTTGAAAATTATTTCTCAATTACACAGGCTGAGCCCGCCCAAAATGTAGGGCTTCGGGTTCAGGTGGAAATGGCTCAAAATATATTTGAAGGGAGTGGAGGGTGAGGGGATGCTGCTCTGCCATCTCCTCTCCCACGTGTGTCTGGGACAGGGCTGAAACCTGATGTGCTAAAGGCAAGAGGAAAGAAACCATTTGCGGCAGCACCACGGCACGGCACAGCTGTGCTCACCGCTCTGGACCACGGTGCCCAGCCTTCCCTCGGCTCCTCTCCGGAGGGTGAGCTGCTGAGACCCAGGAGCAGGGCCTCCCTGGCTCCCAGCTGGGACCCAGCATCCCGACCTCCTGGAGGACCCACTACGAGACAGAGAGAATCACCAAGGACTGCTGGATATAGGGTTTACTACTTAGTGCTGTTTATCAGAGCCAGTGAGGATGCTTGCTGGGTGCAGTCACTGCAGAGGTGTGCGAGTGCTGCACACCATCTAGGAGTTCCGCGGCCCATTGCTTCCTGCAAGCGACTTTTGAATACACAAATACCGGGGGAGCGTTTGTTCCGCCCACACACCTGCATTGTCCTGAGAGCAGACACCCATTGCTTTCCAAAGCTGCTCATTCTGTACTTGCTACCAATCACGTTACTTCATCCAAAAAACTAAGCGTGTGACTGCACACAAGGTCCCTGCTGAAACGGGGACTGAGCAGCGCTGGGTTCTCCACCAGGGTGAGGGCGCAAAAACGATCCCTTATGGGAATGCTGAGATAGAAAGGTACCAGCTGCTGCAACCACGTTGATGGGGACTTTGGCAGCAGAATGAGTCAGTAGGCAAAACAGGAGACATGACCCACTTAAGCTTGCATGCTGGCTGGCAAAGGATTATCTGATGAATAATGTACTATACCCACACTCATTTAACCCTCTAGAGCTTTCTGTGCTCCAGCAATGTGTCATGTAGAAGTCCAGCACTGCCTTCGATTGCATCTTTTCTAAGGAATTCCATAAAATGGAAGAAAAAAAGAGGACCCCCTCCACCCTTTGTACTACATAATGTGCATGGAATCCTCAAACATCTCGTGACAGTTTTGTAACTCACCCTTCTTCTTGCCAGGCTGGATCACTGCAAATTCTGCCTAAGGCCACAGCAGCAAGTCTGCTTGCTGCGCTCAGGAATGCTTCCCAAGTAGTGCTCTGTGCTGATTGCAGTGGCCCATACTAAGAAACTGCTTGGACTTGAGCTGACCCTGTAGGTTTTTAAGCCCTGCTTAAGTTTAAGGAGCCTTCCACTGCTCTTGTCGTTAAAGACAGTATCACAGAGCATCCATCTGCAGGGGTGACATAAAGAGGCAGAGGGGAGACATAAAAAGCTTCGAATGCTGCGTAAAGATGGAGGAACAAACTGTTCAGCTGCTCGACACTCCTTTCTGTCCTCTTCCACTGAGCTTTCTTCTCCTGATGTTGCAAACAGTTTGGCCAAAGCCAGAGGAAGGTTGGAAATATCATCTTGTGCCTTTGCAAGTCTTTGAATAAGTTGAAGGGATTCAGTGCACAGAAAGGGAGAGGTGACTGCTTAAATAGAAACACAGCTGAAATAGAAAAGCAGACCACAGGATGGCAGCAAAACAGCTCAAAGCATTCATCACTTTTTTTACTCTTCTGAGATTCTGACGTCTCATAAAAGGAGTACAACAGCACTGGGCTGCATCACGGTGTGAAGTCCTAGTGAAACCCTGGAGCACATGCCTGTCTCGGTGGCTGAGACAACGTGCGCGTGAGCAAGAAACATTCCTCTGTTTGTGTCTCCTGTGCTCTAAATCCAAGCCTCTGCCTGCAGGTCTCTTTGCAAAATAGTCATGTTGAGTAGACAAACTAAAGTTGGCAACTTAATGTAGCTAAAGACAGCTCTGCAGCAGTGAGGGAATTTTGTTTGCTAAGTGATGCAAAGTCTGTTCACCAGCCCCTAGAACACAGAGAAAAAAAATCACTTTCCTCCCTGATCCCAGATTTCTGGTTTGGGGCTGCTTCCAAAATGGTGGGGACTGTTTCATAGAGCAATGCCAGGCACAGGCCTTAGAGCCAGCTCATCAGGAGCCGATTGCTGAACTGGATGCTCTTGTTTTACAGCCAGTTTCAACCCACGATCATGGGAATTTTCCTCCTTCCAAGCGACTGAGGAAACACTTGGTACGGGTAATTCTGCCTTCAGTTTGAAAGGATCTAACCCCCCGTGCCACAGCTTTCTAGCTGTCTAACCGACCTTTTCTGCTTCCTGTCTCAGCTGTCCTGTCACCTGTCAATCACTGTCTCACGGAACCATCTCTTAGCTGGGTTATCAGCACTGCCTGCATATACCCAAAGCACAGGTCCCGCTGCTCTAGGCGCTGCCCACATAGGAGGGACGGGTATCCCTGGTCCTCATTGTTCAAACAGTGAAAAGAAGATGGAAAACAGGTGCCAGTTTGTACACATCCTGAGATACCCAACCAACTGCAACAGGAATGCCTACATCAACTTGTCCGAGGCAAGCTGCGGAGGCTGGGGCAGAACCAGGAGCTGACTCCAGTTCCCCCCAGCCAGTCTCAGAAGCACGAGGCTGCTCTTCTCCCTCTCGCATACACCTTTCACTTAGCTCTTAAATTCTCAAAGATGTGGCCCGCCCAGTGTTCACTGGCTGTACAGCATCCAGCACGATGGGGAGGGGATGCTTTGGGGTAGCGTGGTGAGAACCAGCAGCAGCGAGTCATGCCTTCTCTGCCCAGATCCCCACCTTCCTTTTCCTCACCTGTCTTTTCTTACTCCGCTTGTTCACCCTGCGAGGGTCCTGCCTACCTTTTATTCAGAGGCAGCCCACAAGCATCCTTGGCCACTCTACCCTGGGGAGCTCTCGTGACTCACAGCCACACATAAGCCATTCCTGCTTTTCATGCCACAGGCAGGGTTGTCTCCCTCTCATCGCCTCTGCTCTCAGATTCATTTTGGCAACCAGAGCCTGACCCCAAGGAGGCCAGAAGGAGAAGCCTTGCTTTAATTTCACTGGGCTTTGAATAAGACCTCAATTGCTTGGAGGCAAGAGAGCTTTGGTGGTCATGTAGCTTTGCCTCACTATCCCAGTTCCTGGAGATGCAACTGACCTGCAAGAAAGCTGCTGCTCTTCGGTCACACTTGCACTTTGGGTCTCATGAGAGAAAGGCTCTTCCCTCCCTGCCCAGAGCACTGGGATCTCTTCACACTCACACACTGTGCACACTGGGACCCCACCGCTGACTGCTCTCATCTGCCGTTTCTTAGGTAGAGAAAAGGGACAAAGCTACTAGTTCCCATTTTCCCCCAAGCTGGTTGAAGGTAGTTTTACAGAGTGTGTTTTGAAATGCTTAGGTTTCCCCACTGCAGCACGCAACACCGTGGAATAACGCAACCTCTTCTATCTTCCAGTAGGCAATGGTACTAAGCTGCCTTTTCAGTTCTCCTCGGTGGGACAGAATCCGCCTGGTGACTTCAGCAAACAGTCTGATGGGAGCCTCTTCACCAAGACCGGTACTAGGCATTTAGTTTTTTCCCTCCTCCCTTCCTTCTGCTCCTTTTTCAGGTGATAAGACATTTAGTTCTGTTCTTGCTCCCACAAGGAGGCCTGGAGCTGTCTTACACCTGGCCCACATCTCCTGCCCTGGCCGTCGATCTCTTAAATATGTGCACATGTTTAGATGAGCAACTCGCTCCACTGAACCAGGGCAAAAGGACTTTACTGAAGTGTGGTTATATCTAATGAATAGATGGAGGGGTTTTTGATTTTGCTTGTAAGAAGTAGAGATGAGAATTTTAGATGATTTCAGATGCACAGGGACCAGGGAGAGAAGGATACTAGGAGATGACATTCATTTCCTTTACCCCTCTAGCTTCATTAGTGTTTCAAAACAGCTATTATCCTGAGAGAATAATAGCCACTGAGCATAACCTTTAAAAAACCTATGTGCTAGCTGCCAGTTCTCCTTCATCTGAACCAAGATCCCCCATTCACTGCCTTATAATCCTCTTTTCTCTGCCAACTAGTTCAGGGGTACCAGAGGTTGTATCCAAGAGCATCAGCACCTGCCAAGCAGAGTCAGGCCTGATTAATTTGCGAATGGGAGATGGTGGGGAAAGCCCATTGCCTGATAGCGCTGAAACTGGTTGTGATTCAGCAGGGCTGCTATTATTTCTGAATCAGAACTGAGCTGGTGCAGTAGAAGGGGGTTAGGGCTTATCACGTTGCCAGAGGTACTGTCATTAATTTCTGACATGAAACCCAGGCCTCGGCTCTTTGCATTAATTAAATAGCCTATAGTGTTCTTCGCAAGAGTCAGAACGCGTAGCTCAGGACTTGGCCTAAATTTAATTGGACTGATTGCATTCCACCTCCCTGCATTCCTCAGACATTTTAATTAGACAGACCTTCTTCACTCCCTTCTCCTAACTGACTGGGTGGTGGAATAGGCACCCATCCGATGGCTGTTGTGTCCTACCCCAGAAATGGCCGCATTTCAATGTTAAGCAGTGCAATACTAATTATGTGGCATGCCCAGTCCTGCTACTCGTCTGATGTTTGCAAGGGGAGACAGGGATGGTGTCAAGGACTCACCTATAACAGGCTCTTTTATGTTGTCACAGCTTATCCCTCAATAGTGAGACATCAGTCTGCAAAGGTGACGCCACAGACATGGAAATCCTCCAAGCAGTCTGTATTGGTAAGAAACGTACCCTTGGTGTGGAAGCACGTGCACAGCTTCAGCAAGAGAAATATCTGGTCTTGGGATACCTGAGACTCCAGAGACTAGGGCTGGGGTCCTTCCAAACGGGAAAATAGAAGCTTCAGGTCAGCAGCTTCTATTATTTTTTCTGTGGTTAACCGCATCCAGAGAGGGATGCAGATTAACCCCCCTGCCACCACAGCTCTGGGTTGTAGGAATGATCAATATTTCAAAATGACATTTTGAAAGGATTTTGCCCTGCTCTAGAATTTGATCCAGGCTTCTAAAAGCTCTACAAATGTTACAGCAGACAGGCTGGAATCTGTAGAACTTTTTCTCCCTGCATGGATATCGTATACTTTTAGGAGTCTGTGACACCTAGAAAACACAGATTGCGCAAGTAACGCCACAGATAACCATATAAAAGTATCACACTAATTACATCCTACAGTGAGCCGACAAATTCAAAGATGATGGGTTAGATGATGATAAATCACTAGAACATCTGTAAATCACTCATTTTGCACTGCTACCACAAAACAGGTAACAGTACATTATAAGGGCCAGAGGACAGTAGTATTTTAGGTCTTGTGTTCTTGACTGTGCAAGGCTAACAAACATTTACTGCGTAACCACATAAACACTAAGTTCATCCACTTTTTCTTAACATCTCTTTGCACCATGATGCATTAAGGTCTTGCATGATCTAAATTAAGATGATCAAGTTTTTGCCCCTATCTCTGCAGACAAAATCTAGTTTTTTTAATTCTCGTTATACACTTGTGAAAGATTATTTACCGCTCCCTGAAAATAAGACTTGTAAGAAGGAGAGGATCAAGAATTGATAACATTCCCACACTGAAAGAAGAAAACATACGATATACACAATGGTTAGAAAGTGGCTGCCCAAGGACTGCAGCTATATGTCTGCTAAATTTAAAAGGCCTCTCCAGGAGATGAATGCCAGCGACAGGGACGTTCCTGGATAGACTGTAGCACTTTCAGAAAATCCAGCCTTGAGTCTTTGAATGTGTTACAGCAAAACATATCTCCTAAGAACAGCAATGAGTTGCAATATCTTCTCTGTCTTGTGTTTGATCATCGCCTTTCTAAAAGATCCACTACTTCATCATGTGTGTGCCCAGACGGAGACTCTACCCAGTGATTTTAGACAGCGACCTATCCTCCCTAACGGGGCTGTTCCACTGGGGAAGTCTGGCCAGGAAAGTGAAGTCTCTGTTACCACTGGGCACTGGTGGCTCTGAGTATGGTCTTCCCAGCAAAAAGCACCACGCTGCCTGACGGTCAGCATACTGTGCTCTGTGAACACAACGCATGCTGTCCTTAATCCCCACAGAGAAAGCCTGGCTAACTTCTCCCACAAAGACACCAGTGTTTTTGTCTCTCATGCATACGTTTGTAGTGGCTATTTTATTCTTATAGCCTGTATAACCAGACATCCCTAAACCTAACAATTGAGTTGATAAATATAAGCATTAAAAAGTCCCCAAATAGAAACACACACTCAGGGCTGCAGTAGCTCTGCAGGAGCTTTTATGGTCTATTGGGCCAATAATCTAGCTTTTAAAATAGTCTTAAATATATATTTAAGTAATACACATTCTAAAAGGTCTGTAAATATGAATTTTCACAAAGGACTATACTGTTTAAGGAGGAATATCTTTTTAACCCACAGGGAGTTCTTTGAAATGAAGCCCCCCTCTTCCATTACTTAATTATATTGGAAATTGAAGCCATAAAATGAAAAGAATTTCAACAAAATGGAGCATTGAGCAGGAGGTACTTGGAGTCAGCACTGAACAGCAAGATGGGTTGGATTTGCTTTGCCCATGCTTCCAGCCTCCTGCCAAGCCCGATATTAACTAGTGTGCTGCACAAAAGCCTCCTGTGAGGTCTCTCCCACCTTCTGCAAGTGATATCCAGGCAGGAGATCAAACCTAAGACAGATCAGATGTTGCAAAACCAAGGAGGTTGCTGACTGCCTTGTTTACCACTTCACTGGTGTAAGCATATTCTCATTTTCACAGATGCTTTAGGACATTTTGGTGCTCCTCAAGGGCAGTGTCCAAGCCAGCATATTTATGAGTTGCTTATAGGATGAGCAATAAGAGTTAATCCTCAAGTTTAAAGCACTGCAGTGCAGGGGACAACAAAGGTGACAGGAGGAATTGGTTAACTGCCCCAGTATTGGTGGATCCAGCCTAAGGATTTCACCTTGAATGGTGCAAACAACTAGCACAGTTAATCAATGTACTGGCTTCTGTGTTCTGCAATCATTCCCAACCAACGCTAGGCTGTACAACACACCTTTGCCACGTGTTGCTTATTTGTAATGGTGCAGATAAGCATGAAATAGCTGGGGTAGGTCCTGATGAGGAGAGATACAACTGAAGACTGCAGTAAATAGAGCAGGAGAGACAGGAAAATGGCAGTTCCTCTAGGCTCTGCCCTTATGTCTCCTCCACTTATGCTTATGTTTACATAAACATTTATACAGGGCACTGCAACATGTGGAGGTGCAAATAAACAATACACGATTGTGTGCAAATTTCCATGAACAAGAATTTTGGCTCTCCAACCAGAGAGCACAAATAAACACCATGCAACCTAGTCCATCGCTCACATAACTGTGCATGGCTTTAAGTGTGAAAACTCCCATGAGTTCTCAGGTTAGTGAGCAATTAAAAGACATGACAGAAGCATAAAATTAGAGGTGACATTCCCCTTATCCCAGAAACCTCTCATCAAACCATGAGTCATAGTCTGAGAGTATATATCATGCACAGACTCATTTGGCTTAGGAATGAAATCCATGCAAAGCATGTGTGCAAATCAAAAAGCAACACCGTTTGCATTTGATCACTCCAGCAGTGAAATGAGGTGGTGCTGCTCTGCAAGACGAAAGACTGAAGGTGTTAAGGTAGAGTATGTTCAGATACATATGGTTGGGCTACCTAGGAGGGTAAACTATAGGCGGCCAGAAAAAGAAGGTAGGTCAAACTTACGTGCCCCAAATTCTCCATTGCAGTCACATTACCGCCCCTTTTACGTCAACAAAGGCAATGGAGCCACTTCCAACGAGGCACCTTGATTCCTGAAGATTTAGGGAAGAGCTGGCAGCACTTGGAGTGAAGACTCAGCTGCGGATTTTCATGGATGTACCTGCTACTATATTAACCTTGCTGCTCTAATCTCTGCCAGGGAGAGGGAAGGTGCAGAAGGGAATAGCCTTTACTAGAGGAAACACGGACTTTTTCCAAATCACCTCATCACCTTGAAAGCTCTGCAGGCCTTAACAACGTAACCCCATCCTCTGCTGTCACCTCCTTATTCCCTCTCTGCCAATGCCCTTCCCTTTGCCTCTGCAGAGCTGGCTGCTCTGCTTCTTCTGGGAAGCATGCATGCTTGGGTAGCACCCACCCCTTCCCCTCGCTCTGTTGTGCCCTGCTCTCCCGAGTGTTTATATGACCATAGCTGTTAAGTGCTGGTGGAAGGTCCCAAGCTGGGGGGGCTCAAAGGTCTTCCTGGAATGGGGAGGCCCCAGCCACCGGGAGCGGTGACAGGCTAAGCTCTTCCCAAACCTCTCTACCCCGTCACCTGGCCCTGCCTCGGGTGGGATGCGCAGCTCCCGCTCGGATCAGCACCAGTGCTGCCACCTCCCCGACCCCCCTGCAGACCCCCCCATCCCGTTCTGGTGGTGGCACTCTTCCTCAGGGCCCTCCATCAGCTCAGCTCTGCTCCTGCTGGTTAGCAAAAAGCCAGCAATGGGACCTATTTAGAGCTGCTGTAGCCCTAGGCCAGCTGCTGGTGGAGGGCAGAGAGGCTTTCTATTCCATTAAAGTACCCCTCCAGCCACCTTTTCAAATTAAAAAATAAAAAGAAAATCCATCCTACTAATAGAAGATTGATTAGATGCCACAGGTGTTGGGTGGTTGTTTTTTTTGTTTGTTTGTTTGTTTTTAACTCCCCTAAAACAAAATTGGCTTATATATTGTGGTTCAGGTGTTTTTTTCAGCAATGGGAATTAGTACCATAGTTGTTTGCTCAGGATAGTACTTTTTATTTGTCCCCTGGATAGACGAACCACATCAGCACCCAGGCTGCAAGCCAGCCAGATCTGGTTAACCTTGCCATGATCTCGCTGAGATGATTTTCTTTCCCCTTGGACAAAGCTGAGAGGTTAGGTCTTTCCCAGCCCGCCCAACAGCAGCAGATGGCCCACTGCAGGACCAGAGCCCTCCAGCGGTGATACGCAACTGCAGAACGGAGAAACAAGACCTGACAGCTACTTTGCATGGTTTGCTCTGTTCAGGTGTTTTTGGAATGGCTTCTCCCCACCTTTCCTATCCCAAATGCTTGCAACACCTGGCTGAGAAAGGTCACACCTGTTGCTCCCTGAAAATTATTTTTTTGGTAATCCCTGTGTAATGATGCTCGCTGCTTTATAATCCCACACCCCAGACAAAACTTCTGAGGCTGAAAGCTGGTTGCTCCAGAACACCTGAAATGGCATCTATTTTATATTCTTTTTTTTTTGTTTTAAATGACCAGAGGGAAAGAGGATAGTGTGGTGAGGAAGAACAGGAAGAAGGAGAAACTGGGATGGAGCGTAGAGTTTCTAGGAAATACACTGTGGGGCTTGAGTGAGTGTGAGAGAACGGACAAAAGAAGCCCCCCCAAGACGCACACCCCAAAAATCTCACAGATTTTTTTTTTTTTACTGTCTGATCAGGCTTCTTATAATCACTTGGGTCACTTCCATTCCAGTGAAAGCTTCCACCTCTTCCTTTCTATTTTCCAAAACTTGGGCATGATCTCTCCTCCTCTAAAACTTGGACATTAAAATACCCACCCTTCTTGCCTGCCCTAAACAAACTCTGCCGCAGCAACAACTCAGATCCGAAGTGCCCATAGGTCCCTCCGGCCCTGAGACCATGACAGGGTGGAGGAACTGAGCGTCCCCTTCATCCCGCTGCCCCCTCCCCAGTCCCGATTCCTCCTGCCCTGTTTTCTCCCCTTCCCCTCCTCACTTCAAGGGCCTCATTCAGATCTCGCACACATGGTAAAATCCTTTGACATGAACAGAGCTGCTCCCCATTCCCTCCAGGCTGGGTCTCCCCATCCTTCCCCCCACAGCCCTGCTAGTGTCCCCACCAGCGATGCTGGGGAGGGGGCGCAGCTCCTGCCCCTGCTGTACCTCTCTTTGAGGTATGTTCTGCATGAACTATTTTTATCGTGTTTGTCTTGATCAGCAAAGCAAGAGGAATTCCATCTCCTCAGACAGGACATGACCACGCTGATGTAAACCAGGCCCTTCACGTGTGCAACGCGTACTGCAGAAATAAAGGAGAAAGCTCCATGTCTGACAAAAAATCCCTGGGGACGAGGTCTCTCTCTGTCTTTAGTGTTTGTATGCTTGTAACAGCCTCAATGAGTTTAAGTCTACTCAAAATATTCTTTATATGAGCAAGGGAGTCGGAAAAAAAAATCTCAGTTTCTAGAGACTTTGTTTTCACTGGTTTCTGGGTATTTTGAGTCAGGGTCACATCAGTGAAGACGCCGAAATCCTTGAAGGTCAAACCAGGCTGACGGACGCACTGCTAGTGCACTGCCTTGAGAGCACCCTGCAGGTCTCCCCAGCTACATCAGCTCCCAAGCGCCGCTGCCGCATGAGTCCTTCCCTGCAGCGGGCATCTCTAGAAGCCCCTCAGCCTGCAGCGGTTCAGCATTTCAGTGCCTCTCCCCCTCCAAACTTCAGCCTCACCAGTTCCCACTGGAGGAAGGTGCTGGCTTGCATGTGCAAGCCACATCAGCCTGGTCTCTGCAAGGAGACCTGCTGACCTCTCCAATTTCTTGTCTATATGATGCCTTCTCTTGCCTGTGAGCAAGAGAAAAAATCCCTTGTGGGCTGCTGAAGATGCAGATTGTGTGTGTGAATCTGTGGGGCTGAGAACAGAGGCAAGCAAGGTTTGTTCGTTTACCCTAGACGCTAAGGCAGACAGCTTCCAGAGAATGTCTGGAATACTTCTTCTCCCAGGTACTGGGTACTAGCTGTTTTTCCCAGACATTGCTGACAGCCATTCCTGGACAGCGAGAGTACTACAGATTCACTTGAGAAGCCAGTAAATCCTCCTTGTTTACCCCACACGAGAGTTACCAGAGAACAGAGCTCAGCTCCTTCCCATCAATTCCATTCACTGCCTCCATTACTGTTATTACTGTGATTAAAAAGCAATCAAAAAGAAATCTTCTTCCTGTCCTAAAATTGCAGCAAGCATCTCGGTTCCACCACTTAAGCATGAGAAGAGCAAGTTACAAGCACACCCTGCACTCCCGGACTCCGTGACGCTGGGGAACATAACGGAGCCGATCGCCTGAGCAGTCGGAGGCAGCGAGCAGGGCTGGCAGCCTGGGGCTGCAGTAATGAACCTCGCAGCGCCCAGCTCGGGGATCCCAGCCAGGACAGCCCCGGCCACACCGTAAGGAGCTTCCCAGCCTGGAAGCGCGGGCTGAGCTCAGGGCTCAGCGTGGAGACCGCACACAGCCCGGCTGGAGCAGGCAGGACTGCCCATCTCCCTCTGCTCAGACAGTCCGGGGGTTGGACCTGGGGCCAGGTATCAGCTCTCTGTCCCAAAGAGATCCCTGGGAGAAGGTCCAGGGGTGACAGATCTCTCCCAGCCAGCCAGAAGTGCAGGAGGTCAGAGGACGCATGGACACAAGGGCTATCAGAGAAGGCTCAATGACAAACCTTAAAGTCAGGATGACTTGGAGATGAGCAGCCGTCACTCCTCTCCAGAGGACCCCGCTGCTGATAAATCAAGAGAGGTTTTTCCCATCTTCAAACCCAGAAATCTGTGGTTTCCTGAAAGTTCAGGCTCCTGGGTCCAGTTTCTTGGCTCTTTGTCCACACAGGCTCTATTTGCAAGCCCCCCCCGCCTGCCAGAGCAACCCCAGCACCTGCCCTCACGCCCTCCCTGCTGAACGGGCTGTTCCCACCCGGCCTGACACCGGCCCCGGCACCCTCAGTGCAGCTGACGGCACGGTCGTGCCACGCGAGGGTGCTGGGATGCCCAGTGCCTCCCCGGGGGTCTGGTGCTAGCCACAGCGAGCGCCAAGCATCTCCTTCCCTTTGCTAGGGCAGAGTTAACTTCAGCGTTTTGGTAATCAAATATCACAAAGGACAACAAGGAGAAATAAAAAGAGGAAATGTTAGAGGCTCTATAACCCAGAAAACCTTGCTCCCATGACCACTGCCCGTTTTGAAATGCAGCCCCCTTGTTACAAGCCCATGTAGGCTGCTTTTGGGCCATGTGCTCAGGAAAGAATGATTTCCAAGCAGCCAACACCCTTTGGAATAGCATCTAGCTGCAGCCTTGCTTCCATCACGACCCACTGTGCACAGCCTGTAAGTGAGGTTTAATGGCTGTTTGGAGAACAGGGTGAAATGGTCTCTCACACTAGTAAGAGCAAGTTTATGCTGAATTTTGCTAGCACATATGTAATTCTGTGCTTCTGAACTAGAATGATGCATGTTCTGTGCTAGTGCAAGGGAAAAGTAAATAACATGGGGATGGACTCTCTGTTTGGGTGTAAATTGGCTGTAACAGTCAGCTGAGAATCAAAGAATGCAGCTCCAAAAGCTGATCTTCTTTAATAATTCATTCAGCTCACTTAATCACTTGACTTCTGTCACCAGAGCAAGACAGGCCACTGTTTTATCTTCGTACATATTGACTATAAAGTTTTAAAATGAACAATTCTTGAGGAGCATAAACAAGAATAATAAAATCTAATTGCTTGTGAACCTTTATGCTTTTGCAATATTTTTCTGGCATAAATTTGCCAGTCTTTTGCACAAAGATAGCACAGAAATAAAGTGTTTGAATTTGCAAATTAGCAAGCATAAAAATATAGGGACATGTTCTTAATAAAACTATTGGGATGTTCAAACCAAAGCCTGTGATAGCTTCGGAATTTTTATTGCCAAGAATCTGATCTTTAGATAAAGTGTTTGCAATCTTTTCGGGCTACGGACCTGGCAACAGGGCAGCATCAATAGAGCATTTCCTCCTGACCATGCAGGAGCCAATGGGCACACTGACACCGGTTTCAGACTCTCCATCAATGCCAAACTCTGCCTTGAATATTTCATAGTCTAGGGAGCTAGTCTAGGACCTGCCTTCAAGAGATCACTTACTACGTGTGAAGTTAAGTATGTGGATATGTCACATGTGGGACTGGGGCTGGAAACTAATAGGAAGTATTTATCGTCTGCAGATACAGTATATCCTGTAATTCTGCTACGTGAACACGTCACAACAAGAACCTTTTTCATCCTAACTCCCGATGAGCTGTCCTTTCTGGCTCACGGACACTTGCAATCACAGTTGGACCAGGGGGGTCCATGCCATTATCTGCTCTGTTTCTCATACAAGTAATACACTGCAACCTCAAATATTTTTTCTGGGTTCTCAGCAGAGTTCAGTGAAGAACACTCACTGGCTTTCTATCCCAAACACTCCTTCCTGAGTCCCCCTGCCTCTGCTGAGGTCTCCCCACCCTGTTTGGCCTTTTGCTTCCTTCTTCCTCAGGGTGACCATTAATCTGACTCCATATGAGCACAGTAGTAGCCTGACCCAAGAGACCACCTCCTTCCTGGTGGCCTTGCAGAAGTGATCAGAAAGAGCAGAAAGATGCTGCTTCTGTGAAGAGGAAGGGCTTGTTCAGCTCTCACAGGCCAGCCCACCATGGCTTACAGATGGACAAGTGGAAAACACACACTATTGCCTTGTACCAGGGAGGCTCATGTCTCAGCACCGTCATCCAGCCAGTCTCCCCCCAGATTAATGATGAGATATACAAAACTGGTTCAATATGTTCCTTCTACCCCCGCTTTTTCTCTGTTCAGACTTTTAAACAATTCTCAATTAACTCAATGGAAAGAATTGTTGAAACAATTCTTCTAAATAGAAAGAACTGTTTCTAGGCAAAGCCTTATAGGTTAATATTTCCCTCAACCTGCAAGTAAACTTTTGAACCAGATAAAACATGCATGGATAGTTGTAGTAATTAATTTGCACATTTTAGCACATTTAAACTAGTAATCTTATACCCTTTCATCTGTCACGTACCTAGTCCCAAAATAGTCACCATGCACCGTCAAACAAAGCTACCTGCATGTTACGATGATGAAGTATAAGCTCTTCCCCCTGTTCTAGAGTTTGTTGTTACAGGTTCTTCAGTGTTTTGCAAACATGAATTTTCAACACTTTCTCCAGGAGACAGGCACAGACCAACAGGAGCAGCTTCCCTGCAATGCTGATGCCGCACTCAGTGCTCTTGGAGTTTTTAAAGGAGGATTTAGAGCAAATCCTGTCAAACTCTACCTTGGACTGGTTGTTGACTCAGGTAAGGTCTGTTACCAGGTGCTTTGTGACAATGTTAGCCGGTCTCCCTTAGACTGCAGTGTTGGACAATCTTCCTATGGGAACCTTGATGAGCTCTAGCAAGAACTTGATGTGTCCTAGGTCCCCCCAGGGTCCTGCTAAGGTTGGAGTGGGCTAAACCAGCCAAGAGATCCCGAACCACAAACAAGTGAGTCTGCTTTGCGGGGGCTGAAGAGCAGCAGGCAGCATCAGCAGCATCTGCTTGCACTAATTTAATGAAATAGCCAAGCTCCAGGCTGCTGGTGAACTGCTTTTGGGTCCCTGCAACTCAAGTGCCACAGGACAGCTGTCCTGGTCCTATAGGGACATGCTGGGAAGGTCTTTTTGTGGGACCCTTGAAAGAAACCTGCCTCAGACTCCACAGCAAGCACATTAGCACTAGGAGTCCTGCCTTGCATTCCCTGCTCCAGCAGTTTGACAGACCCCATTACCTTTTCACACACCATTTGGCTGCTGTCAGAAGCAAGAAAGCTTCTTAACAGGGAAACCTTTAAAGGCCACAGCCTGCATATGTGTGCTCTTTACACGGAGCCTCCTTCAAAGAAAAGATTTACTTCACATTTTCTCTTCCCGCTCGGGACCTCCAGGGGACGATATCTCCATAGCCATGCTCTCCTGCCTGCTTATGGATTCTGTGAGTACTTCCCCATTGCAAATCCTGGAGGATTTAATATCCACTCTGTAATCTACTGGCACCAACAGGCATTATCTAACTAAACCTTAAATTGAAAATGCTAGTCTTTCCATTTTCCCCAAGCCGTTGTGAAAAAGTCAGGCTCTCGTACTCCAATGTAGTTTACTCTCACTCTAATTAAAATATGCCAGTCAGCTGTTCCTGGCAAGATGCTCAGCAGGCTGCTGCTGTGAGTGCGGAAGGCGCTTCAGGACCTGTGCGGAGCTGGTGGCTTGGGCAGCGGTGCCACAGGTCACCCAGACTGGCTCTGCTTTATCAGACCTGCTCCTGTTGCATCTCCCCACACACCAGCAAGAGCAGCACACCGAGTTCTCCACACCTCTGTTTTGCTATGGCTCTCATCTGTCAAGTTTTGGCTCTGCCTGTGCCAGGGATTATCACTGAGGGCATCCAGCTCTGTCTCCCAACCCATTACCAAACCCCAGCAGCAGTGATCAGCCAGGAAGCTTCAGCTGCAGGTGTTGTGCTTGGTTCTGAAAGTGCTGGGAACTGAGCAGTGCCCACGGGAACTCGCTTCCCGGACATCTGACGGCAATGACAGTGGGCACCTGGCTGGACTAGCAAGCACACACATCTGGGCTTGCACTGGTGACCTGGTGGGGAAAAGAACAGGCAAGAGGGAGCTGAGATGCACATTTAATGCAGATGGACATAGGCTTATGAAGTGGATTTCTTCTGTACCATCTTTCTGTACCATCATGTGTTTTCAAGAAAAAGAAACAAATTTTCTGTAATTCTTCTTTTCTCTCATTCATCATATAGCATTTTGGCTAAATCACCAAAGTCTAAACTTTTCTAATTTAATTGGAAAAAATACAAAGCCTCAGTCCTAATCAAGAGTGTTGGAGGTATCAGGTTTCCATGTGAGCAGGGTATAGATTCTGCTTTGTCGTAATCAGTCCCCACTGACACACAGCAAATGGAAAACGCAAACTTTTGGGGGCAATCAGTCAGGAGGTGCAAGAACAAAGGCAGCGTTAGAGTGAATTGCAGAGCAAGTCCATCTGGTTCAGTAACCCATCTGACAGTATCAGATGCTTCAATGGAAGATGCCAGTAGACAGATGTGGGATAAACTGTGTTTAGGGAGAGCTATTTCCTCCTGACCCCATCAGTTTGTACTTAGCTTATGTTCTTAATTAGTATCCCTTTTAGTATTTTCGAATCCTGCTAATGACATATCTGATGAGGTTCCCTATTAGTGTAATAGCTGAGCATCAGGATCCCTGGTGCATTTATTTTCCCAGCACTTATGGCAAATGTGAATCCCCAATTCCAAGACCACTGGGAACAGAAACACAGAGAAGGTGAGATTTGCTTAAGGTCAGAAAAGGAGTTTGTAGCAAGGCAGGGACTTGAGGTCTAATCTCAGCCAGGAGCGGATTGTTTTCCTCAAACATACCTAATCCCACTTTGAATCCACTTGTCCCTTAGCTCAGGAGTATGTGGCGGCAAAGAGCTCTACAGCCTAGT
This sequence comes from Chauna torquata, assembly GCA_013399475.1. NCBI lineage: Eukaryota > Metazoa > Chordata > Aves > Anseriformes > Anhimidae > Chauna > Chauna torquata. The sequence goes on along the minus strand of VXAL01002286.1, from coordinate 40,953 downwards.
TTCATAAAAATACTTTTCCGAGAACAACAGTTGTGCAAACGTCTTCGCAACTTTGAAAGCCACTTGGCAGATTAAAGGTGTTATTAGTGCAGGGAACATGTGGTTACAGCACAGCCCCACCTCCTGTCTACAGAGACCCTGGCATCAGCGGTCACACGGGCCCTGCCAACCAGGACAGAGGACATGACTGATGGAGGGATTTCCTCCACCTGCACTGCAGCAGGTTTACGGGGACAAGAATCCCGCAAGCTGAGAGGTCAGCTCTTGATCAAGATGAGGGGGTCATCAGGGCAGCATTTGGTGCAGGTGGCAGCTGGACTCCTGCAATATGTCTTTTGAATTGCTGTGTAAACTTACCATGGCAAACAGTACAACTAGTGATACACAGAATGTGGTTAATAAGGTTAATGTTTTGAGTGCAGTGTTTGGGAGATGATGGAAAGACGGAATAATACACATGATCAAAGAAGTAGAAGAATTTAAACAGAATAATGCACTTTCTAAAAAAAAATAGTATAAGAAAAGGAACATTTTCCCAGCTGAAGCATTTATTATTTGATATACTTTTAAGAAAAATAATTTCAGGGAGATGTAATGACTGAATATTCCCAAATCCATTAGCTTCTTCTAAAAGAACAGCTGTGCGGGAAATATAGGGAAATAATCAAGAAGAAAAATCTCATCCCAGCCTACTCTCATGTTCAGTAGGCATAAGGGACTTTTGTCCTTCATAACTAACGTAATAACTCTGTTTCTTCATTACCCAGAGAAATGATTAATCCCCATTTCAACCTCTCTAGATGCTCCACTTCCATCACACCTAATGACAGCAAGTTCCACCAAAATATTATGTAGGATTAAAAAATAAAAAAGGTCTAGGACAGAGGACTGACTTAGACTAATGAAATATATCAACGAGGTCACAAACCTCTTTCTGTACAACTAAAAATGCAGAGCTCATCTCTCCAAACTGGGACAGCAATTCTGGGCACCCGTCTCCTACCACAGGACTGCACTCTTCCGTTTGCAGTAAGACTCGCCAAGACACTCCGTACTACACCAGCCACCTGGGAGTTCAAAGCCATGTGCTATATTATTATGCTCTATTGGTGTGGCTGTTAGGAACACAGGACATCACTTTTTATCATATGCTGATAGAGTTATGGCCAGTCAACTTAGTTATGCTAATCATTAGGGTTTGTTTAAGGGTAATATCTTTTCATTTCACAGATAAGACAGGCTAAGAGTATGCACATAGTCACAGTAGCTTGGCTAATGAGCAGTAATTTGCTAAAGGAGCAATTAATTTCAGTAAGAATTCCACACTTTCCCTAGCAAAGGGAACGTCTAGACGCTGGCTCCTCAGACACTCCTGTCACTTCCCTCTTTCTGCTCATCGCAAGGGACTGAAACACAGTGCAGAGAAGCCCCAGTGCCAGCTGGGCAGCAGCACAAACCGCTGCATACCAACTGGCCAGCTTCTGCTCTGACAAAACGTGACAGCCACACATCTATACCCCCTAGGTGACCAAGGGAATGTCCCTGTTCCCTCCCGCCTCAGTGCCAAGGAACACAGCAGCCAGCCCTGGCAGCTCTGCCATTGGACTCCCAGAGAGCTCTGCCTGACAGAGCCCAGCCCTAGCAAGCAGCGAGGCTGCCGAGTTCCTCTCCAAGACAACTGCATATCAAATAGAAATCACACAAGCACTCTTGATAAACAGCAGGCAGCCCTGCTCCTGCCAGCTAACAGGATTAATCTAAATGCACACAGACACAGCTGGGCAAAATCAAAACATCGAGCAGAGACTAAATTACACCACTTAATGGTAAAACGTCTTTGAGGCTCCCGCTCCATCCTGCGTTTTCCCTTGCTGCAGCCATGGCAGGGAGGAGAAGCTGCAGCCCTGCCCCTCCAGCCCTGGCAGGCACCGGTTCAGGTGCTCTGGACATGCAGAGCTCGGCGGTGAAACCCAGCCACCCAGTTCTCGTAGGAGCAGTGGGCAGGAGAGAGCAATGCCAGGTCTTCTGGACCTGGAGTGACGACTGCCGAGGGTCGAGAGATTAACTCTCGCAGCAGGAGTAATGGCAGTGGCTCTTACAAAGGGAAAAGGCACGGCTCTGTGGTTAACACCACAGGTTCTCAGGGCTCTGCAGCCGACCGGTTAGTGCCAGAGCGAGTTACCCAGCGCAGTGCGGAGCCTGTGGTTCATCTGAGCCACAGGAAGGAGTCTGTGACACCAAAGAGAAATAATCTCCATGCATTTCAGCAACAGAGTAGAGGCAAAATGAAAACAAGAAGTGTATGTTCAGCAGGTTAGTGTAATCATTACATCATTGACAGTAAAAGGCACTGAGGCAAGGTTGCACGGGGGGGTCTATGGATTTCCTCCTCCCTCCTATAAAGACCAGCATGATGGAGTTCTGCTGTGGTTTGCCCGCATTCAAGTGCCTACCTATGCAGTGAAAGGGAGATTCTGGTTGCAGGGATTGCCTTCCTGACTCCATACCTCAATTTCATCCTCTGCACATCTCATTTATCTTGGTTCTCACAATGAAGTCCTTTGTAGAACTAAAGAAAAATCTCACTGTCATGACTAATGCTCCAAGCATCAGATTCCCAGAGTTCACGGTGTTGTGGGCCAGGAGATGCACAGGGTATTCCAGCAGGCACTGGCTGGACATGTCTAAGCTGACAAACTTGTGAGTGCTGGAAACGGTTTGGGTTGGCTTTGCCCCACAGCCAGACCTCGTTTAGAAGCAGTAAGCAAGGCTCTGTGTGGGCTGGCTCCATTCACGTGTTGCTCACTAGAAACAGGACTAACAGTCATGGAGGAAGTAAATTGCCTGACTCACCTCACGTGACTTCTCCTAGCAAGCAAAGGCTGAACCTGCTGCCCCCAAGAGCACGGAGACCTCAAGATGACCAAGAAAAGGTCATATCAAGCTGTGACAAGCTACCCTTCTACTGGCTGCTAATCCAGGACAGGTCATGAACTCTGCTTGAACTCAAATGTGAGCTACTTCCAAGTGTTTCCTAATGATACCTATGCGCTTAAAGGGAACGCTGCAAAGACAAAAACCTGTTAGGGTAATACCGAATCATTCTGGTTTCAAATCAAACAATTCCAGTGACACTCCTAAATTTCTGTAGCCTGTATTTTTACAATACAGAGGTCATGGTGGGGATATGTTTCCCCTTAGCAGAAATGACAGGCAATATTCTCCTCCGAGCAGCTCTGAGAGAGCTCCAAGTAGCTGAAGAGCGCTGTTGGGAAGTTGGATGGGAGAAGCAATGGACGAGAGTCTAGGAGAGTTTGCAAAGAACGCAGAACCCAAAAATAGATAGCTGCAAACCAGCTTTGCTGTACCAAACTAGCAACGCAAGTAAATCTTGTATTGTAAGAGGCTGTTGGTGCTATATGCCATTAAAGTTGATCAGGCTAGGCTCAGCAAGGAAAAGCTGACATTGGTAAAATAGTACTGGTCAACATGGTTAAGGCTCGATTGTGGCTTCTGGATGGAATCTCCTTTTAAATTCATATTAATTGGTGAGAATTATGCCATGAGAAAACCTGGTCATGGGGCAAACAAGCGTCCAGCTCATTGGATGTTACTGTCTTTTCTCTTTTTCTTTTCCTTTCAGAGCATTAATAATTTTGCTTGTGGGATGCAGTTCAGCTGCTAAGCATTTTCTTGTCTGGAAGTAGGTCCCTGGTGGGCTGAAAAGATAGAGCTGGAGCTCAAGCAATGTAGAAACTCAGTTTTGTGTGAGTGGCTGTTTCCTTTTTGAGGATAACTAAGTCTGTATTTCATAGCAGAAGGGAAAGATGCTTTCTATTTAAAGCAGATGGGTTAAGAGTTCAGGAAAGGAGGATGAAAAGAGATCATGGGAGGAAAGGTTCTTGGAGATGTAGGGATTTGAGAGTGGAGATAGGCTGGCACTTGGCAGACACGAAATTACACAGGGCAATTTGTACTAAGAACTATTCTGACCCCATCTTAAATCAGTTCTTTAGAGTCTCCCCTGAGGTACCACAGTAATTTCCTTCAGCTTTTACTCAAAGGCCAGACTCTCCTCTAGGCAACTTCTTTTTCACAGGTTGTTTGGGTGACCTTAAATGGCAATTGCGTTACCAGTAAGACCAGTTTACCTCATTTCTGCCAATTAGCATGTTACAAACTCTGTTACCTGCCATAGAACACAAATTCCTGCCTGAGGCTGGTGTTCCAGCAGCTTTCAAAGCCCCAGGTCCCCTGTAAACTCGATGCAATGGCCAGATCCCCAAGTGGGCTGAGGAGCTGCAGCTTTGCACACTCTGGCAGAGCTTTGCAGAGAGCCGGAGCTGCCATTCTGCTTCCCCACACTGCTGCGGATGGAGGGAGCCGGACAGTCACGCACTGTGCATCAGGGAGAGGGCAGTCACACTCGTGCTTTGCTTTGAGCAGGCACAGGGAGGATCGGTTCTGTGGCACAAATCAGCACCAGAGATTCTACCACACTGCCCTTCGTCATCGTGTGCTAACTCCCCACATCGCTTTCTTTCCATGCCTCGTATTTTACTGCTTCCTACATATGCGTTCCGCCCACAGCTTCTTCCTCCTCATGCATGACATCTCCTAATGAGGTCCTCTACGGTGCATTTACCCCAGGCATAGACTTTTCCAAGGGAAATGTCCGATACTGAGATTAGAAGAGGTGCTGGCAAAGTTCCTTTAAGATTGGTCCCTAGCCTGGAAATCCTCTGTCTGATTTTGGATTGCACCCTCCATTTGACATCTGCTTTGGCTTATGACTTGAGACATAGCAACTAAAGAGAAATAAGGATGCCAGGCAGCAATGCGGAAGGACCAACGGGGAGAGAACCACTGCCCTCTGCTAGCCCCAGTCAGAGCAGCTCAGCAATGTCATGGGCTCACTTGCCAGGTGCCGTGTCTCCACCAGAAAAAGTTGTGTATTACTATAGTATTCTGAGGATGTTCCTGTATCTGGACATGCAAGGTCCCAGGCAAGGTACTTAGGGACACAGAATGGACACATACCCCTCCATCTATTATTCCTTTCCCCATTATTTTAAGCAGTACTCATTAAATTGTTCTTCCAAGCCAGGCATTTCTAGTTTGCATTCTAACACATCTTTCAAACATTATACAGTTACAACATGTCTATGTCCATGTGCATAGTATTCAGAGAAATCAGACTGCTGATCATGTTTGAGACTTTTTTTTCTTTCCCTCATGTTCCTCAAGTGATGCTTACCTGCCCTCCCCTTTTACAGCATAATATTTGAAAAACAAAACCGGACAAACACTGGTTGGCTTTGCATGTAATTTTGTGTTCCTAAGAGACCACAGAGATAAACCTCACAGTCCCAGCAGCAAATCAAGAAATCCTGCAGTACAAATATCTAAAAATATTTTTTACAGTAGTCATCTTGGTATTTACATATTTGCTCCCAGTCTCCCTATCTAATTAGACTCTGAGTCCCATATTCACTTATGCTGGCAGATAGCTCTATTGTTTTCATCTTTTGGGTCTATGAATATCTGCAGGGCTACAGTATAATCCCATTTACCCCTTTAGTGAAGGATGAGGCAAAAACAAAGAGAACTGAATACTTGAGTGGGAAGGAGCCTATTTGCAAATGCTGAGGACGGCTGAGGCAACACTAATGCAATCAGCACTATGAGGCCTCTGTGCAGGGCTCAAACACAGGGCAAAGACTAATCATCTCATTGAGTTCATAGTTCTGTTGCAAGATCTTTCATGTGAGCCAGGAACTAGACAACTGCAACACAATCCGAAGAGAAGCGACTGGGTACCAAAAGAAAAAGACCGTTGGCAAAATCTGCAGATGCGAGTGGAAACATCAGTGACGAATGACGAGGACAACAGAGGCAGGAGGAATTTCTGCCAGGTTGTGCAGGGAACTGGATTATCCATGAGCTGAGAGTTTCAGTAAGCTGCTGTCTCCACATGTAGGACAAAGCCGTAGGAAAGAGGATCAGTTCATACACGAGCTGTCTCCTACGTTTGTGCAACATGAAGAAAGCGACCTCGAAGCAAAACCAGAGCAAATGTGGCTGTTGCTTCACAGCGCAGATGAATGATGGGCTCACAGAGAAGCCAAGACATGCTCAGGAGGAGCAGTCTCTGAGATGCAGCCACAGAGATATCAGTTCAGTAATCGATGCAAGGCATTTGGCATGACAGCTTCTCAGCTGGATTTGTGAGCTGGGTGTTGGCCAACCCCTATAGCTGCAAGCATGTCAGTGGGGATGCGGCCATAAATCAGAAAGTTCCCAGCCCAGCAGCAGGTTGAGCTGCAAGGACCACACCAACTGACACCAGCGCTCACTGGGGAATTTCCCCCAAAGCATAAGTGTAATAAATAGGAGAGAGAAATGCCTGAACAAGCCCCAAGAACAAACCTGAGCTCTCCTCTGCCTGGAGTCAAGCAGCTCGATCTACCTTCCTAGCAGCTGAATAACTGTCCTTATTTTCAGGTCAGGCTTATTGCTGTTGGACCTTCTCCGACTGAAAAGTAAAAACATACTCTTTCAAGTCGGATGACTTGTTTTAATCAAGCGCAGAGGGGAAGGAAAAGGGAATAAGGCAGTTTCTATCTCCTCTGACAGATTAACAGAAATTGCTTGCAGTGAGAGCTGCCCTGCAGCAGAGACCTGCAGCTCGCATCTCAGCCCTGCCACGGGAGAGAGGGAATGAGAAACTCCGAGCTCTGAGCTGCACAAGGGAGAACTAGAGAGCTCTTCCAAATCCTGCCACTCTTCTGTTGCTGGACGTCCATCAGTCCCCACCCAGTGCCACACGCTGGAGACCAGACCCCAGCGCAACAAGCACCGCACCAGCACACCGCCACGAACGCCCCTGTGCCCGGGAGCGGGGCCAGCCCTCAGCCTCGCCGAAACAAGCGGTCACAGCTTGCAGAAGATCACCAGATGGGTGAGAAGACTGATACGACTCCACTGCCTGCTTTACCTACAGCAGGTCCAAGGAAAGCTGGGGCAAACTGACACGGAGTTGTCAGCGCTTATCCCTGGGGTGGCCTTGGATCACATCCCAGCCTCCCTTTGTGCACACTGCCGTGCCGAGCAGCCCACTCTGCACCCTGATGCGGGCACACGCTGCTCTGCCTCAGGGCCCTTAAGCTGGCTCTGGCAGAAAGCTTAGATCTAAGGAAAGCAGCCTGCATCTTGGTGCATTTGTGGCCATTTTTATCCCTACAAACAGTGTTTTCCATCTTCTACTGCCAGAGAACAAAACCCTGCTTAAAGAGCTGGGGCTTAGGGGGTTCTGTGCTGCAGCACTCTCTGTGGTACCCATGAAGTGCAAAGATGCACCATCAGTAGTCAGGCCACACTGTAGCAGACAAGTATATTAACCAGGTCTGCCCATTCCCCTTCAACCTTTCAGCAAAAGTAGCTTTCTGATCCAAACCTTTCAATTTTTTTTTTTTTTCAGAAGACTATACTGCTTATGTGTTTTGCAAGAAAGCAGATGTAATAAAAAATCAGCTTACAGAAAGTCCCAGCCTACCTCTCTTCCTTAACAGAGTAAATAAAAATAAAGAATGTAGAAGTTCACAATTTTCTTGTATTTTCTACGTGAGAAGACACCACAAAAACAAAATGATCTGAAAAGACAGGAATTGTGAAAATTTTATTCTAACTCAGTGTCTGTTTCCCTGCCATGTGAAAGGATGACGGTGTCTATATCTGAGGGATAGGAGCAAGCTTGCTTGAACAGTGTGTGCAAAATCCGTTTGCTATTCTTGCATGAAAGGGGCCATTGAGATGTGCGGTATTAACTGAGCCTTTGTCTGATGCCCTGCCAACCTGCTGGAATCCCTCCTTTTACCCTCAGCAGGGTCAACAGCCACTAGCGTGGTCGAGACAGGGCTGTGCTGCCAGCACAAAGAACCCATCCTGGCATTTCGTCTGGGATAGAAATAAGCCTGTAAGCTCAGGATTTCTCTCCCGTTGGTGAAAGCATTAGTCAGAAAAGCAGCTGAGAAGGAGCCCTGATGTGCCATGGACTGACCTCAGGGGAGCTAAAGGGGAAAAGAAATTAGCTAGTGGCTCAAGAAATTTTAGCTCCCCAGTTCTGACCTATTTGTTTTCTAAGCTACAGAATCAAAGTCTCTTTGATTTTTACATAAGCGATGCTCCAGGGATGTGCATGGCTCAAGAGGTTGATGAGACCACAAAGCCTTTCCACCTGTAGGCTGGCAGCAGACCTGGTCTGCTTTGTTAGTAGGAGGATGCCACAGAGGAATGACAACCTTGTAATCGCCAGTGTCGTGGGGTTTTTAGGCTGTTCTTCCCAAATCTGAAATTCGGTGATCTCTGCAAAAAGACTGTGGAGGCTTGATCAGAAAACGCTAAGCAGTGGGGAGATGGTTGTTGGCAGAGAAATCCTCTCTGTTGCTGCTTGTGCTACCAATGTAAAGCTGCCTTTCTGCACAAGTCCTTCTGTTACGCTGTGCCTGACCAGGGAGGGACGGCGAGACCTTTGCTCAGCACGTCTGCTGCATTATCTCCGTGATGGGAATTTTATGCCCAATTATATACCTTGCCAGTCTACTTAAATTGGGATCTTGCTGACCCTAAACAAGGAAAGGACTTCGATACTATGAGAACCTTTATATGCTTTGGGACTACAGGGGTCTCCAAGTAACACAGAGCTCTTCTGATAGTAAAGCTATGAAATACAATCCTGCCTTCATGCTCCTCTCACACTGAGGGGAATTGTAAAGGAGACAGCAGCATTAATTATTGATCCCAAACAGAATTAATAAAGAAAGAACATTTACTACAACTGATGAAATGCTCCATGCAGGATTTTTATCCTTAGGTCATCAGCAGAAACAAGACAACAGCATGCAGCCTTCATGCCAAACGAGACACGATGCCTTGTTTCTGACAAGGCAGAAGACCACTGAGCCGCTCGGGATACAGAGTTTCCATCGCGCAATCACAAATGAGGCATGCCACCCCTGGTGCAGGGGCTGGGCCTCAGAGCTTGCTAGCACAGCTACTCGATTGCCCACCCTCGTAGCTCTGGGGAAGTGATCTGCTGCCCTAACCCTTGCAAGCCAGCTGCAGATTTGCAGCAGCTGAGTTGCAAAATCGTGGAGAACCTGAAAGCCTGTGCAGGCTTGCTGCTGGTTGGACAAGCATAGCCACGTCCCATCAGAGGAGATGGAGCAGTCCTCAGGGCTTGGTGGTGCGCTTTGCTGAGCTTCCAGGCAAAGCTTTCTTTCTGCTTGCCCCAGAATTTCAACAGCAAACCTCTCTGGGTATTTTCTCATTTCAAGGCTGCGCTGTTCAGGCACAATATTTCTCATTTTTGAGGTTAAGATGATTTCTCATTTAGCTTGGATGGAGAACTACTTGCCAGGGCAAAGCCTCTCCAGAGACCACAGCTTCTACTTACTACGGACATCTGAGGATGATACGATTTTTTCCCCATCCTCTTGGCAGGCACACACTAGCACATACATAAATATTGTCAGTGCACGTAAATCTACATAAATTGACCCCTTCCCTCTTGCCTCAATGTCTAGTAAAGCTCTATTCAGCAGAAAAGCAGAAAAGAACAGATTAAAGCTAAGGGACTAGATCCTCAGATTGCATCAAATCTGTGCAATTCTTTGACTTCTGTTGAAGCTACTCTGGTTCACGCCACCTGATGGGTAATGCAAAGATTCTCCAATTGCCTTAAATCAGGATGGTTTATGACCTAGTTCTATTTATTTGCACCCACAAACTAACCTGCAGCATGAATTACAGCAAAAAGAGGGGATATTTTCTCCTTCCAGAAAGCTTTACATTCATCAAAGTTAATTGTAATCGGCCGTCAGCTCCCATAAATAATCAGATATATTGCTATGACAGAATAAATCCACCCAAATTATGCTAATAAGCAGGATTTTGGAAAAGTTTAATCAAAGTTTTGATATGGAGTCGCAATCAGCAGAAAACTGCCAGTTTTCAACACTCCCCTGCCTGCCATCACCACAAAGCTCCTGAAAACAGGGAACAGCGGAATCTTCAAGGGTTGGGAGCTGGAAATCAAATAAGCGAGGCACTAGTCTCCTCTTCTTATCTTCAGGACTATATTTGTATTGCCGTCAGCCCCATGACAGCAGTGCCATGTGTCTTGCTGCTGCCTGTGCAGGGCCCTAGGAATGGAGGGATTTAATACGGATTAACAAGGTTTGGGGCATCTATTCTTGACACGGTTTTATACTGCCCTCCTCCTAAGAGCCTTCCTGTAGCACAGTAAAGAACAGCAGTCACCTTGCTTGGGTTGCTCCCCCTCAGCCTGTAGCTCCAAACCCCAGCTCGGGTGCAATCCATCATTGCTGAGGCTGGATGTCTCCCACTAAAGAAGAGCTATGTTCCTCTGATCAGCTCCCCTTCTCTCCTACAAAGTTTCTAACAGAATTTGAGTGCCCCACAAAGCCAGGATGGTCCCCTCCCCTCTGCATATCAAGGGCCAGAAATGCGATGTTTCTAGACTCTGGGTACCAGGGGATGAAGGTCCATTCTCTGCCAGACCTCACTGGCTGGGAGACAGCACAACCGAGCAGTGCGTCCTCCTGCTGCCAGCGTTGCCGCAGTGGTAGCAGCAGGGAATTGTAGGCTCACAAATAATTTCTGTGAAGTGGATGATAGGACTGTAATTTCATGTCTTATGCTGTCAGCGACTCACAGCAAACTCAAAAGTTGAGGCCAGAAGGGGAAAAACAATGATGTGTGTGTGTATACATATGTATATGTGCATATGTGTCTGGGACAAAAACGATGACTGAAATGTCCCCGTGCCCCAGCAATAGGAAATGTCAGCTTTTGACAAAAAATGGGAGAATCAGAATGTGCTGAGAAAAACCAGGAGCACGACTGGGAAGGAATCCAGCCGACAAATTATATTGAGAAAAGATCTTCCAGGCGCAGGAGGCAACGAGTTACAGTTCTGATTGAATAGACTTGTTAACAAAAATACATCGAACAAAAAACGAAATCGAGAGCAAATCCTTTCAAATAAGATTTTAGTCCTGCCTGAAATCCATAGCTTTATTTATGAGTTCCTCTGTCCTCGCTCGGTCAACAGGACAGTGGGAGAAAAGAACAGAGAAGCAAAACCAGATGGAAGTGTGCCCTGTCCCTCCCCAGCTCTGACACAGAGGTACAGCTGGGGGCAGAGGCAGTAAGCCACAGCAGCTTTAAAACATCTTGTTCCCAGCTTTTAAAGTTACACCTTGCTTTCCTGGCAACGGAGACAACCTTGAGGCAGCAAAACCTTGGTTATCATACTGTATGCTTAGCTCTCATACTATTTACCTAGCTGTGTCCTGTAGTAGGCCAATTTCTACGTTTACAGCTGCAGCTTCGGTCTCAGCCCCCTCCATGGAGCTCTTCTCCTTCTGCTTCGGTGATTTACCCTGTATCAACGCCCTAGAGGTCCATAGCAGGTCCCAGCTGTCTGGTACTGTGGCTGGAGAGCTCTGTGAAGCAGTAGCTCCATCAGCTTGCAGAGGGGCAGCAAGAGAGCTCTGTGGTGACCCGTTCTGGGGACTCTTTCTGTGAAGCACAAGGACTAAGTACTTTGCAAGCCTTGGGTGCTGCACTTTTGCATTTCACAGGTTTGCTTTTTCAGTTGCTGGAGTCATATCAGCTTCTCACCTGTAATGAAGATGCCAGCACTGTGCTTCATTAGCACCCATTTCAGGTATACGATTTAATTGTCAGCTTTAGAAGACACCTTTCGTGTCACATGGGGAAAAGCAAAATGAGAATTGGTCCATGAGCTGGTGCCAGGGAAGTGCAAAGACGCTGCAAGGAGATGTGAGAAAGGATGTAAATCTCTCAGGGCTGAAACTGCTTTAAAACGCTCGGCTCTGCAATGCTGCTGGGTGGTGCTGGGCCAGCTCCAGTGCTCCCATCTCACTGCAGCCCAGTGCACAACATCCCGAGCTGTCCTGCCCAGCCTGCATGGTCACTCCTCTCATCCCACCAAGTATCACATTGCACAAAACCTGCCCTTCCCCTCTGTCCTTGCTCAGCATTGCTGCTTGGGCTGCTTTTTGCTACCTTCCTTGGTGCAGAAACACGATGAACACCACTGGAGGGCCCACAAGTTGTTTAAAGGAGACTATCCTATATTTGCCACCCCCTGGAGTTAAAATATAATGAGATCTATAAATAATAAATACATCAGCAATTCTTTTTCATGTCTTTAGTAAGGCTATTCTCTAAGGCTACATAGCTTTTAGAATTTTTAATGGAAGTGGAAGGGGGGAGCTAGAGAGTTTTTCTTCTTGGTTTTAAAGATAAACACATGATTCCTGGAGTTGAAGCTTTAAGAAAAAAAATCAAGAAAATGAAATATGATGAAATCATCTGTTTCAGTCCAGTGCATAGCAAAGATAGAAGAAGAAAACGGACCAAGTTTTACTTGGAACCTCCTAAAAAGAAACATCTACTCCCACCAGAGACACAGATTAAGCTTTTTTTGTGCATGTATATATGGCAATTTGAACAACTCCTTTCATGCAACAGGGTGTTTGAAAATGTGAGCTATCTGATAGATCTACAAAGAACAACAATAAATAGGGAAGAGGAAACTGATATGTGCTTTTTACTACAGGTCTTGTGAGCCTGGCCCTCACTGTGCTGGGGATCAGGACAGGCAGCCTTTGTGGTCACTCAGGTCAATGAGCAGGGCAAAAAATAGCAGCAATACCAATCCCCCCATACCTGAAAGATGATGGTACTAGGTCAGTTCAAGCAAAATGCCACTGATGAAACTGAGGGAGAACAAAAGAAAAACCTATCTTACACCCGTAGGTTCTGTCTCAGCAAAGCCTGCTCTGCCTGCTTCCTTCCTAATGAGGCATTTTACAATGCTGATGAGAAAATTCCCTGGTGGAATAGAAGCACCAGGGTGGGGACTAGAGATATGCTCAAATTTATATACAGTAAGATGAAGGAAGGCACACAGGAAGATGAGCAAAGCTAGAGAAACGGCAGGGAATCGATTTGACTTGCTCTGTCCCACAGGCCTCCACGTTTGCGCTGTCTCTTTACCTCCACAGACCCTTCTCCCCCTAGAGAAGGAGCCAAACCAACACACAGGAGACCTGTGCTCTGTATTTACGAGAGCCTTCTATCCAGTTACCCAAGTCCAGCAGAGCTTTTTTGCTTTTGTTTTCCCAAGCACCAGAACAACACAGCTAATCCTGCAGAATAATATTAATGTAATCAATATGATTACGCCCAAGAGAGAATGTCAGCCACTGTAAAACAACACAGCCAAAGGGATCCAGTAACAGAACAAAGGCAAGGACAAGAGCTTATTTGGGGATTTGTTTTGTTCTTCTGTCATTTTCTATCCATTTTTTCCCTGTACTATACAAATAGAAATAGATAGAGCACAATTCCTGGGCATTGCCAAAGAGAGCCAGCCTTGTCTCATGGCCAAGCACTGGAGAGAGACCCGAGCTAAAGTATCTGCTCTGCAAGCAGTTTGAAAAACATACCCGAAGCTATGGCTTCCCTGCCAAACACCAGGTCCGTGCTGCCCGAACCGCCTGTACATCGGTGCTCAGCTAGTTATCGTACAGCACAGCTCTAGCAGGGGGCATCAACCCGAGCCTCTTGCTGCTCGGCTGGGTGGCACAGGCAGAGCAGAATTTGCATGCTGCTGGCCCGGGACAGCCTTTCTGCAGCGACTGCAAGCCATTAGCACAGACCGGAGGCCTTGCTCCTGGATGGCAAGTGCTTGCATTTCTTCACACTTGAAAAGGCTCGAGACAAACAACGAACAAGCCGATTATCTGAGATCTTGAAAGCACTTCCCCACACAACCCTAATTAAGTGATTTTCTAGTGCTCCCACAGCCATACCTGGATGAGAACTTGAGCCCTGTACTCACATTCTGAGACTGTATTTATGGAATGAGTCACTTCCTGCTAGTTTGGGAAAACCTGGGGTTTGCTTTTGAAAGCATGGAGTTTTCTCTCTTGAGTACTTCAGAACGCCGGGGCTGGGAGGGGGGATTTGTCTCCAACAGAGCCGTGCCCGCACTCAGGGCTGCTAGGCAGATTCCCACAGCCTGAGCATCGGTCTGACAGCAGCCATCAGCCACCTTGCTCCCAGCTGCAGTGCTGAGAAACTTTTGGTTAAAGTTCCCCTACTGGGGGTCAGCATCTCCTACTCTGCACAACCAGTCCCTTGAGTCTTTTTCTTCGTTTTTTTTTTTTAATCTCCCAGTACCGCTTCTTCTAAAAGCTCTGAGATGGTCCCCAGAGGCCATACAAGAAAATAGAAATTGAATGAAGATTGAAATGCTGATCTAGAGTTGCTAACGCCCCTCAGGAGTTACACAAACATCCACTTGGAATGGGTCCCATCTGGACAGCAGCAAGAAATGTTCAAGAACAAACCTTGAAGGTTAGCTAATGTGTTAGCTTTCTCTAGATCTCGCATCCTTTGACTTTCATCCTTCTTCCTTGGCGTTAAGGAATTACGGAGACCACATGCAGTCTGACAGCAGCCGCAGGGATTTAGCCAGGGGAAAGCTGTCGCTGTGCTGGGGGCTGTGAGCCACCAGTGGGCTGGGAAAGCCTGGATGCTCTTCCAGAAGATGCCAGTCCCGTGCACGCCTGGCCAAGTGCCTTCACCTCCTGAATTCTCAGAGGAAAATGGGCTATGGCACAGATAGGAAATCAATGTCAGTTAAGAAGGGCTGGACTCAAACTGTTCAGAAACAGCGACTGCTGCTCAGGTGAACAGGAGAACTGGGCTTGCCCCTTAGCATGAGAAACTTCAACAGCAAGTTTCAGCGCTGCAAGTGGAGATGCCTCTGGCGCAGAGGTGTCTGCGCTAATCACCTGGCAATGTCACCTGGCTACTTTTCAAACCAGCAGAGAGAAAGGGAGACCTTTCGTGTGTGGTTCATCTCCTCCTTGCCTGGTGTACCCTGAGTTTTGCTTCTGACAAGATGCGGTGCTAAGCTGCCTGCTCCTGTACTGCTGCAGCCCTCTCCTAGCTGCTGCTCAGCAGCGTCTGCAGCCGGTTAGCTATTCGCTTCTCCCAGCTCCTCACAATGCCTTTGTTTTTGTCATAGATTTCTGTGTGCACACGTGTTAAATCTGGGCAGGAATGTGTTTGAATGTTTAGCCAGATTAGCCTGGGTTTTATTTATTCTTGCTGGGACTCGCACTCCAGCCGCTGGCTGACATTGTATTAATTGTTTCTGTTTCGTTATCCTTACAAGGAAGGGGGGTGTGTGTGCGTGTGTGAAGAAAGCCTCATAATTGCAAACGTGTTCTAGCTCCCCTTTGATTCCTCACCAGCCAGTTCCAGCATCGTCACCCCCTGAATGACCGTGCCTTCGTCCCACAGCCAGCAGTCCCCGGACTCCCAAATACTCCTGCCTGTGGGGTCGGGGTGGCTGCTGGGGGAACCTGAGGTGCAGCAGAGCTGCCCATGGCAGCGGCCTGCTTGTGCCTTGCTTCTTTCTGGAGAGATAAGAGAGAGCTACCAGGTGCCTCTTGGTGCCTTGCTGTGCTGGCAGGTTATTTATATGCAAATGTCTTGTCTGTGCTGGCTGCTTACAAACGTGGTAATAAAACCCTCCGTGGAGATGGGACATGGGTGAGGTGTGCAAAGGCCTTTTGATCCAGCTGGGAGAGTTAATATAGTGTTATCCACAACCAATTAGACATTTACAGGCAGAAAGCAATGGCTACTCTGCTGACAGACACATCGTTAAACTGGATTGTGGCTGGGAGCCGGGCAGGGCAGAGGGGAAAAACATCAAGACATGTATGTAGCTACAATTAGATTGTGTTGAAACACCAGCTTTTGCCCACCTCAGGCAGGGGTAAGGCTTCTCTCTCTCAGCAGTAGAACTGCACGACTTGAGTCCTGCTTGGTTCCTACAGTTTCTGCAGAAACTCCTGGGCTTATAATCCTGCTGCACTGTGACTTGGGACCGCAGTGAGACCAGCTGAGCCCTTCCTGTCCTACCCTGCCAAGGGTTTCCCTTTCTTTCTCTTAAGATTTGACACCCTGTGTTCTTCCTCTCCTCAAAACTCTGTGTGAGGACCAAAGAAACCGCTCCTCAGTGACTGATTTTCTGTGATTCACCGCGTATCCCCAGTTTCTGGGCTCTGTTTGAGATGGAGTGCGTTATCCAGCTGAGCGCATTTCCAGTCGAGTTACCTGGAGCCCCTCCAGTCCGGTGGTGCCTTGCTGAAGGAAGCTCGCTGCCAGGTTCTCTCTCTGTGCTTTCGCAAAACCAGCTGTAATTAACTGAAACTTGGACGTTTTAAGATCCTCAGATGAGAAGTATTAGTGGCTATGAGAACAGAAGATTCACAGACCTGAGAAGCCCACGCTTATCATGAAAACCTATTTCCTACACAGAATAGGCTATAATTTCTGTATAAGCAAAATTGTACCATTTTTAAAAGCCCCATAATCTTGACCTTAATACAGAAACGTCCTGGGTCCTTAACAAATCCTCTCAGCTGCCCATTACTGCTGAGAGTAGCACCTCCATACCCTGCTCTCATGTTAGCACTAGTATGAAGTGATGAAGGTTCTGGGTTTTGGGGGGAAAAGAGGAATGGAGAGGAGACGGAGATGTCCCAGGACAGACTCTTTTTTTCCAGTAACCTCCTCTGACCAGAATCATAAGCTTCCTGGAAAAGTAGGGCTGCTTTCCAAAACGCAGGTCTGAGTTAACAGGAAGGTGCAAGAGGAGGAACTCGCGTCCCTTCAGCCTCAAGCCAGCACACAACCTGCACGCTCGTGGCTCCTTACCTGAGATGAACCACTCAGCCCAGCCTCTCCACGAGCTCTCTCAGGCCCTACCTGTTGCTTTCACCTGGTAAACATGCTACCGGCTCCAGCGGTCTGACCACGTCCCCTGGACACAGGGCTGAGGGCCAGGGACTCGTGTGCTTGCTCTCCAGGCAAGCAGGGAGAGCAGCCAGCCAGAGGCCCTGCTGCTGGCTCCTGCCCCCCCCCCACACCCCAAGGGACCATCTCTGGTCTCCCATCACTGCTAAGAGGAGACACTGATGGGTCCAGCCATGTCAGGTGCTGTGTCAAGCCTGCCGCTCACTCCCTCTGCTTTCCTGAAGAGGAAGACCAGACGCACCGCTGTCACGACGGTGTACCTCACCCTGACAGACCCTGCTGCTCTCACTTCCCCTCTCTTGACAGCATTAGGAAGTTCAGAGGCTTCACAGAGCCTCAGGCACTTAAACCTGTCTTTCTTTTCAGTGACTGCCACTGCTGTCAAAGCAGGGAATGGTGGGAGAAAAGAGAGAGGGAGAGAAAAACCACTCCAAGGAGAAGGGAAAGATCGGCAGAAGAGCTCAGCTCAACAGAGCAGCATAGGTGCCAGCACATGGAAGCCAAGACCAAGCCTAGAAACACCTCTCCTCTCTGACCAGCTACCAAGCGTAACGACCCCACCACCAAGCAAGACAGGCAGCCCTGTTCCTTCCACCACCGAGCCCTCCTGCTAGCCCCATTTCCCGTTCAGTAAATGCCTTTGCCATGGAGATGTGACTTGAGTAGCGCTTAAATAAACTCTAGACCTACCTTGCCTCCCACTTACGCCAGGTGAGGCCAGCAGCCCTCCCAGAGCAGTGGCCTCAGCCGTGCTGGCGTTGCCTCCATCCCACCCTGCTCCTCCGAGCACCTGCCTGTGCCTGCGCTCCTTACACCCAGGGCTGGCTGCACCGCTCTTGGCCCCCATGGCTCTGCCAGTTGGCCAAATCCCTGTCCCGGGATTTTGGAACAAAGATGTTGCTTCTAATTTTTTTGTGTGTGCAGATGGTGAGACAAGGGCAGGGTCTGATAAACACTGGATCTGCTGGTTACAAAGAGGCTGCGATGATCACTGCAGGATCCACCCGTCCTCCAGAAACCCTGTTTTCAATTGCAATTTTAATCACAGATGAAAACAGGAGTGTTGTTGTGCAGTTAGTCCCCCAGCCGGGCTGACACAAGCAGCTGTTTTGGTTTACTAATTCCCTGTCCTCCCTCCACCTCTTGGCTGTTAGGTTATCGATATGTCTTCCAAAGACACAGTGTTGCCAAGCCCTAAGTCTCTTACTGTGTCATTTGTTTGGCATTTTGGTGCTTCCTCGTGGTCTGGAGAAGCATCCAGCAAACATGTGCAAAGCCAAACCTTTGTTCCTCTTCACAGCTCTCCTGAAAGCACCCTGGCAAAGAAACCAGCGAACAAGCAGCTTTACCCGGAGGCTGCATCTGAAGCCCATGGTGATAAACTACCCTTGCACCTTGCCTCCTTTCTGTCTGCATTCGCTCCATCTCCTAGCATGTTTAATTTAAACTGAGAAGACCATCTTTCTACTGAGTCCTTATTCCTCTGTCAGCACCAGAGGGATTGAGCTGTACCTGAAGCTCCTAGACAAAAACACTACACAAGTGTTATACTTATCTAATTTACAAAAGTAATCCCATTATAGCAATAACATCAGCTCCAACGGTACTGAGGTATAAATAAGCCTAAAACTCTGTATTCAGATCTTTACTTATTTTGAATCCTTACCTCTTCTGAGCTAGGAGTGTGCTGTGGGGACTGCTCCAGGTTTCAAGGCTGCTTTAACACAAGGAAACACTCCTTGTGACAAAGAGAAAGCACATGTGAAAGATCAAGAAAAAGCTGATATTCACACGCATCTGTAAAGGGGATCCAGATCCCAAGGCCATCCTTTGTGGTAACAGGAAGCGTCTCTGCCTTCAGCCCCTGCTTTCTGGTGTAAGGAGAGCGTTAGGCTGGCAGGCAGCGTCACAGGGAGATGGGCCCGGGTCTCAGAGCATCGCTTTTACGCAGAGCACCACAGGAGCAGCGGGCTGATGGCAGCAGGGATGGTCTGCGGGGCAGATGTGCTGTCCCGCTCTGAACCCGAGCCCCCTCTCCAGCCCCGAACGCCTTTGGCACCAGCAAGGAAAGCGGACCGAGACCTCTCCCCTCTCCCAGGGCTCTCTCCGCAGGCACCTAGTGAATCACAGCAGGGCACAGCCAGGGAGAGGGAGCAGCCGACGAGCTGACTGCATCCATTTGCTGCCCTAGGGAGCGCCTTCCCCTGCAGAGATGGGGACTGCGGTCTCTGGAGGAACCTGTCAGCTGGCGCTAGGAGCCGCGCAGGGATTTATGCTGGCGGGGGCACAATATTTCACTTCAATGACACTTGCTTTCTTAATATTTTAATCATGCCGTTAACCTCGAGACTGGAGAGATACGGACGGCTGCCACCCTTCCCACCGTGCCTTCCACGGCCGGAGCCAAGCCCTGCAGCGAACGCCACGCTGACAGCGTGCAGCACAGCGCACAGCTCTCGAGTTGTCCCAGCTCCTGCGTCACGCCAGAGACCAAGGGACAAATTATCCAGTCTCTTGCACTGAAATTCAACGGTGCTCACGTCTCAGAAAAGCAACACAGAAGAAACAAGAGGGAAAGTCAAGGCTGAGGTGCAGTCAGGGCTGCAGGACTCACTTCTGCATTCCCTAATAACCGCAGATATGCGAATGCCACAATGCACTCATTTTCCAGCCAGTTCCACGTCGCTTTCTTACGAGTGACTGGTAATAAAGGCATCAGAGGAAGGAAGGGAACCCTCAACATTCAGCCCACGTGCAAGATTCATAGTATCATTTACTGCCTAACTAATTCCCTGCTATTTCAGTAACTGAGGACATTTTTGATGTCCTTGATCTGTTTTGCTTTCTTCTCTCAGGTTTCTGTAGCTTGGGAGCTTTTGGTCTTGTTTTAAATGTATTATCCTGGCGTATGAGTATCCTAAGGGAATGTTTCCAAGACTTGCGCATAGAGAGGAGATTTTAAAGATGCTTGTGGACACATCTATTATGGGACTGCATATTTGCAAGGGACTAGATTTGATGAGCCAGATGACTGCTTCTAATCCTGAGTCCTGTATTATATTAGTGTAAGCTGAAAATTTACATTGATCATATCCAGGTGGTGTGTTCATCTGATGCTCATTCTGTTCACCAGAGTAACCAGACTGTCTCAGAGAGATGTCCAAATAGATATGAAAGAGGAACCTGTTCCACTGTAGAGAAAGGCAGAAGACTATTAAATGCTTTCCTAATTCTGTAATTCAGCAAGCACAGAGATGAATACGACAGTGAACTGAGATTTCCAAGTCTAACCTGCAGATTAATGAAGTCTTTTTTAGGAGAAAGAAGAGTGCAAATGTTCTGAGGACTGAATTTCAACAGTTCCAACACTCTGTGCCGAACTGACTGGGCTGAGCCACGGCAAGCCCCAAGCAAGGGATATAACAAGAGGGAAGGCCATGGTGAGACATCCCAGGCTGCTTTTCAGTCTGGCAAATGGGTGGTACCCAGCCCTGTGTGACAGAAGATCTCAGGAAGGTGTCGGGTCATTCGCAGGAGACAGGACAATAAATCCTTCCTGCCGCCGACTGCACTCCTGCTCCTCACCAGTACATTTTGACAGGGAGAGAATTGAATAGTGTTGCTAACAGACAGGGGAAAAGTTATAAGGTTCATTTAGAAGGCAGTAAAGAGGGAATTTTCAATTTCCTTTTAAAATCGCAACATAATAATTCTTTCATAGTGATTTCGACAGGGGAGCAGGAGCCAAAGGGACCTCAAAGCATTTCAGTATCCAGCTCCACAACTGGGTGGGTGCTGTGCTCTGACCAAGAAAGCAGCTGAGACCCCAGCATGCAGACAAGGACTATGGGCAAACAGAAGGGTTGGCGCAAATTTTCAATGCCTGCAAATTCCAGCTACAACTGAAACCTCTTTACATTGAAGCATGTTCCAAAAGGATAAGGAAAAGACCCCTTCCCTAAAGCAGCTTATATTGTCCTGAGGTAAGCAGGGCATTGTCGTATCACTGGCGAATGAAGCCCTGGCGACGGTAGACGATGTGACCAAGGTTTTACAACAACCTGTGGCACTGTAAAGGATGATTCCAGCTTGGGCCCAAGTTGAGGGTGCATGCAAAATCAGGCTTCTGCACTGTGTATATTTTCATATATATTCTACAAAAGCCTGGGAGCGTGTGTGCTCACACAGTAACAGAGTCGTGAGGATACATGTGATGGTATTGAAGTCCTACCATTAATTCCTGTTGGTACTCAGATGAAATGACTGAGATTTCAAGGGCATTCCTGGAAAACTGGAACAGACATTGGGAAAGTGTGCAATCGGTTACACAGGCCTTTCGGTCAGTACACATCGGTATGCATGCGCGAGGACAGGGTCCTGGAGAGGACATAAATACATGCACACGCCAGAGCAATTGAGTCCCCAAAAGAACAGGCACATAAGCAAAGAAAGCCTTTGCATAGTGCAAAGGGAAGTAATCACAGGCTTTCTCAGGGAACTCTGTTTTCCCATTCTTCTTGCCGTCGCCTGGTAAATAGCCACAAACCAGCCTCAGCTGGACATACAGGGAGATGATTGATGCCATCAGCTTACATGTAATTACTGACCAAAGTAATGAGGGCAGTCTCCTGGTGTTTCATCAGGATCTAATAACAATACACACATCATATATAGAGATACACTCGTACCATTTTCACACATATATTTATATTTATGCCCATGGTTAGGTGATTAAAAGAGCTGTAAATAGTCCTGAAGGCTCTGTTTTGCTGTTGTACTAGGGGTTTTGAGAGGATGCCAAGAGCTGACTGCTCGTACAGTGCAGCAGTTCCTGTTTGGATCTCACAGGCCACACATATGAACTCTTATTTAAATTCATTGTACTGTTCCGTACACTTTTCATTTATTCCACTTTGTATTAGTATTTTTTTTCGCCCTCATAATATGGACAAGAGCTTCATTTGCTAAAGCCAAGTGTGATGCCACAGGGATCAATAGCATAATGATAAATTCTCTCTAGCTCAGGATCTGATTCTCAATCTTTTATCTGAATTACTATATTGATCGGTGGAAAAAATGGATTACAAATAAAAATACAGGATAATTAAATGCTATACAATTAGCACTAAGCTTCAACAAAGACAACTTAAAGACAAAGGGTAGGACTCAGTAATCAGCTTTTGTTCCTACTTTTTAAAAGATATAAACTCTTATGCTTCAGTGATCAGGCCAGCCTCTAATTGGTGTGTGCTAGGAAAAAGCTCTCCCAATGGGAAAACAGGTCTAATTATCCACTGGTGACTTCCTCCCTAGCATTTCGAGTCATTTATTGCAGGAGGTACATACTGCCCTGGTAGGCCAATGGCTTGATCCTCTAAGGCTATTTCTCTGGGAAAACAGCCAGGCTGTTT
The DNA here is from genome assembly GCA_013399475.1 of Chauna torquata. NCBI lineage: Eukaryota > Metazoa > Chordata > Aves > Anseriformes > Anhimidae > Chauna > Chauna torquata. The sequence goes on along the minus strand of VXAL01002286.1, from coordinate 18,589 downwards.
TTTCTAATTATCCCATTAGAAATCTGCAAAAACTCCATCAACTTTAATGGGAATGGTTGAATTTGGAATAACTTCATACGGAGGGTTCATCCAGACTGAAGTATGCTTGGAGGATGGTACATTTCAGCGTAAACTAAAAGGACCTCTAATGCAACACCACTGGGAACACCATGGCAGGACAGGGAACGCTTTGAGTGCTGTTTTGAAGCAGCGTGACAAGAACTCCTTCCCAAAAAAACAGTCCCAAATTAGTCCAGTAAATCTCTGCGTTTGCTAGTATCTTTATGGATTTGTGGATGTGGAAGGGGAAGAGAAAGAGCAGTGGGATTTATTACCTTGGAGATAACAGCAAGGCATCCACCAGAAGTAGAAATGCTTTGGGATTAAGCTTGACCATTAGGCTATGCTATGGTAGCAGACTTGGTTAGTATTATCTTTTAAAAACACTGGTAGGAAATGGCTTCTAAAGAACACGCAGCAAAGTTGTATATAGGCCTTTGTTTCCAATACATAAGCACGTACAAGTTTGGCTCACTGTTAGCCAGTCTGTGGCTGGAGGTCACTCTCTCAAATCTTCATTTATGTCAGGTAATGCCATGCATCATTGATTTCAATTGAGGAGATGCTTATTAATAAGATTTAGTGCATTGGATTCTAAGACTAGCAGAAAGACCATTTATGTCATCATAATGATCTGGAAAGCTGGAGTAACTCATCACATCACTGTGTAATTTTCATTAGATGCTTGCCACAGTTTTCAGTGTTAACAGCTTGCTTAGAACATCTGGGCTCTACTGCAGGTCTCAGGATCTGACCATATCAAAAACGATGTGAAGCTTGCGAAAGATTCTCTATTAGAAGAGATTAAAAATATTAAGACTAGATTAGTTTGGGGAGGAGAAGAATAAAAGGTGACAAGATAGAGGCATGTAAGGTAATAAATGGCATAGAGAAGGTCAGCTGGAGGCTCCTAGTTTTGCTTTTCATAATACAAGAATCTAATTAAATTAAAAGGCTATTCATTTAAAACTGATAAAAGGAAATACTCTTTTCACATGCAGTGTAACTAGGCAGTGGGACTCATGAGTATGAGGTGCTGCAGAGGCAGAGAATTCAGGATTGCCCCAGAAGAGGGCGTGTTCACAGAGGCAGAATGTACATCTTCAGCTCTTTGGGATAAAAGTCTTAGAGGGGATATAAAGTCCTGCTTTGGCCTATAGATTAAGTGCAAGAGACTCAGTGCAAAGCTCATAACAGCTGGCCCAAAGACTCCCTTTCATTTCAGAGGGACTTGCTCCTGCCCGTAGCTGGTGTGGATTGAAGGGAATGTCCTCGTGTAATTGCATTTCTGGCCTTTACTGGGAATGACACGCTTTTTGTCCTGACACAGCAGCACTGGGCTTAGCTTTTGCAGGATGCAGACTTCAGTAGGCATCACTGAGTCTGGTGATAGTGGCAAAGGAAAAATATCCTAATTCCATTCTTGAAGAAATTTCAGCCTTACAATGAAGTGATACAAACTTACCTATCCTTCTATGAGAAAAATAAGTGATTATAATTACTTTTTTTTTTTTTTTTAAAGCAAACCTTTAGGAGACGTCTTCAAGGTAACTGTGAGAAGATCTAGTTAGTAAGTCTGCCTAATGCTTCTTGTCTAACACATGCTCGGAATATCAGATGAGCAGTCACCAGCACACTCGTTACAATAACGATGCAATACTATTTCACTATTATTTATTTGCATGCCAGCAAATGCCATCTAGATTAGGCTCCTGTTATGCTAGGAATTGTGTATACACATAGTAAGATAAGTGCTGCTAAAAAGCACTTGTGATCTCAATTTAAATTAAGCACAACAGATATGAGTAACAAGCAAATGTAGGCCATGAAAGAAAATGGATAAAAGCTCTAAAGATAAGGAGTGTCCAGAGGCTTTTCATTTTTATTTGGTTTTTTTTGGGGCAGTAAGAATCATAGCAAACAAATTGCCTGGAAAAAGTGGAATAAACACTATTTTAAGGAGATACATCACTGAAAAACAAATTCTGAGTTTCATAATCATAAACATTTATACAGTACATCTGATGCTGAGATTTATGCTTATCCAATCAGGGATTTAAAGTATGCCATGTAACCACAGACAAGAATCAAAGCTGCTCCAAATACACTTCCCAGACACTCATAACTGACAAGATTTAGGCCAAGTTTTATCAGTAGAAACTATTTTTGAATACCATGTTGCCAATAAACATGTTTCAGAAAGTTGCAATCATGGAGTATTCACAGAAAGCAAAGTGGATGAAACTGCCACCAAAATTCATTTTGAATAAAGTGAGCGTGCGGATTGAATGGAACTATTTTCCATTTGAAACTGCCATTCTTTCAAAATCAAAATATGGGGTGAAATTATACTAATTTTGACTGGGGGATATAAAAGCATATTGACAATGATGAGATGTCTTGGTTTGGAATTTTTACCATAATAGTCTCTCATGTTTCTTTGTGAGATGATCTAAATCCTAATTTTTCACCTGATAAAATATAAATATCAACATAGAAGCAGACCATTTCAATTTTGTCAACTGATGAAGTTTCACCTAAATAGTTGTTGGTTTTTTTTTTGTATCTGTTCCTGTTATATCACTCCTTATAAAAAAAACATCTCATGTCTGAGCTAAATGTATTCATGGGCCCATCTGTCAAGTCCGTTTTTAGCTTAAACCAACAAGACATGGGCTGAGAACTACAAAAACTCATCTCCAGACCAAACAGTTCCTCACTGGAGCTGACCACAGGAGGGCTCCATCCCGTGATGGATCTTCAAACTGATTTTGCTTAGAGAATTCAACAATTTTTGAAATATCTCCCTTCCCCCGCTGTTTTGGAACAGTGAAACAAAACGAATGCGGTTCTGTGCGTGCCTGAGCTGCGTGCTTGCCTTGCTCGTGCCGGGCTGCTCCTGGCTGCCCAGGGCTGCCCGGAGCCTTTCACCCACACGTTCAAGGCAAATGCTGCAGAAACCAGGTCTGTTCTCCTGCCAGGTAGCCCATGTGGATAAAATGCTTTGGTGCCCTTCAGCGTGATGGAAAGAGACTAATATGGCTGAATCTCTAGAATTAAATGGCTGTGGCTGGGGAATCCCACTCACCCACTTTTCTATTCTTTACCCCCATTTCTGAGCTTCTCCCTCCATTTCTCCTGGCAATTACCTGCCACTGTACGTGATCTGCGGATGCACAGTCCCCTGCAGATGATGGAGGGAGGTTTTGACAAAGGTCTCTGATACAAGCTACTCTAAAAGTGACAAAAATGTAAAATCCTGCTGAGCTAAATGCAACGTGAAAAGGGCAAAGCTAAAGTCAGCTCAGCAGAACCAGCTCCCCTTTGCTCAGAACAGACTGCCTCAGCAGAGACCAGGACTGGCCTGCTGTTACCTCTCACTTTTGAACAACAGGACTTTTAATTCAGCACCCGAGGGGTAGAGGGAAAGGTCTGCGCCTGGTGACATTTCTTGTCTCTGATCCCATCTGTGGCCACCACAAGTTCCTCTGGCATTTCTGAACACGATGTCTGCCCGGAAGGCGTCACGCTGCCAACAGACTCATTCCTACGTGGCTTCACCGCACCAAGAACTCAGAAGGGAAAACCTCTTCTACCCTCACCCTGAACATCTGAATTAAAAGGTGGGGCCGAGCAGGTGTGCTCGGTACTGTGTCCCTCTGGTCATTACACAAGCACCTACTGCTTTTACCCACGCAGAGACGAGAAGCGTGCACAGTCATTTCCAGCAAAGGCAGAAAAAGGATGTCATGCCACAACCCGGGGGAGACTGACCAACAGATTTGGGCTGAGTATTGATAGAAACAAGAGCACTGTGAAATACCACTCCGCATGCTTTAGTTTCCCCACACGTGAGTGAGAGAAGGCACTGCTGAATTAAGCCTGCTTGCCAAGCTTGGGGTCTGGAGAGGTGGTGTGAGGAGCAAACCAGCTGCCCTGCGTTCACACCAAACCCTTGCTGCTGCTCTCTGGGCGGGGGGGAAGGGGTAAGCCATTTCCTCCCTCTCTGCCTCTGTTCTACAATTCATGGTGCACCGTGAGGTTGGGAAAGCAACAAAACAAAACAGTGGAGAAAAACATTGCTACAGAAAAGCAAAACTTTGGCAGCCGAGCAAATCACCCACTGAGGGATGTGCAAGTGCACGCATGCCCGTGAGAGGGGACTCAGGCTCTGTGAGGGATTGGGGTGATTGAGAGCAGCCACTCGAAGGCTGCAAGCCAGGCACAGCAAAAAGCACTGAAAAGAAGCAGTTCGGCAGGGGCTGGTGCGTGGCACTACCTAAGGAAACAGCAGCAAAGACGAAGGTGTGAATTCATCCCACGCAGCCCTGGAAAAGTCCTGCTCATTTCCTTGCAAAATAGGCTCTAAAGTGCTGTGAATCACCCAATTTCCAATTTATTTCTGAAAGTCATTCAAGAGAGGAAGAATGGAGGAACATCTGTGCTGGTAAGATATACTGGGACCCAAACACTGAACACTATTTTAGTGGGAATTAAACTTTTTCCCCTTCCTCATTCTTGCAGTTGACAAGAATCTTCAGACAACAAAGGGAAAGGAAAGAAAAGCATTTAGCAACGCCTCGGTTGTTGTTTTTTTCCCAGACAGCTGCATGAGCGAGGTTTTTATCTGTCCAGAGGTTACAGTTGACTAGTCGTGCCAGCGTCATTAACAAATAACGTGAGCAGCTCGTCTGGAAAAGATGAACATCCATCCATCCCACTCCTGCTCTCCTGTGGTGGTCACAGGCAGGTATCTATGGAAGAGCATAAAAACACGACAAACAGACTGTGCTGCCCTCCCCAGCTTTCCAGACTGTGACTGTAGGGTTGGACAACACTTCTAGACGAGGGATCCTGAGGATGTTTTCCAATTCCTGACAGGAGCACGCAGTCCAGGCATGCACCACCCCCTTGGTGGAGCGGCAGTGAGGTCCCTCCACTTCCCTTGATCTGATCTCCATGGCAAGTAAACCAGCGTGGGCCAGAGCAGAGCTGCAATACTCCAATGGGACACCTGTTTGGATGACAAGGGACTGGGGATGCATGGCTGCACACCAGCAGGGAATGCGAGCTGCAGCTGTGGGGACTTCTGTTCTATGACACCAGGATTTTGAATCATAATCTGGTGGTTCCGTAGGATTAGAGTAATATTGTGCTTCAACAACAGCACAGCGCCCGTGAGGATCTCAATACTGACCAGTCGTTTTGTATCAGCCATGTCCTGAAAAACACTCCAACCGAATATGTTTACAGAAAGAGAAGAATTCACATCGAATGACTGGATTTGAACAGAGTTTCATGGGAGTTGACAGACTCAGGTAAAATGCTAGGGACGGCACTTTAGCTTGCTGCTTCTCTGTAAGGGCTCATTAATTAAGGGCTTACATGAAAGCATCCTATAGTTTTCTCCTGTGGTGGCCAGGCAGTTCAGAGCAACGCTGCTGCTGTTCTTTTGGGGCTGTTACTGCAACACACATGAGCTCTGAACCAGCAGAGACAGGAGCAGCTGCTCTCGCAGGTACCAGGAGAGCTGCTCCTGCACATCAACACCACTGAACAGCTCATGGAGCTGCAACAAACTTTCTTTCCTTAATGATGTTACTCCTCTGATCAAAAAGCACAAGCTTCTGGCATTGCAACATGTATTTTTGAACCTTCAGTTCACAGGGTGACTTGATTATAGAAGGGCTGCTCGGTAGAGTCAATTAGTTGCTGTGCATGAAGAAGAGTCTGCTACAGGATTCAAGACCTCTCCAGCATCCTGGGAATCCTGTTCTCAGCACTGCCATGGGGGGAGCAACCTCTGCCTGTGCTGCAAGATTTGCCACCTCTGCAATGGCAGGGGGAGAGGGTGTCTCCTCCAGGGCAATAAAGGCTCAGCCTGCTTTTTCCTGCTTAAAAACCATCAGTAATAATGTATTTAGCACTGGCTGTCTGCATCCCTAATCATGTAGGTGAATGCAAGGGGCTAAGGCTTTACACGGAGACCGTGCCTTGGCCTGAAGGGAATTCTCAATTCAGACAGTGGAGTCATTCCTCTGAACAGCTTCATCCAGCCGCTTGCCTTCGAAGATGGAGTTGGCCAGCTTTCTTAGTAGCTCCAAAGACCTCATTTCTAGCTTGCCCTAACTTGGCCTTCATGTCAGGAGGAGTATGAGGACAAGAAGACTCAAGGCAAGGTCCAGCTCTGCCTTAGTCTCTTTCTTGCTTCTCCCTGGAACCTGGGCATATCTCAGCTCTTTGGGTTTCTCACAAAACTGTATTGTTGCATCCTGGCAGCTGGTAACAGGACAGCAGAGCGCTCACCTCCACAGTAAGACTTCCCACCTGAGAACATCATTTTTCCTAGTTCCCTCCCCCTGTTCTATTGCATTAAGACTCAGAACAGAATCCATTCAATCCAAAGAAAAGAAGTGTGGCATTCAGCCTACAAGGACCAAACAAGGAAGCAGGTTACATGAAGAAAATAGGGAAAAAACTCACAGGTGATAACTACCATCAAAATGCTAAATACTTCAAAACACACATGGCCATATACAAGTGAGATAAATAGATATGAAGTTTCCATGCATATTTTTAGGTTGAGAATGAAAAGGTTTCTATCCACCTCCAGAGCAAAGAAACTTTGAAAATGGCAGGGGGAGGGAGGGACACAAACACAGCCTGTGCAGCCTGGCTACTTTCAAAGTGGAATCAGAGAAAGACATTTCATTATACTTTCACGAGGAGCCCTGAAAATGAATAAGAACGGCAGACAGGAGGTGGGGAGGAATAAAAGGGAGACAGAAAAATGTCCTTCAGAAGATCATTTCAGATGAAAGAGCATCATTTTCTATGGTCATATTACATTGAATATTATATACTAAGGTACAAAAAATGTCCCTAAATATCAGGCTGGGGCATTTACAGTCCTGGTTTAGAGACACATACATCCTAAGAGCAAGACATCTTGATCTGTCACTAGTCCAAGCAGAGGGAAAGCCTGGACTCCTGGATTTTCCACTCTTTTTGCTCCCCTCCTCTCCAAATCCCTCTCATACACCACCACTAAAACTAGTCCTGGAAATGAACTTTTTGGGGGAAGCTTTGGGATAGCCGGTGATTCTTCCCTTCCTTCCTGCAGTGGCAGGAGAGGAAAGGAGATCTTGAATGCTAATTGGGTCTGCAGAATGCTTTCAAGACCTGGGAAGTGATGAGCTGTGCGTGACAAAATGCAAAGTCCCATCATTTTACTTTGGACTTCAAAGTAGCTGGAGGTGGGCATGGACATCATCATCCCCATGTCAGCCAGGGAATTCGGCCTGCAACCCAGCCTGACACCAAGCAAAACAGCAGCCGGGACCTCTCCAATCTCCTGTTGCTCACTTCAGTCCATGCAGGAGCTGCCTGCTGCTTGCCTGCCGTGGCTGCAGGCTCAAGAGCAGCCTGGCACTCATGGAAAGGTGGGAATTTCAGGCACAAGGGTCTTTGAAGTTACAGACTCCAACTTCTTTCCCTGCTGTCCATATCAAATGATTTCCAATTGTCCAGCATTCCTCATCTCTCTTTTCCCTTTCACCTCCAACACTATCAGATGCTGTTGGCAGTGAATCACCTTTTGGTAGAATAGAAGATTCTACCTTTTTCTCCTTTTCCCTTTTTCTCCTTCCTTTTTCTGAACCTCTGAACTTAATTAGGCTCATTCTGCAATCGCCTTGACGACACATGAAGAAAATTAATGTTACCAGCAGCCATTTCAGACTTCCATGGGGCCTGTAGGAGTCTCCAATTACTTCCACTACTGGGCTACGTCAAGGATAAGAATAAAGAGCTTTAATTACTGACCCTGCTGTGGTGGGGAATGGCAAGAAGATGGATATTTGGCTACACCACGGGGTCAGCACGGGATCCTGATAGCAGCGTTTGGAAGGGAATACAGCAAAGGTTGTCAGGAGCAAATAAATTCTGAGCGCAGAGACTTCCAGCAGCCTACAAAAATCACAGGTCTGCCTGTGCTGGCAAATGAGCCAAGGCAGCATGATGAACAGTGCTACCGAAGTTCACGGAACTACTTGTGATGCATGTTTCTGAGCACTTGCACAAGTGCTAGTCCTAAAATAGAGCATCTGAGCATCCGCAAACACCTCTGCACACAAAACTTCTGACTTCACTCCCCTTGGTTTAATCCTTCGTAACTCCGCTGTGGTGAACGCAAGCTATTGCATGACCTTAAGGGCGAGCAGAGAGGAGAGATTGTGTGCAAGAAGGAACATGAAGGTCAATTTTTTTTTCCATCGAAGAGATTTTCCTGGAGTAAAATACTAAAATACAGCACCCAGTAAAAAAAACGATGAAAAATAAGAGAAGTTTCTTACATTCTGGGGGAATCGCAAACACTGGTAATGTACAGGAAAACTTTCACAACAGAAATTATTTTTGACAGCAAAAACATCTTTAAAACCATGTTTTTACATGTTCTAAAAATGGCTGCGAACACGCCTAATCTCATGTGTGCGCACGCTTACTTGCAGAACAATTTTAACAAAGCCATAAAAAAAGATATTTCTCATAGGAGTAGCAGAAAATCAAACAAAGAAAAAATCACCCCAAAGCACTCCCACCTAGCCATTTCTAGATGGAGAGGTTAAAATTCACTTTTTTGCAAATTCTAGCACAGAAATCACAAGTAGTGGAGCTGTCAATGCTCCTGTACAGCTTCCGCTTGTATCAGTCCCCGGCCACAGCTGCATGTGGGCACCACGCTGACCTCAGCACTAATCTGGCTCTTTTCTAATGCTGCTCTTTTCAAACAAAAACTCTGAAATGCTTAGGATAGATGAAGCTAAGTATGTCACGAGGTTTTAAACAGCCCCAGCTTTCAAGTCATAGTTTCCAGTAAATAATTCATGACTTCATAAAAAAGAAGTGACAGGTTTATTACCTACATTTTTATGGGGTATCAAATTAAATTTTATAGCAAGTATTTGGCTTCTGAAGAATCAAACCCAAAAAAGAGAGGATTTGTCATCTCTCTGTTAACGCAGGATTCCCATCAAGCAGCTCTTGGGCTTCACTGTAGCCCAGCTAGCTACCCCCCAGCAAAGGCGGCACGGCGTTCTGCTGGAAGCCAGAGAACCGGGTCTTTGCGGAGCCGCGTCGTGTACCTGCCGCCGTCGTGTTGCACATCTCCCAGCGATGCGTCACACCCAGCTAGCACAGAAAGCGCGTGGGCTGAGCACCATATGGAGAAACGTAAGCAATTTAGGAAGATGCGAAACATTTATTTGGAGTCTAATTTAGCCAGGAGTCAACTTTTTCTGTTATGTTTTTTTTCTAGGAAGGATTTTCAACTTATATCAGGAGAAAGTAAAGGGTAAAGACATCTCTCACTTCAGCTCCCCCTCCCTTTACCAGCCCATTTCCGTGTCAGCTCATAATATCAGGTCCAGCAACCAGCTTTCTCAACAGCTCTTGGGGTACAGGGCAGTTAAAACTACGACCCATAACTAAAGCTCTGTAGTTATGAGCCAGGAAGACCACCTTATCCTGCAGATCCAAAGCTTCACAGGCTGTAGGAAAAAAAAAAAAATAAAACAGCCTTGTTTCTTTGCTGTGTTGTCACCCATTTCCAAATCTCGCCATCATTTTCTCTCAGAGCTCTGAAGGAAGGTGGGAACAAGACTGGTGCCCATTTTCCCAAATTCCTCATTGCAGGAAAGATGGATGCCATTTCTAGAGTCTGTATGTCTCAGTTCCCAGAGACAGTCACTCTCTCCCTTCTTGAATGGATGTAAAATCTCTCAATGTTTTTAAGACACATAAAAACAAAGCCTGAAATGATATGTAGGTGTGTATGACGTATAAAGGACAACTTCACTCAATCCTACAGCCAAATAATGGCTCTTTGGGTAATTAGGATCCGATATTTTTAAACAGATGGGTCCCTCTGGCTGTGGGCAACTACAAGGCTAAAATCAATCCTGAACAAGTATTATATTAATTTCCGAGATCCTTGTCTCTGTGGACAAAAACCCGCTGTCTTCCCATGAACGTTATAATGATGAGAACATGAATATCAGATAATTATGACTTTGAAAGATTAAATGAAAAACAGTGATGATGAGAAAAAGGCATTATGTTAAATAAAACTGCCTGTGTAGGCTGTTAAGACTCGTCTGTTGACATATTCAGACTGAAATAATAGAAGCAAGAGGAAGGAAGAGGTGGTTTCTTTCTGTCCAAAGTGGCAGAAGTGCAAATCTGAGGAAGGACTCCCAGGGAAACAGAGTTATTCAGACAGAAAAGGCATCTTCATTGATCTATAGTAAAAATGCTTAGCCCCTTTTTATAATGCTTTTCATCCTCAGAGCTTTTCATCTTTTCAGTGCATGCTCAGGGTTTTGATTTGCCCGATTATGCTTCTAACAATAAAAACACAGAGTAATTCTACAGTCTTTCTTTGAAGGATCTCATAAGGGCAGGGAGAACATCTGCCTAACCTGTGATATGGACAACTCTTCTTATCTACCATCAGAGAGAGAGTTGTGCAGGACACGGGTGCAGGTGGGCAAGCCTTGAAGATAGAGCCAACATCTGACGCCAAGATAAAGCCTGAGTGTCTGAAACTACAAAGAAGGATCAAGGTAGTCAACAAAGATCAGTAGCTGAAGAGAGGATCAGTGAAGGAAAGATCAGGAGATGGCACTGGAGCAAGCTGAGAGGTAGAAAAGAGAGAGGCTATAGCCATCAGATGCCTCAGCTGTCCTACCAGAAGGCAGCTACAGTCTCTCCATTGTCTAAACCAGAGCTACTGCCCTCACTGGTCCATCACCCACACCAAGGAACAGGAGCAAGTCCACCCGGCAGATGGCTGGAGCAGAACAGAGCTCCTCTTCAGACCCAGCAGCTTTAGCAAGTAGATATCTGAGCTCAAAAAAATGGAAGCGAATCCCTAGGTCATTCCAGGAGTGTTCCTTCCTTGCATTAGCTACCATACCTCCTACGCTCCTGGCCAAACAGGTACCGCTACCTGGGATGGCTGCTAATCCTGAGGGGCATTGCTATGCTCCAGCACCCCAAATACTGCAGCCTTGCACATCCCTGACACTATCATATTCTGTTCTTATTTCAGATTTTTGCCTCTCACTCCCTGAATACGCCCAGGTAAGGTAGAAACAGTCACTTAAGAGGTAGAGACCAACCTGTTCATGCCTGTGTCCTTTGCTGAAGGCTAGCACAGGGCAGAACTGTAATTGCTTGCCCAGCCCCATTCCAGGGCGTGAAAGAGGCATGTTTTCTTCTTACTTCTTTTTATTTTGCTTGCTCCAAAGGAATTTCAAGAATATAAAACCTTACCGCTGTGTAATAAGCACAATCCTCTTAGAGTAAAATTTGACAGGCACCGAAGGTATCCTTAATGGATGTATTATTTCAAACTTTCCTTTCTGTTTGATATCTGGCAAGCAGAGGGAAATGGGATTAGAGGATGCTGGGGACACTGCATAGCTGGCCTTCCTCCCTACCTCTCCTATTCAGATTATTTCCCCCCTGTTGGTGACCTTTTGAGTCTGGCTCTGATCTGGACCTGAATGAGAATTTCTGACCCTTTGATGAGAAAGGTAAAAGAGTTTGTGTGCACTAAATTCTGTTTCTGCTTCCTTTAAAAAAAAAAAAAAGCCTTAAATAACGTTCAATACAATCCTTTAAGCCAGTTGCTTTTGTCTATTTTTATATGGAATTTAAGGATTTGTCGTCATCCACCCCCCACACCTCATTGGTTCCTTTTTGTTCGAATTACATCAGTAGCCAAGAGTCCAAACGTTCGAAGTAGCCATACTAAAGCTGCTGTTACGCTCTGAAGTCATAGACGCTGCGTTGCACATCCACATTGATTTTAGTGGTGATAGCTCTGGGTAAGGATACAAGCAGTAATACAAGCATCTCCTTCACCCTCATCATCATTAAGATTTTAATACAGTTTTGGTTTGTAAGCTGGTGAGATGCTGCATTTTTCAAGCTATAACCAGGCGCTAACGTCCAGGCGTATCAGGCTATCCGTTACCAGTCGTGCCTTTACCTGTGCTCTGCCCTGCTCAATGCAGAAAACACTGTGTTTGTAGCAGACTTAGTGGCTTCATGGCTTGGGCAAACCTCCTCACTACTCTCCCTTGAGGAAAGTTATGTCAACAGATCCTCATCAAACCACTAATTATAATAATTAGGACAGGGTGATCTTGGAGCTAACAAGCATGGTACCAGTGTTTGTGATGCAGTCAAACTTATCCCTCTTTCCCCGTCACTCTTCTCCCCAGCATGCAATCGCAGGGCTAAAGCCTGACCTCCCTGCCTTGCTTTCCCAAGTAGGGGCATAGTAGTCAGGCACACTGGGATGCTCTGGTTACCACAGGGATGGAGATGCCCAAGCTGTCCCAGCTGCTGCAGTTGTTAATTGAAATAAATTAAGATGCATCAGGAAAAAAATTTAGAAGTTACAAAATGCAACACAAGGAAAACTCTCGAACTTAGGTGCTTTGAAAACTTGATTGAGTGCATTCTGGACTTCAAATTTTATGGCCCTGAAAAATTCCTATTGATTTTAATAGCATAGATCAGGTTCTGACGCACATTGATTTCCATTATCTTTCTCTCTCCTTCTGTTCTGCTGCTAACACCCATTCTCCTGGGATGCGACAATCCTATTTTAACATGCTGCTTTCTCTGCAGGGGATAGTGCTTCATTAGCAGCCTCAAAAGGTGGGAGGGAAGCAAGTTAGCTCTGGGACATATGGCTGGGCCAGATCTGTCCCTGATGTAAATTCAGCTAACTTGATGCATGCACATGTTCTAGAAGCAAATCTGGATCCGACCCACTTCCATGTGGGATGCATGCTTTGGAGTTTACTGTTGGGTTCTGAGCATGGCAGAACCCCGTTCTGGATACACCATCAGCCTGTGGTGAGGCTGACAGCAAGGACCGGTAATCTGCAGACACAGAAATAAGCAGATGGAGAGGCAGTTCAAGAAACACCTTCTCATCGTTATTCTCAAGAACTAGATAAAGAAATTGGTCTAGACAGAAGTGGCAAGACAAGTAAAATAATGATAATTTGCCTTCCCTCCTCTAGTTCACTCCCCCCAAAAAAGTGTTTCAAAGAAAAGAAGGAAAAATCTCAAAGCCAAAAAAGCACATTTTCTCCATTAAGCGTATTGATTATCTGAGCAGACCAGAATAAGATCAAAGGGAAAGAGGGAAAACCCGCAGCTAATTAGAGAAACAACTACGTACAAGAAAAAATATCAGAAAGCAAAACAATCCCCTAGAATAGATGGGGAGGAAAACCACAGTGAAACTATAGCAGCACAAAGCCTTCAGCTTTCAGAAGAAAGCTGAGAGCAGACAGCCAGCCATTGCCGCAGCGGGGTGGCAACAGACCGAGCTCAATCTAAACGCCTGTCCCAGACAAGGCACGCCCGGGGTTTGGGTCTGGCAGCACCGGTTTCAGTATGGCTCCCATTCACCAGTGCTGAAGAGATTGAGCCAATGCTCACGGATACCACCGGCTCAGCTTCCCCCGATCTCAGCACTGCTGAATCAGCCATCGCCTCCCACAGCTCAGTTATCAAGGCGCTGAGGAAGGTTGGACATTCAGGGTCCCGGATGCTCCAGCAGCACCCTCAGTCTCTGCCCACAGGTGCGCTGCCAGGAGAATCTGATTGCAAGGGAGCTCAGCAAATCCGTGTTGCTTTTATGGTCATTGGGGCATATGTTTAAGGCTTGATTTTCGAGGTGCTAAGCAACCTGTGCAGTTCAGCAGGAACTGCTGTCACATTTGAAAAATCAGAACAAGAAACGTTCAGTCACACCAGTGTGCTGGGTACTGCACAAATCAATAGGAGGATCAATAGAACAAGATTAGTATGGGGGCATGGGTGTACCAACGTGTTTATAACTCCCAGCTATTGGTAAACACTTGCACGTCCCTCTCCAGAAATAAATACAACCCCTCTCACATGCAGATGCTCTTACACATGGATAAACCTGCACAAACGCTCATATAAATTCAAATCAGAAAAATACTTTACTGACATGACAGACACTACAAGCACAGCCAAAATGTAAGAGGAGAAACCTGTCAGAGGAAGATACGATTCAGCAGCCAGGTGGAACATACACAGCTTCACCTGGCATGGGATGTGGACAGAGATAACGAGAGCAGGGAAAGCAGCCCTGCGTCACCAGCTGTGCCAAGGCAACCTGGGGCACAGAGTCTGGGTCTCCTCGGGCTCGCGCAGCCTCGCTCCCCAGTGCATCCCTGGCACCCTCTCTCTGCCTCAATGAACCTGCTATGCCAGGAACACTTTTCCTCCTCACCAGCATGCATGCTGGAATGCAATTTCCTTTCTTCCATCCAACACGGGCTGTCCCCTCCCTTCCCTGAAGTACGTTTCCTCCTCAGTTATCATGCATTCCTGTCTCCTTGTTACCTCACACCTCTACAACTTTTCGGACAGCAGTGGGTGGGAGCGAGCCAGAGTCTCTCAACACCTTGGCAGAGCTGATGGAAACAAGGCATCAGTGGGTTCTGCACCCACTGAAAGGCCTGCAACCAGTTGAGACCAGCATTTGTAAGAATAAAGGTGCAAAGCTGCAGATTGTAAGAGGTATGGGTGGAAACAGCTGGGAAAAGTCCAGCACCTCGCAAATGAATCATGAAGGAAGAAAATCTGAAGCTGGCATAGAATTTCCCTGCAGGTTGTGAGGGCGCAGCTGATGGAGATAGTTGTGGTTGGGAAGGAATTTTGCCCCAAGGGACTTTGGCAAGGACCGAGGGGAAGGAGGACAAAGATATTTTCTTCTTGAGCACAAAACAAGAATTCAAAAAAGTGAGCAGCACATTCACTGAAAACATTCTTCTGTAATAATCCTCAAGTCCCCACAAACACCAGGCTTGATTCCTCCCTGTGGCGTGCTCTCAGCCTTTTGAGGTCCAGGAGATCTGGGATTCAACTCCCTCTCTAACATACATGGACATGCAGAGGAACCCTGAGTAAATGCCGCCCCGAAGCATGCTTCAGCTGACCCCCTCCACCAGTTCTGTAACAACATGAGCACAATTGGGTTGGGTCCGGCTCTGGGTCCATCTAGCCCCTTGCTTGTATCAGCACTGCTAGCAAATACGGAAGAATAGAAGGTGCAAGCAATTATTGTATGTGTTACGGAGAGCCAGAGAGCAACAACGTCAAGAGACGTAATTTTATGCATCTCAAGATAAAAGCCAAAGCAATGAAAGAGTTAAGTTAAATATTGCTGCCTGCTACATGTGCACTGACCTGTTGTTCTGCTCCACTAAGATCTTTCTGCTTTCAGGAAAACGCAAGTTTAAAGAAATAACGTTTTTGATAAACCATTAAAACAAAAGCCATTTTCCATTCCAAATGTTCACAGTAGCTGCCTCCACAGGTGACTGCTAAGTAGACCTCTAGCAAGAGAGCACATTTTGTTTGCATAAAATGATCAGCTCTGCAAGTAAAACTAGCTATTTATGACTTCTGAGATTTCCCCTCCTCCCCAGAAAGTTTGCTGTGCATCTCCCTCCAGCTCCTGGTTCCAGCGTGAAGCACGGTCTCAGCCCCTGGGTCGGACAGTCCCTGTTTCCCACGTGTCTGC
This sequence comes from Chauna torquata, assembly GCA_013399475.1. Taxonomy (NCBI): domain Eukaryota; kingdom Metazoa; phylum Chordata; class Aves; order Anseriformes; family Anhimidae; genus Chauna; species Chauna torquata. The sequence goes on along the minus strand of VXAL01002286.1, from coordinate 2,883 downwards.
CTTCATGCTCCTTTTCCTCCAGAGCGCCAAGGGACATGGTGGCACCCAGTGCACAGGGCTGGTGGGTGCTCTGTAAAGTCAAGGGATCTTTAAAAATAGCACCCCAGTGCCACGGAGAGCTTTCACAGCAGAGGAACCACAGTTCTTTGCATTCGGTCCTCATAAACTATGTAGCTACAACCTGGGGACAATAACTGTGCTCCTGATCACTGAACATGCTCTTCAGGCAGTATATAGATATATATACACCTAGCTCACATCATCTATCTATTTCCCACGGTGGAGCATGGCCGCTGGTTAAAACAGTACACAAGGACAAGCTAGAAGGAGTTAGGCCAGGAAATTAAGGAGAATACAACACCCATTTGAAAGGGCAGAGAAGATTTTAATTAGATGGCAAGACGCAATTACTCATGTTGGAGTTTCGCCAGCTAATACTCGTGCAAAATATCACAGCTCTGAATGGACAAAAAGTTTTGGGACGTCTGCTTTATATCAGTAAGGATGCAGCTATCCTGCTCAAGGGCAAGGATGGAAAGCTGGGTGCAGCGAGGCAGGCAGGCTGGCATCCCGCCCCACAGAAGGCAAGTGCTGTGAGAACATAAGGACAAATGAAAGAGCAACTCCAATGGAGCAAGCTCAGGAAACCACTGCTTTCCGCAGTCCATGGTTTGGTGTAGCAGAAGAAATCAAGACAGAGTGGCTAAAGTCCACTTGGGGCCAAATTCTGGACTTCAGCATGCAGCAGACCTGGCTCTTGCTTAAAATCTTCCATCTGTCTCTGCTCCCTGACTCTAGTCCAGCACAATGACAGATAGCTGCCTGCTCTGCTGCATCAGCCCCTCTGTAGAGAAGAGTGTTGGAAAAGCTTTCCTAAAGTGGAACATCCCAATTTAGTCAGAACAGCAATAGAAGAAGGTATGATGTTGCAGGGAAAGGCATCCACTTCAGTTTGCCTTGTGAAGGTAGAAGTGAAACAAAACGCAGGAAAAAAAAACCAGAATTCTGACAGACAGCCCACCTCCTGCCCCACGGGAAGGCTTCAGTTAGAGGAGCTTGCATTGCGTTGGCTGATTGCAATTACACCATCCGCTGTCTGGCTGGAAATAAAATGAAATTGCAACAGAGTTCCAGCTTTAATTGAAATTTCCTGGGATCTGTTATTACACGGCAGAGATTGTTCTGCAGCACTAATGAGCCTTTGCTCAGATGATTATCCAAGTGTCTCTCCAGTCACTATTTCATTATTGTATTATTAATGATCAGATAGGACTGTCACAGCTGAGATGAAACTTGAACATCAGACAACAGACAGAGCAGCACGTGGATCTGAGCACGCAGACATGACTGCTCTGACATTCCCCTGCTGCAGTGTCAGCGCTGGTACACGAAACAAAGTGCACGCCCATTCTGCTGGGGGGCAGCTGGGGCTGTTCTTTTTTGGTGCGTTGCACTATTCAGCTGCACGAACTCTGCCATCCAGATGACTTTTAGCATGCAGTTGCATGTGGACCATTAGAAAGGCTGGTGCTTTCCAGACTTTGTCTTCCAAAGAAGATTTTTTGTTTGTTCTTTCTTGTTTTGCTCCTTTGGTAATTACAAGGCTAAGATTAAACAGGGAACCCTCTTAATTTATTTGTGTCATGCAGTGAAAGGACGACTGTAGCCTTTCCCTTTCATTACTGGCATCAAGAGCCTCCAAGAGCCACCCCAAGTGTCTACCTGGGTTTTGCAGCCTAAACTAAACTAGTTTTAACATTCAGGAGCTGCTTACCCACCCCACATTCTGTTGCTTGGAAGAGACTCAGACCCCTCTCATTCAGCAGACTGCCCTGTGCAGAGTCCTGCATGGAATCCGCTTGGCATGAAGCTGGGCCAGGGCTGGAAGCTGTTAATTTTGCCGAGAGGAGGTTCACAAGACTTGGCAGCGCAGGGAAAGACCTGGCTCACTGTAGCCCTAACTGCTTTGGGAAGCAGCTTTCCCCGGCCTCCAGGAACAGAGTTGTACAGAGCAATGATGCTGAAGGCTGCAGCTACATCCACGCAGTTATGGGCCATCAGGTTTGCCACTGTCCCTTTGCTGGGTCTCTGATGGACACAGAAGGAAACGAGTATGTGAGTAAACCCAGTTCCACTGTCAGCTGCAAGACCTCCCCATCTCCGACTGCAAGTCAAGAAGCCATCATTCATAAAAAAGCCTGGAACAGTGTTAGATGAGCTTACAATCTCATGTTAGCACACACTTGGAGAAAGATATGCATTTATATGCCTGAAAGGCCCGTTTCCCTTTCTAAATAGCAGTAGTAAATCCCACTTCTCTGCTTTCAACAGCAGAGCATAGCCCACCATTGCAGCACACCAGCCCGTACAAACCTCTCTGCTCAGCATCATCTCGCATCTAACTGGCCAGAACATTTCAAGTCAGCAGAAGGATTTCTCAGCCAGCTTCCAGCAACATTGCGTGTGGCCCTAAGCTAGTCCTAATCCTTGAAATACACAGTTCTTTTCAGTTTTGATCAGAATCCAGGAGTTCTGGTTTTGTTTATCTCTAACTTCACATACTCCTTTGTGTGTGACGTGGGGCAAGTTACTTCTCTGTATTTCAACTACTTCAGATGTAAAATGGGACAAAAAGTTCAATCTCAAAGCTAGGTGACTTTTTTTTT
>VXAL01002285.1:66686-95603 GCA_013399475.1 Chauna torquata | reverse complement strand
TAGCTTTTGATTGTAATTATCCATAGACTTACAAAATTCACATCAATTTTGCAGTAGGATGCACAGGTGCCCAAATGAAACAAAATGAATTTATGCATATGGAAGCCCTGTGCCCCGGTGGATCCCTTTCATTTAAGGTTCTTTGTTGTAGCTCTACACAGATGTAACAATTCCCCTTGAAGAATCAGTTGCAGCACTGGGGCCTGAAGACTTCATCTACCAAATCTGAGGATTTGACCAATACAGACAGCTGCCAGTGAGTATTTGCTTTTAGATAGAAGTTAAGTAATTCTATGAACATATAAAGATGTGTGTTATCTTTTGTAGCAGGTAACCCTTCAACCTCCTTTTGCTCTTAATTTATAAAGAGCAAGAAGATTCATTACAAATAATTTTCACTTGTACTTTTCCTAAGCAGGATTTGGTTTCAGATATGTATCTGCAAATTCTGGAATCAGTACATGACAATTTCCTCCTACTGGCAGCACGGAATTTATAAACACAGGTTTTCATAATCCCAAAGGAGAATCACCTGGAAGTACTGCTTGTCACAGAATGCCTGGATATTTCACTGGCTGATTTGGCCTATCAGTAGCTATTCAATCACCATATTTTAATTGCTGCTTAGGTTACTAACTTGCAACAAACCCTCTTAGTTGAAGAAATTTGAGAACCACTGTCTTTTGACCATCAACCAGCTGAAAGCTACACAACTATAGTTAGTTGTTAGGAAAAATCTGACTAACTACAATGTATGAAGAAAATCTCAAAGCATGTTCTTCAAAAAAAAAATAAAAGGATTATTTGGATTTATAGAGGGGCTTGATTTCAAACCTGTCATTGATCTAAAAAGGCAGAAATGCAGAGACGATGTTTAATGGTTTCTAATTGCAGAAATTCAGGACAAAGGACAGAACACAAAGTAATCAGCACACATGGAGAAAAGTCTACAAGGAGTAGGAGCAAAGAGGAGAACAGAGCCAATCTACAGTATCTGTTTCCAGATATTTCACAGTACTATCTATTCCCAATAAGATCAAAGTCTTCATTTATTACTCAAGGCCTCTTCTGCAGCACCCGGAATATCATAAGGCACTCTGATCTAGCACTGGACTGGAAGCGACACAGCACCATCTCAGCTGTACTGTGCCCAGGCTAAAATAAACTGCTGATAAGGTCTAGAGAAGTCTTTCCTGGGCTGTCTGGGGAATTTAAAAAATAAAAAAAAAAAGTATAGGAAAAGCTAGTCACTTTCTCTCCCTGCAGCTACAATTACTGCCCACAAGACTTAGCTACAATTGTTATCTTTATATCTATGCATGCAGCAAAGAAAGAAATCAAGATCTGGATTAAGTGGGAACTTCCAGCTGGGCAGAATAACTAGAATTGCAGAATAAGACATTGAGGTTTCAAAGCCAACCTGAAAAATGAAATAGAAGTAATAAGGTGAGAAAAATGAAATTGGTGATAATGATTCACTTAAAAACAGTCTTGAAAATTAAGACTCAGTTTTATTTGAAGAAATTTGTTGGAAGAATGTGTCTAATTTTATTTGGCTTTAACTAGCAACCTGCGGAGTCTGGACTTCTAAGAATTCTTTGCAGTTAAGATGAACATAGAGGAGTAAGAACTCTACCAAAAGCATTTAATTTTTTTTTTTAATTGAAGATATTAAAAAAGCAACATTATGATGAAGGGCATTTTTTAAAATTTGGTTCCATTATATGAAGCCAATGTAATACTTCTGGATGGTTTAAGAACCTGCTTAGCACCCCACTCCCATTTGTAGCAAACAACCCACAGATCTAATTATAGATTTTTCTCAGCCACTAGTTCCCTAGGAAACAAATCCATGGCTCATGTCTTGTGCATGGAAGGTCATAGTAGAAAGATAAATATTTTTCTGTGTATAGAAACTTATCTAGAGGTCACAGGTCTGCTACTCAGCAGACGTTGGTACTTCTGTCAAGGACTGACGGCAGCTATATTTGAAGGATATCTTGAATATTTAAAACTTTAAACATTTTAATCTGATGAAGCACTTAATACTTTTATTAGATACAATACTCTATGGCTCTTTATGCAGTAAACAAAGGATTTTAATTTTTTATTGTCTAAACTCTTTCTCATTTTTATCAGTGCATCCATCTCACTTTTCATCTTAAATGTTCAGCAGTCAGAGGTCAACACAAAACAGCTGGTAAGTAGCTATTACTGATTAGAAATGAAAGGCAGAAATTTAAATTCAAGTCATGAAAGGTAAATATAATTTGTATTTTCTGATATTGGCTCTAAAGTTAACAGATGTCACCACAAACTTATACAACATTTTCACCTACATGCATGTAGCTGCAGTAGTTTTAGAAAAAAGGTATAAATATTGCTACTCAATTTTTGATTTGATTCTAACGCGTTGCTGAAAAAATACAGACAAAACATAGTTCCCAGATGTGTGAATACATAACTTGAACAGAGGTGAAGCAGAATGAATTTGAGGGTGGCAGAGGGAAGCTTTGTCAGATTTGTCCTCCACATTTATAACACAAAAATACCATTCAACTTTATCCTGAGCCATTTACAATGACAGTTTAAAAGTTATGTAATTACTCAACAGTACTACTGTTAGCAGGACTAACATGTTAATGTAATGTTTAGCCTGAATGTTAGTATAATATTTAGCCCGAGTTAAGGTCAAATAAAGGATCTAAGCTGAGTCAGAGTGTATTCAATCTGTGGGAAGCAAGAAGGAAGCCTGCATTGTCAGTGCATCTCAGGTAATGTGCAGCAACTCGTGCCAACCCAAGCTCTGCAGAGGTCTTGTTCCACTTGTGTCTGTGGACGGGCTACCATCAAGATGCAAGCCCACAACTAATACCACAAAGCTGGACTGCTTTGCTCCCTAGATTATTGGATGGTTAGATATATGGATGCAAAAACATTTGATTCTCAGAAATGCTTTTGGATCCCTACTTTGTTCTTTTCAATTTACATTCTTTCCTACATTTTTTGTTTTGTTTGTTTGTTTTTAATTCCCTCCCCATCTTTGTTCCTTATTCACTGTTGCAGATGGTACCAATTGTGCTACACTGCCTTTGCTTCTGTAGCTGTAATAGACTGAAGTCTCATTAGCTGGAGGTGGAAAAAAAATCCACGTGGCTGGTGAAATTGTTACCACTGGAGAGCATTTAAAATCTTTTAATGACTGCTAGCCTTAAATTGGTATTTCATTGCTGAGTGAGGGTAACCCATTTTATTGCACAGAGCCCTGCAGACATGATTATGTAGCCAGGGAGCACTTACACCAATCTGGGATCTCCACACAACACATCACGTTCATTCAAAAAACAGACTGTCAGCTTCAGAAAATACAGGTTTTTACAGCAGCATAGCAGGTACCTCACTTGCTAAGGCCCAGGAAGTCCCAGGCAATGTTTGCTCCCCTTTTTTGGGAACCTAACTCCTTCATGCTCTCATCTATTTCTAAAGGACACCCTAGCTTTCTTTAATTGTTAATTTCCAGATCAGGCTGATAAGCATTTTAACAATACCGATCTTTGATTAGCCTACTTTTAATAGTAAAAACATCAACTGAAAGTGGTTTTGTTAGCAATTCCATAAGTGACTTTGCTTTCAGACTTGAAGTTTAGTCAAGTTTAGTGGTTTTTTTGTTTGGTTGTTTTTTTTGCAAGCGACAGTGTCGCCAAAGTATGGTGAGACACTCCTTCAGTCTCCTGTAATCTTTTCAATAAAGTTTGCTCTTTTTCTCGTACTCTTTCCTTCCTCCTATATTTCCCATAGATAAAGGTTCAAAATCCACAGTACATTTCAGAAATATTATAAACTTTACAGTTAAAAAGCTACCACTAACTTGGATTCACTTTCCTACTTTAAAAAGGTCAGCTTTTAACTTTACTGATTGCTTGACTTTTGCTAGAATTAGAAATGTAATGCATTAAACTATGGCTTCCAATATGTAAACATCTTGATAGAGTTGTAATTAGTGACAGAGTTACATCAGTCTCTTAAGAAGCTTTCAGATGACTATACAATAATTGCAATACAGTCTTAAATGTATATCACTCTTCATGAAATCATGCTGGGGAGCTGGGGAGTCAATCAAGATGAAATTAGCTAAAAAGAACACACAATTTCCAAACTAGTCATTGTCAAAATGCAGAACTTGGTTTTACATTTCTAAAAGCTGGAAGATCTCTAGAGTCATGGAACAATTACCCTTCAGTAATACATATGATGCGCTGTTCCACCATCTCAGTTATTATCTTCCAGGTATATTATTACTGCCTTCAACAAGTCAGAATTAAAAATTATCTAAATTTAATATTCATTCACTGCGCTACAAAGCTGTACACACGTTTTCAGTTAATAGTAATCCCTGAAACAGCTTTCTGAAATAAGACCTTCATTTGACAACTTGACAACTCTGGACTAAACTTAAAAACAAACAAACAACTCTTCCTCCACCCCCCCCGACCCCCTCCAAAAAAAAACCCAAAAAAACAAAAAAAAAAACCAACCAGCTCTTCATTGTGAAAAGCTGCCTAAGAGGAAGCCAGCAAAGCAACAGTAGCCTGTGAATCAGACACCTGGAAAAACCTACTGCACGTAAGTAACCTGTCCTGTCATCACAGGTCTGTACAAATGATTTTTCCAAATCTTTTAAGACAAACAAGAATTTTAATAATATTTCATGAGGACAAGAAGAAATCTCTCTGAAATAATGGTGAAATAAGTATTACTTGTAAGCCTGCACTCTTGTATAGCTGAGCCCAATATCTCATTCAAATTCTTCAGTGCTGAACATTCTACTCCCTAGCAGAGAATTTTGAGCTATCACAGGAAATGAAACATTATTACACACAACTCAGTTTATCACTTATCTCTTCTTTAAGTAATATTGTGAATGGTTAGAAAACACTATGTTTTAAACAGAAAAAAGAAGCTGTTTTTGCTGCACTTACAGACAAAAAAAAAACCAAAAACAATAAGGCCTAGAGCTGTGGAAAGTATATCAAAATTCAAAAACCAAACACCCATGAACGCTCTTTAAAGCTGTTTTCCCACCTCTATCTTGTCCTTTATCTGCTTTGTATTACTGTAGCATATGTTAAAGTTGGTTAAGCAGCTTCAATTTGACATTATGTGACACAATGTAGCCATCCTTATGATGCAAGTCTATTAGAGCTAACAGAAAATCTCTACTAATTTCTGTCTATTCAGGCCCTCATTGCTTAGGCTGTGTTTGCAGATGTAACACAGAAGAAGTGGCAGTAGCCAGTGCTAACATTAGATACTCAAAAGAAAGCTATAACTACCTTGATAAGTCTGACTGATTCTAATGTGAAACAAAACCAGTCTATACGACTAAAGGACAGAACCAATGACTTTTTTAAAACCTTAAAAAAAAAGTTTTAAAAGTATTAAATTAAGCTATTATATTAGTACAAAAACTATTCATACTAACATTTAAAAGGGCTGTATACATACAAAATTCACAAATGAAATATCTACCAGACTGACGACTTCTTGGTTTGTGCAAAGCCAGTAATCTGTACATAAAGTAGAATTGTTACTGTGGTAGGTAGAAAAGTTGAAGTGTGAAACTCTTATCCTAACTTTTTCACTGGAGCTTTTGCCATTCATTCTATGGGAGTTTTATTTCTACCCAATAGTTTTCAATACAATTTCTGTATCTCAAGATGCAACGTGCTAAACATACAGTAATTTAAGGTGGTCTGCTGTTTGTAAAGCACCAGAAGAGGGATCTTCCGTTCTTTCCAAGGTGCTTGACAGAAATACGTAAGGTCTTTGGAAGCGTACTTTTAACAGTTACTGCTAAACTTCTAAAAACCCACAAACAGACCAAGGATATCACAAATCGCTAGTAGCTATCAGGGGATCAATATGGTTCCTTTTACTGCTGCCGAACAAGAACTTTATCTTCATGTATACACTGTAAAAAGGTCTTCACCTGTTCATAATTTTTTATAAGAGCTCTCTCCAACAAAATCATAGACTATAAAATATTACTTATGTTCATTTGCCTTAAGATGCCTCAGCACACCTGATTGGGCACTTACACAACTATTTAATTCAATTTTGCAACAACACCAATTATTCAAACTTCATTTCCACAGAAAATAGTCACTCTAGGTTAGTGTGATAATTCATTCATCAAATTTTATAATTTCCTTCCTAGAAATACTAGAAGCTGAGCTACAAAATTTAATTATGCATAACTTCTATATTTTCTGACTCAGCAAGCCAACAGTTGTTTTCCTTCCAACTGAGGATGTCTTTTAGTCTTTTCTCCTATTGACATAGATATTTATATAGATGTGTATTCATAAACATATGCATGTGTGTACAAAAATTTGTATCTATGCATTATATATAAAATTTTATGTATGTGCATGCAAATAATGTTCTTTCAGCAGTTTCACTTCAGCCTACATTAGCTGGAAAGAGAAATTACAGTCACCTAAAGGCTTGCAGGTACAAGACAATACATACTCATCGTTTGCAGGTACTGATATGAATCATTACTTCAGTTCATTGCACTAAACCAAACTATACATCAAAACTTGCAATACTGCTGGATCAAATGCCTTAACAAGGAAGTAAAGTGCAAAGCAGTAGTGACGTATGTCTCAGATTAAAATAGCTTTTGGTCTGTGGAAAAAGGCCCAAATTTGTAACAGGAAATACAAATGCTATTACTTATCCTCCTAACGTATGGAGATCTATTACAATGATAATACTTATCAAGTATTATCTTAATTATCCAAATTGCAACCGACTTTTCCCTAATGGCAAACAAACATTAATCTGTGTTAATCTAATAACTCATTTAGAAAGAAAACTCCATATATTTTTAAAAAAATCCTGCAGAAATCATATAAAAACATCTAAATGCTTTCAAGGACATTGGGAAGAACTTCACAACTGCTTGCTTTTAGCTCTAACAGATGATTGTAAGATTATAAAGAAGATTTATTGATAGCTCTTTGAGAATAAATAACAATCCACAGAAACAAACACAATGTTAATGTTGTTTATAGGAACCCTTATAGGAAGCTCTAAATTGAACCCAGTAACATACTATTTTTACTATATCTGTTTTAGAAAATGATTTTCTAAGCAACCTAATAAGTATTACTGTTGTCATGTACACCACCATTAAAAAAAAAATAAAATTAGCTCTCATCAGCTTCAAAAACATTTTTTTCTTGGTCACTTATCTCTGTTTTCATCTCACATATGACTAAGCTTTTCAATCTTCTGTGAAACCTAGTCCACCAATATATAGTTTGTTTTCTCATAACAAATACACTTTCTAAAAAGAAAATATTTCATGATATCTAAACCTGCAGACAAAAAATAAAATATCATAATCCATTAATGTAACAATTACATTTTCAGAGTCGCACCACTGGTTACTAAAATACTAGCATTCAATGTGAACCTATATAATACACAGAAAATAAATTCTGCTTTTGAGGTTGAATGAAAATTACTTTTGAGAGGAAAGAACTGGAGGGTAAATATACACAAGGTCCTACAACAAAAGGTTTGATTTTGCCCAGTGTTTGCCTGAAGCCAAGAAAAAAAAATGTAGACAATAGAAATTGATTGAATTTTTTTTTTAAAGGCAACAGTACATTTGATAAACTTGCTAGTTAGTATCAGCCCATGAATTTATTGATTATCAGTACATAAATCTAATTTATATCTACTATACAATTAAAGCACCATTTTTTTTCCCCACAGGAAACAGACAGAAAAAAGAACATTCTTAGGCTTTTTAATCCGCTTGTGACTAAATGCACAGAAGACTTTTTTTCTCCATCTGTAACAGTATTATCTTTTCTAACTGTGAAAAGCGAGATGATTTCCAGTCACATACAATTGCCTACCATAACATTGTTCAATGTCAAAAAAGATACAATTTAAAGCTAATGGTAAGAATTAGTGAAAGTTTGAGCTGTTAAATTATTAAACTGTTAAATACGTAAGTTTGGTGGATAATAGCTATGCATTCTACACCTTGCAGAATGTAAATGTACCAATTAGTATGGAGAAAAAAAACAGTTAAACAGTTTAACACTGTAGTTGAGATAAGAGAAAAAAGGAAAGGAATAGAGAAATAAATTCAAGAAGCAGAAGTCTTCACACTGAATAAACTAAAGCTGGAAAAGAAAAGCAGGATATTTGTATAACATATTCTAAATGTTAGAAAGAAATCCACTCTCTTGTAGCACTGAGGTGTTGCTTCTAGTGGGGCTTAGGAGTCAAGGAGGTTATGTTGCATCCATCAGAAGAAGCTAAAGTGATTTTAAACCTGTCTTAAAAAAAGCTGTTCAAACCCGTCTAGTAGAGATGAATCTGGTATAGTGTGGCCCTGCTACTTTTAGAGGCACTTCAGGATCTTAAAAAAAGCTACAATGAGCTGTGCTCTGGTAACGTCTCGCACAACAGGGCCTCAGAGGCTCATTCACATCTGGAGTTACACAGATGCCGCAGCACCTCTGAGTGGCTCCAGTCTGCACGCATGGCTTTCTGCCTCCCATCAGTAAGAAATGCAACACTGACGTTAGAGTCTGGAAGGTGGTCTGCACTGAGTAAAGTGGTTTTTTTTGGTGTGTCCCTTAATTTACTGAAATCAGTGTTCTATTGTATTATGTGCAACAAATATGTAATCTATCTTAAAATCATAGAAGTAAAATAGAAATCAGAAATGGAGGTCTCCAGTGTCATTTTAAACTTGTAAAATATAAACATCCAACCAGGACCTTCTCCACCTGTACTGTGCAGACAGAGGATTCAGCTATACTGTACTCTAAGTAGCCACAACTACTCTGGGCCTTGGTTTTATACCTTGTTCAATAACAGCCAAAACCGAAGCCTTGGGTTTATGACAATAACATGGCACTGGCTCACTGCTGATACGCAGAAAGGAGAATCCACATCTAGAAGGAAAACCGAGTTTAATTTCAAGGCAATTTCCACTTCATACTAACCACCTCTTTCTGATACTAACTGGCATTATTAAGTGATAATCTATAATCACCTATGGCCATATCTGACTTCAGTTACATAGGTGTAACTCCAAAATATACCAAAGTTTCATAGACATTTCTTCAGCTCAACAATGTTAACAAATAGCACAACCCCTACTTTATTATATGGAATTAGATTATTACTCTATTTATATGATTTAGAACTAATGAAAGTGTTAACCACCATTTCTTATGTAATTAATTTTGCCACCATTTCTTATGTAATTAATTATGGTCTCCCTCTATTTAACTGCAGTTATAGAATGACTAAAACATCCAGTGGTAACAAATACAAACCGTGTTATTTCTAATAGTGCACATGGTTTTATTCTTACTGTATATTTGATATAGTAACAATCACATTGCACTTTCAGGCAAAAAGAACTGAACTTATCCAGAATATTAGTGAATCGTACAAAAATAGAATCAAAATATTTGGAGACCCTCTGAATAATTTGCTGATGCATAAATGATGAAGGTACAAGAGCACACCCAGGTTCACAGAGAATTCAGAAATAAAGTATATGTGATTTTCTCTTCTAATTTAAGGGAAATACAAGTGTGGCAAACAAGCTGTAGGAATAAGTAATGAGGGAAAACAAACTTTTAGATTAATGAAGCAGGTTAGTTTCCCCAGGATGAGACTTTATTTAATTTTTACTGAAGATTAAGGCTGCAGGCATATGATCACAATTCTCAAACAAAAATAAAAAATGATTTAATGATATTAATAACTATTTATTTTCCATAAATTAGTCAACAACACATCATGGAGTTAGAAAAAATAATTTAACAAGGTCTACTAATTTTATTAATAATGAAAATCACCTTAATACATGTTTCTATGGCTATGGCTATTGTGCCTAGGTTATAAAAAGATCTTAAAACTATCCCAGGTTTATCAACAAATATGGAGAGCACAGAAGGTTTTGAAACTGATAGTTAGAACAGTCAAGTCTTTTCAATTATAAATCGTTCATTTCAACTTCAGCCACAGAAATCAATAGGCAAGAAAACGCACCTCTTGTCAATTAGGACTACTTCTTTAGACCTATCATTTTGGCATATCTTAGCAATTTTCAATTGACAACACAGCGTATCAGCCTTAAACTAAATTTACAGACCAGTACAACAATTTAAACATGACACTATGCTCAGAAATTTAAACCTGTAAAACCCTCAATTTATACAGTTAAGACAATGGATATAGTCCCATTACAACCACACGTCTGAGGAGCGATCAGTCATTTGATTGCACTATTGTCTTGTTATAGTTTTGATATTTTACTCCAAAACAAAGGAACCATAAGCATTTTAAAGCATGACCTTCAGCATATCTGTCTACCATACACTAACAAAAAAATTGCTAGCGTACAATGGTATTTAGCTGCTGTCAGACATCATACTGCGTACACTTAAATTCTTGTTACCCATTGCAGCACTATATTTCACTGAAATATACAGATATCACAGTCTTCTCACTCATACAGCATCACGCTTGCCCCTCACTTCCCTGAGTAATAGTGCACTGAAGAGGAAGAAGTGGAACTGAAGCCTTAAACCACCCAATCGGGAAGCCCAGCTTCAAATGACCCTAAACTCCAGGGTCAACTTCTCCATGCTTTACGGTTAACACATTAGGACAATTTTACCTGAATGCAGTATACATGCCAGCATGACATCACAGGCATGAATAACATTTGGAACCAAATTAAATTACAGTAGACTTAAACAGGACAGCACTTTTCTCCCAAAGAAGTCATAATAAATACCATGGACTTCTTTCTGAGTGACTCTAGGAACCACACAGTATTTGGCAGCAACTAGAACTTCTCCATAAGCTTTTTGAGGCCTACTCAAGGACCTATACTACTTGCAAGATGGAGTGGCTCCTATTGACCACTGTATTTTTCTATGTATTTCAACAATCAGACATTATAATCTTTCCTTTTACATTACAGTAGAGTTGGAGGTGCCCAAATGCTCATAAATATCAGAAGAAATAACTGTTTAACTCCTCTCTCTATCTGTAGATTATACGCCTTCGTGGTGAAGGAAACGAGGCACCTAAATTTCACTGAAAACATGGGTCATAATAACTTAAATCTCACTGCTTGCAGAAATAGCTTTTTATTTCTAACGTTGCCTACACGCTTTTGAAATGTGGAATGACTCTATAAATAATAAGGCAATATTTGAATACAAATAATGAGTCAGACATTCCTCACCCTTTCTTTCTGCTTTCCTGATACATTTGCATGACAGAAATTGTATTTAGAACAAAAGCTTAAACTTGAGATGGCTTGCGAGAATACAGAACAGCAAAGGAAGCACTTGTGCAGCCACCCTGAGATTTTTTTGCAGTTTTTTATCTTCAGAAAGAGCAGTAAAAGTAAAATGTAATTCAAAGACAGATCATGCACACCACATATACATTACTGGTCACAGCTCAGCCCCAGGATCCATCCACCCCTGTACTCTGTCTGTAATAATGACCAACAACATCCTGTACCAACAACAGAGCACAAACCATCAGAATAGCAACAAGTATACCCTTTACTTTTGGCCTCCACAAGATCTTGTTACAATATGTAGTACAGTATCGCAATCTTTGACAAAAATCAGGGATTTATGTTATTTTTTTCTTTCAATCCACCACCTGGTAGTTTGTGGAAGTTCCTTAGTTCTTCAGTCAGAAAAATAGGGGTAATAATTATTCTTAGTGCATTTCCTCCATACTATCAATGATTTTCTAAAGCACTATCATATCCATCCTTAGTTGTTTCTTTTCCAACATGCCATGCCATGTTCTTTTTAAACTCTTGATTTCTTACCTCTGATTATCTACATTGTGCTTCCCAGAACCTTGTCTAAATCTACTGTCATGCAGTCTTAAAAAGGATACAAAAACACAAAATTCATCTTTCTATTTGTCCTCTGGTCAGTGTTAAGGATTGAGCTGACATTTTCAGAGAGCAATCCACAATGGTTCCAAAATGGCTCCCAAATTTTATATATGCTTGATCTGCAGTTATCAACAAAGACAATCATTCAGTACTGCTAAATCCTTCTGCAACATTATAATATCTGCATTACTTGTCACTCTCAAATTGTTTTGGATGATCTGCAGACTGTCACCTCATTGCCTCCTTTCTCAGATTTTTTTACTATGTTAAACATCACAAATCACTGTACAGACTTTTGAAAATATCCATTTGTAAAAGGTTACCTATGAAAATCTATTTCCACACTGATGTTTCAATTTCTTTTTTGTCACCAAAAGGCGACATTCCCTCTTTGTAGAAAAATCCAGGTACGGTTTATTGACCATATTTACCAACACCTTTGACTTCTTCAAAGATCTTACTACATTCATGCAATATGACTTGCCTTCAGAAGAGCCCTGTTGACTGAACACTTCATGTTCATCCAAAAGTTTATCTGTTCCAGCCACTGTAACATCTTGGCTTTGACTGATTTACCTAGTATGGGAGTGGGATTCAGTGGGCTGTTCCTAACACATATGAAGGCTTCCTAGGGTCCTTTTAAAGAAGGATGGCAGTATATTTGACACCCACTTTCCAGTGCAAGTGAAGCCAATATTTTTGAGTAGCTACATGCACAATTAAGAGTTCAGCAATTTCCTGTTTGAGCTCTCATCAAGTTTGGTCTTTGCTATTTTATAATACTCTCTTTTTCTGGTTTGTTAAGCACCCATTTATTTTGCCACTTCCGTTTGAGATGCTCCTTCAGAGTCCTGTCCCCTTCCTTCACTGAGAATATCTACAGTGTGACACAGTCTCCTCCTACAGGGAACACAAGTTTTCCAAAACATTTTTTTACTGGTAGTTCATACAGCTTTAGGAATCATTTCCCAAACCTATATTTCCTTTCCTGTTTTAACAGGACTTTCACTTTTTAAGGGAGGTTGGGGATTTTGAGAAACTCTCTTACAGACCTTCTGAACCACCAATGGAAGGAAAACTGTTAACTGTTTGTCAGCTATTTGCTTGTTACGCAAATTTATAAAAACCAAAATCTCCTGACAGTAAATTCATGACAGAAACCAAAGACAAATCCTGCTACTTAATTATTTGCAATGAAATAATTTCCCCAGCTGTTCTACTCAGTACTTTCTTACTTTCAAAGCTACTGCATAAGGGTTCACATGGTTCATTACACAAGCAGCAGGGAGCTCCTCCTTGAGAGGATGAAGGAAAAAAAAAAAATGGCAGCCTAGCTGTATTTTGCCTCTAGCCCTTGATTTAAAAAGCTGATAGGAAAATTTCAGTCTAATTCTACAAATATAATTAACACTGACAGTCTAATAAGAATTTTAGAAAACTGTTCTTTTGAAAAGCTTGTGAAGAACAGATTATTTCTGGCTCTTACTTCTGCTGCAAGTAAATATTGCAGTAGAATTCAGAAACAGCACAGTACATGTCTTCATCTGATATAAATTATATGCAGAAGTTATGATCAGTGAATTTGCTTAATTGGTTCCCAGAATTAAAAGACTGTTCAGAACCGGAAAGTTTTCTACATAATGAAATATGGTCAAAGTCTATTTGCTTGTCAATGAGAAAACGAACTGGAAGATATGTTCAGCAGCTAACACATTCAGAGCTCATAGCAGGTGACTGTGAACTACACCTGTATCTTTTTATCTACAGGTTTTCAAATCACCAGTCTTTGTGGAATCTTGCATTAACAAACAAACAAAAACAACAACACAAACAATATTCTACTGCTTACAAAGAATGTCCTTCATCAGTCATCCCCTAAAGGAAACAATATGCCTGATTTTTAAGATTTCTCATTAACAGATAATTATCCTTTTTTTTCTAAAGCATTATTGAGTGTGTCATGACTGCATACTTCCCTTTTTTTCTTAAAGGAGATAATTTACTAAATAATAATTACTCTAAGGTCCTCACAAAAAAAAAAAAATCACTAAAATTCAGTAATAGCACTATATGTTTTTTTCAAAAAAATATAATCCACATATAATAGATTCTATTCATTCAAATTAATTTTCGTGTTCCAATGACCCACAGCAAATTCAGACTAGAGAGCCCAACAGCTTAGTAATAACGGTGAAGTTGATTTATTATGTTTTCCTATTTACACAATTTCAGTGTGCTCTGTATTGTTCATTAATTTTATTGGTGATAAAATTCACATAGATCCTTATAGTTTTTCCCTTACATAGTGAATTCCCTGTTGCAGACATTGGTCTTTGAATATGCCTGATGTAATCACTAATACAACCCACAAGGAAAAATAGCTCTTCAGTAACATTTAAGGGTTTGTGTGTCAAGTAGAAAAGAATCTGTTGAGGAATGGCTAAACACCTGCTTTTTTTATTCTGGTCTCCTAAAAAAAAAAACAAACCCCAAAACAAACAAACAAACAAAAAAACCCATACCATTTAGGTGATCAAGCTATCTCATCCACTTTAAGCTTACTATCTACTTTCAACCAAATTTGACAAAAAAAAAAAGAAGAAAAATCAAAAGTTCCTACAAGTTCTATGAAAATTATAACCATTTACATGGCAAAGAGATGTGCTAACACCCATAGAGACGGAAAGGATAGAAGAGTTTTTATTTTGCACATACATATTCATTGCCCAGTCAGGCTAGCTGTAGCTCCAAGAACGTGCTTTCTCTCACGTAGTTTGAAATGACAGAAAGTAGAAAATAACACCAGTGGTGCTGAGGGTACTGTAGGATGATTTAGGGTCATTGTGCTTGAGGTGTTATTACAGGTAAGAGGACCTGGGTTTATTGCAGGAAATGAATATTTGCAGGAAGCCAGCCTTCATTGCTTCAATTGTTCATGAAAATACATGTAATATATTGTAGATCAGGTCTGGACATGAATTTGTGAAATTAATATANTACAGGGATCACTACTACTTCATCATTTTTGTACAGATTTTTATCAAAATCCATTCGCATCTCCAGCGAGCTCAACTGAAAGTGTGAGCTTAATAATTTATTCCACACATTGTAGAATGAAAAGCAAAACTTCTGAAGCAGTGTAAAAATACTTATGATATAGAAAAAATAGACAAATGCAAACCTTGATTAAAATATTTTCCAAATGTACTTTAATTATATTTATAGGGAACGTTGTTAAAGTAAAACCTGATATGTACATGCTCAGCTTATTTCTTCCAACAAGCTTGCCTTCTTCTCCCTACAACCTTGCAAAATGTTTGCCCTGATCAAACGTCCTTTCCACCTAGATGGGAGAGTTTGCTAGTTTCACTGTGTTTAAGGTCAGACATCATTGTACAATGATACAGAAAAGTGCTTGGTATGTGCTCAACAGACTGACAATCCATGGAAGCACTGAGTGATAAGGACAAGCTTATAAGACCATTGCATCTCAGCTTAAACTGCAACTCAAGCTAAAGAAATTTGCTAAAATAATGTTTGCAAAAAATGTGCAATTATTTTAACAGTTATTTCAAATCTTAGATAGTATTTGTATAAATAATCCATTTTATTCACCTGTTCTTCAGAAACATGAGACAGAAGAGAAGAGTAAAATTTGGAGGGACAACAATGCTACTGATACTTGTAGACATAAGAGCAGATGAAATTGGTAGACTTTCCAACAGAATCGTGTTCACAGCAACATTTTATAGATTAAAATTGGAGAAAGAGCCCAGTCAAAACCAATAGCATTGACCAAGAAGAAAGTACATGAGAGTCCAGATATTCATGTGCCGGTACTCATTTGTTGGTATGCATTTCTCAGTATGTTTGTGCATATAAATCTAGAATGGAAAGCATGATTCCTGTATTTAAATACCAAATATATAAATTCCAGCAATTGCATGACTTCATAAACAGTCTCAGAAAACTTAAAGAATATGATAGCAAACCAAAAATCAATGCTCTTGCTAATTTAATTACAGAACACTGGAAGGCAGGTTAATCCAAAAGAAGAGTTGACTGAATTTTCATTTGCTTTTGTTTAAGCAATGTTTCAATGGTAGAAAATAATTTTTCTGTTTTTGACTGATTTTAAGGAAAGCAGAGTGGTCAGAATAGAATGTTCTTTTCAAAAGACGAACAGAAGGAAATTAAAGATTTTAGTTCCACAGTGGACTGGTGATTACAATGAAATAATTCATACTTTTTATGTATTTGACCCTGAAAGAAAAATAGGTCAATAGAGCAGAGTAACATTTATTTCAAAATGACATATTATTAACCATGATAAAAGACATCAGCTGGTCTTTAAATAAGGTAAGGCAAAAAGAATGTGTCATCATTACACACTTAAAGGTACAAAGATACATAAGTCATTTCTTCCCTACACACTAACAAATGACTTAGTTCACTTCTGAATTTCACAAATAGGGTTGCAAACTATGTGGTAAAGGTAATTAAAGAGAAAGGTTAAAGAAGAAAGTTGCCCTTAGAGGGTAGCTGAAGAAGAGTATAAGTTTTGGGAAGGAAAATGAAAAATGTTTATTGAACTGAAACATAGCTGCTATCATACATATTAGCATCACACTCTTTCACCTACTCTATTGATCTGTTAATATACAGCAGTGCAAGAGAAAAAATGGAAAAGAAAAATTATCCATGTATAATAAAACCAAAACACAAAAAAGTTACAACTAGGTGTCATTGAAGAGATCCAGCAGTTAGCCAGAAGGAAGAAAATGGCTACCGTTCCCTGTGTGACAGTTGCTTACTCCACCTTACAGAAGAGCCATATATAATACGTATAATTTTTCCTTCTGGAAATATTCTGCCAACCATCTTTTCTTAATGCCACTTTAACAAGCCACAGGTAGTACTATCAAATTTATCTCCTGTCCAGTCCATGAAATGTCTTTAATAAAGTCTTAATGTAAGTACCAAGGTTGACAGTATGACAGTATTTAGTGTGTAAATTGGCAAAGATAAATTATCTTTCTTCCTAAAATATCACTCATTTGGATATTGCTCTATATTACACTATCAACATGCTAGTGACAGACTTTGCATAATAGGAAACCAAAGGAATAACTTGGAATGAAACAGGAAAATGATTGTATAGAGAAGGTACCGTATTCAGGTAACAAACAGATCACATCCTAAGCAGTCTGGAAATTCACAGTTATCAAATATCTTAATTGATTTAAAGGAAGCTCTGTGGTATTGTTCTCTCCACTGACCTCCATATTCTGCAGATCTCATCTCCTTGCTGGTAAATATATTAACACAGCACACTGCTATGTAATGCTGGATACGTCTGTTGCATTTGTTATACTAAAATGGAAACATTACTGTAAGTAGATCTGCAGGAAGCAATTTTACAAATTAAAGGTACCAAACAAACAGAAATCCTGGATCCAAATATCTTGTTATATCAATCTGAGATTACACAGTTAGGCCCTATGTCTTTTTTTAAGGTTAAATTTGGTTGAAGAGATCAAGATATTGGTCAAAGGAATACGTTCAACAAGAAAAGAGTTTTTTCAATCTGGACAGAAACAGTGCTTATTTCAAATAACTGAATTAAACCAATACAGATAAATCTCAAGGTGGGTACCAAAAACTTTCCATTAGTCAAGTCAGAATACAGAATCATCCTGGAAGACTGTAAACATGAAAATTGACAACAACAACAGAAGCATGAGTATAGTTTTATGAAAATCACGGAGAAACAGGTTAGGAAATAGCAACTTAACTTATTCTGCATCCCTACAGAGGGCTTTTCAGCTGCTGCTGTCAATGCCACCCCTGTTCAAGGTATGTTTAATAAGACCAGGTACGGAATCATACCCTAAATGTGAGTCTCAAAACATGAGTCTGGGAGTTTATTTGGGTCAAGAAAGTTAGAAAGGAGCCAGCATTTGGAGAGACGTTCTTTTGTTGTTGCAAAGATGAACATAATTACCCATTTAAGAAAAAAAAAAACCATTATGGAAAGGTGTGTAATAGTAGGCATCATTAAATGAAATAGCTGTTGCACTTAAAAATAATCCAAACACATTTTCCTTAAACGTGAATCTAAAATTCAGTTAATATGTGAATGAAAAATTGGTTGTGTTTCATCTGTTATTTTACATAGGTAATTTACTGGCAAGGACTGACTTTTTCCCCTTCTGTCTTCATCTGCAACACATTAAGATATCAACTTCTGAGAACAAAGCTAACAAACAATGTGACAGTTAAACTGTAGTATACTTAGCTAAACAGCTTCAGGGCATAAAATCTCTTTTCTTTGGTGCTCTATTTAAGGTCATTAGCATGATTTATTACAGAGCAGGAAATTAGGTACTGGATATTTCAGTACTGGGTAGAAAGTTTAATTCCATTGTTGCCGTAGAACTGCTATATCTCCAACAAACTTGTAACCATAGTAACTAGATTAGAAAGTATTCCTCAAATAGTTAAAAATTCTTTTATCCATATCAACGACACCAAACTCTGCAAAGTGATGGCAAATTCTTATTATTTTCCAGTTTTCCAAGGCATCTGCTGCTCAAGTTTGACTTCTAAAATTTCTGAAGTGAACAAGAGCATTTTAAAAAGACTTTCCATTCTGTTAACTTAAAGAGAACAAATATATTCTGTTGGAATTATGTGACTCAATATTTTTAAAAAAGGGAAGTTTGAAGAGAGACCTTTCTGAAAACTAGATAAATTTGAAGTGCTGTTTTCTCTTAATGGCTTGTTGGGATATCAAATACATATCCTTTAATGAAAATTAATATACTATATTTTAATAATTTATGTACTTGCATCAAAAGCCTATTAACTTAATGGAGTGCTGTCATTTCCTTACATTCATTGCTGAGGTAGGTTGGTATTTTTCCATGAAGGTCAAAAGTGTGCCAAACCCTTCAATAAAGTCATGAATGTCATCAGATGTTAAACTCTGACATCTCCAGTGGTCCATTTAGGTCCAACTCCGCAGGGTATTACACATTTTCAAGAACTCTAGAATTGGAGGAAACATCTTGGTGTCTGTTTTTTCATGATCAGAATCAGCCATATTATGCAACTGTGATACTATATTTATCAAATTTTGTATTCCCTTCCCTGGAAGACTGGTGGAAATGAATTCCTCTTCTCTGGGGACCAGAAACTTTTTTCCTAACCTTCAGGCAAAAATTTATATCCATTTGTTATTATGCCAGTATTTTCCTTTGGCTTAACTCACTACAATCACTCCAGATTTAAATAAAACACTGTGCTAGGCTGAACAAACTGAGCTCAGACATATTTCTGCCCAATCTAATTGTACTAGTAACATAACTGGATTTTTTTTCTCTAATCCTAATATTTTTCCTAGCTGGATTAGGCGGAGGTTTATTTATTAAGACAGTCTTTACTAGCTAAATGCTATTCATAAATATCAGATTTTTTCCCCTTTTCTGTACAACTTTCTTCCGTTGTTTGCTGCTAGTTTATGAGACCTCATCTGTGGATGTGTCTTTTCCTGTGTAGATTGATAGACACGTTTCTTCTGCACACTTTAGAAGAGTGCTCTCCTTATATGCCATCAGACCTTGATGTAAGAAGGCAGAACAATTTATACCTGAGCAATTCCACTCTCTGAAAAAGGTCCTCACCCTGCAACACTTCCCAGGAGTCAGTCATGCCAGCATCTCCCTGATGGCACCATTTTTTCAGCTGTTACAACCTAAATATTCTTACCTTCTGGAGAAGGCAGAATTCTTGCTGATAACCAGCTCCCCTTTTCAGAGCATACTCTTTGGCACAGCCTGATCACTTAGATCTGATGTGGTGATCATTTGAACACAACAGAATGGACACTAAAAAATAATTTCAAAAATCCAGTGGATTTTTCCTACACTGCTCAGCCGTACTTCTAGTTCTATAGTAAGGAATGGATTCTCTTGTTTCTGCATCATTTTTTTGGTAACTGACAAAGATTCAGACCAAGCACTGAGATTTGGAGCTTACCAGCTGGGAAGCTGGTAAGGAATCACACAGATCTCTCTTGATGTTGGAAAGGCATTTAGGTATCATTCTCCTCTGTTCTGCACATCATTCTATTCTCTGTGAGTGTGCCCTGCTATCTTCCAGACTTGGACAGCAACACTAGGTAGCTCCCTTCCCTTGCTCTCCCTTGCCTCATCCCCCATTTTCTTTTCAATATTCCAGTAGAATATTTCTGCCTAATATTCCTCTTAATTCAGCTTTTATTTCACTGGCTGATCTTGTTCTGTTGTCTTTTACATGTCCTCCTGTAATCTACAACATTTCTCCCTAGGTTCTCCTCAAAGATCTGTTGATCATAATCTCTCTCGTCACTTCTATCACCTTCTTTTCAAACTTTTGCCTCAAGTCTGGCATTTTTTCCAGCTTCATCTTTAGTACTTAACACTTCTCTTCTGTGAAGCATATAATTTATCATATACAAAAAGCCTCAATCAGATATCCACTCAAAAATAATAAGCTTCCAGCAGCTTTTCCATCCAGTTATCTTCAGTTTTCTCTCCTGTTCAGGTTTTTCTATTGCTGCATTAACAGACAAGCTGTGTTTTCACTTGCCTTAAATTCACAAATTGGAGGATGGAAAAAAAAAACAAAAACCCTCCTCATAGGTCTTAGAGATATCTATTGCATTTGATAGCCTGCATTACTTTTTCCTTGAGCTTAGGTCAGTCCTGCCATCTGTCAGTCCTGTCATTTTGCAGATAACTGTCCACCAGCACCGATGAAAGGCAGGGAGCATATGTACGCTATCTGATATAAAGCATCTGAACAGTCCCACCCCACCCTTTCTCTTCCAAAAGGAAGAACAAACAGCCAAGCAACAAAGAAACAAAATTCTCTTACTGGCAAATTAAAAAAAAAAAAAAAAAAAGGTTTTGCGTTTTCTTCATTCAGCTATTCCTTCCTGCAGAATCTCTTCTGTTCTTCTCTTTGTCTTCTGGCCTTCACTGACCATTAAAAGTCCAGCCAATTTTTGCCAGGCCACTCATGGCTTCCATGTCTTATATTACAACAATTAAAATACTCATTCTAATGAAGGGCATTCCTTTAAAGAATAGAATCATGGATTCATCATACGTCAATAAAAAAATCCATAGCAAATCCTTCTAGCCTTATTAACACTAACTTTGCAGATGTCCTTCTCTCCAAATGTCTGCAAGAAGAGCCAGAACTTGTCAACTGTCCTCACAATTACCTTTCTGCAATTTGAGCTCTGTATTAGTGTAAGGATTAAACTTCAAGAAGTACCATTATGTAGTTCCTCACCACAGTTAAAGCGCGTCTAGAGACTGTCATCACATAGATGCATAGAACCACCACTGTTAAGTTAGTTTTAGAATACATTTCTATAGTGCACTAACAAATAAGCTATCACCATAATTACAGGATAATCCTGCATCCCACTGTTTTGTACTTCATTTGACTCGATGTGGACAAATAAACCGGAAGAGTAACATATGGAGAGAGACTAAAAATTGAATATCATATCCCTCTGCTATATCAGCAAGAGCTAAACAAAACACATCAATAGCAGTCAACAGTTGTAGCCTGGGCCATCTGGACACAGAGGCCCATATTACCAAGATTGTATTAAAATATTTTAATCTCCCTGTTCTCCCTCAGGTATCAAAGATAATATGCAGAAGCCCAGATTTTGCTGAAAGGTGAGCTTCCTCTACCTACAAGCACAGCATGTCTATGAGAGTTATTTAATTAAGAGATACCCTAACCAAGCATGTGTAAATGGCTAGGCAATAATCTTATCCCTAAGTGGGTATGCTAGAAAGCCAGTAAAAGCAAAGAAAACAGCCTCTACACTTGTATTTCCTCGTTATGCTAAATACTGATTTGAATTTTTCTAATTAAAACAATCCAATTTTTTCACTTGTCCAGTGCATTATCTCTTTCCTGAGTTATTGCACCAAATCTTAATGAAGTCCTCTAAAACCACCATGATTTTCTTCTTATGCTATTGTTTCCTAATTATGAAAAAAAATAATTTTTCTCCCCCTGCTCTCCTATTTTGCACATCTGCCCTACTCCCAACCAAGTGCTAATAAGCAGCTCAACTGCTGGCAGCTGCTGCAATCGCTTCCAAACAACCTTGTGCATTTCCAGGCTACATAGTGTTAGCATGAGTTAGAAAATAGAAGGCAGGACATAGGAATAAACTAGACTGGTAATTTTCTGAAATAGATGGAAGAAAGGGAAGATAACACTCAGGGTGCAACTGGAGACCTAACTTTTATGTGGACATCCAAAATGCACCACGTGATGATATCAAACAGAACTGGTCATATCTGAAATTATCACTATCCCACATTTCATTCAGTCAGGAAAGCTTTACATTTCTGATGAGCAGGAAGTGTGACATTGGAGTAACAAAGATGAAAGCAAAACAAAAAATCATAATTATTTTTCACACAGGAAAGTGTATGGTTATTTCCCCTTCCCTCCATCCCCCTTAATGCATTAGAATTCCTAGTTCCTAAATGTTTTTATTGCAATGTTTTATCACCTGAAGATCTTAATGTTTCCAGAAAATAAATTGTTTTAAAATTTTAAGTCAGAAATAAGCCTGACATGTTAAATACACTCATGGAATTCCAATTCAGAGATTACAGAGACATGTTCCACTTTGATCTGACAACAGGTGGAACAATATGAAGATCCAACATTACATCACTGGAAATGCCACATAGAGCTATGCCAGGCCCTGAAACAGCACAGACAACTCCTGCACCCAGTGATGACTTCTAACCCTCTAGCAGGTGACACTGTCTGCAGGTATATTTAGATATCTGTCATAGCCACGGTTAGAAAAATTTACCATAACAAATGTTTTGCATTCTTTCCTGATTTTAATAAATCCTTTTTCTATACGCTCTCACAGACAAGTCATGGCAGAAAGCAACTTTCTGATGTAGAAATTATGCTGAAAATGACTGCATAGAGTTTGAACTAATTCATTTTTCCTCACTATAATGGCTTGACCAGCTGAATTCATCCTTACAGGAAGCAAGTTTAATAACATTCAGTATTATATTTTTATTGTACCCAAACTGTACATTCCTTCTCTAAATTTTACTTATTAGTTTTCCTTTGAGATATTACCTTAGGAGACGGAGACACAGCAGTATTGGATTACCAAAATATAATACATAAGTTGTATCTACGTCCGTAAACTGATGGGTTCCTCTATATCCTATAGTTCATACAAACAGGGTGCGTGGCTATGTCTTAATACAAAATGCCCCACAGTACACACAAATAAAATATTGCTGTAGTTTGGAAGCATTTATTTAAATGCTACATTCTTCTTTAGCTACAGTCCTTTAGTCCTTTTCATAAGCCTCTATATTTCATATTTATATCTGTGGCTAAGGAGTAGGGAAAGAACTAGGTTCTAACAGAAAAGCTGTCACAGTTCAGCTCAAGTTGACACTGGCTCCTGACTGAGTCACCCCATGGCTCACTGGGACTTGAGCAGGAACCCCCATCACAGTGGAGCTCAGGAGGACATTGCTCACTGTGTTGAACAGACAGGGGGAGCCCTTGTGAGTCACTGCAGTGCGAGGGAATCTGCCTTTCCCTTCACAGCAAGCCCAACCAAGTCCTCAGCCCTGACTGCTGGCAATTACATGACAGAAGTATGATTCTGAATCTGCTTTCTCTTCTTCTTCCCTTTTATTGTCTAAATTCTACAATAACATGCAAATTATCCTAGTTAGAAGCTTGGGATCAGCATTCTCTTCTCTCTTCCTCTAAACACTATAGAAACCACAGCTACAAAATACATCTGCAATGTCCCCTTCACAGTGCTTACAACAGACCAGAGAGATGGGAATGTTCGAGAGAAATTTGTAACCATCAGTAGCTATAATTCATCAGCCTATGCAGTGCCTTGTTGAGGCTTCTAAAGATAAGCCCCAAAATAATGTGGAAGAGGGAGTAATTGCAATTCTCATGCCTCACAGAAGTGTACAGAATTTTTGTAAATTCATGAAGCTACATATGATTCATAATATACATCTGAAGTTAAATGAGAAAGATGATCAACGTTTTCTGCAGTTTATGTAGGGTCTGAAACAAGTACATGAATTGGGTGACTAAGGCTCTCTAGAGTAGTACAGACTTCCTCGTGTAGCTTATAAAGACCTAAAATAATTGCTTTTATTTTCAGCGTTGACTTCCACTGAATTTTTTATTTAAGGAACAATAGACTCTCTTCCCTACCATCAGTATGTGTGAGGCTCTAAACCTTTTTATTTATCTTTTATTAAGCACTGAGTTGCAAATTACTGCAGTTGACCTAGAATATTTCATTCCATTATTTAAAATATCTCTGAAAGTTTCGTCTCACTTATCACATATGCATTCTATGTTACTCCTTGCACTAGACTATAGCCAAAATAGTTGCCTAAATATCTACACTGGAATTATACTGAAAAGAATTTTATTTAAAGATTTTTTTAATTGATGACAGCTCAAAGCATTTCAAGGTGCTGATCATTTGCAGTTCCTATAATTTAAACATCAGTTGAGAACAAGCGTCTTAGGGCCTTTGAAAAACAGACTGCCAGATGCTTTTACACTTCTGTGTTTGTAACCTTATCTACCACACTTGTGATCCCTAACTAGCATTTCAAGAATGATAGCAAACCAAGATGACAAGATGCTAGGAATACATTTAAGTGCAAATAGGACAAGATTCATCTCATTCTGCTTAAGGAACCTCAATTATCAGGACTATCATCCTAAACTACTAATAAAAATACTAAATAGAGGCACTTCTAGAGAGCAACTCAGACTACCTGAAATCTGAGACTTTAAAGTAATCACGGGCAGTAGGCGAAGGAGGAGAGTGAGGGGGGAAAATAATAACAAAAATAAAAAAGACAGCAGATCTGTGTATAGATAACCTTTTTAATTCTCTCACTCCTTTAAAATTGAGCAACAGAAGTCTTAAAAATTAACTAATTATCACTATTTACCAACAATATTTACTTATTGATCATTAATTCTCAAACACTTTAACACAAAGGGAAAAGTTCAGAAATGGCTTTAAATAAATTACTGAGAGACAAAGGTGAGAAAAAATCTTCAGAGATTATTCTCTCATTTTACTGAATGGAAAACAACCTTTCCTAATTATCAAAGTAATTGATTAGATGCCAGCTGACTAAATTACCCATTGGTTGTAAAGTAAAATTCTGCCCTTGAGCTGTGTATTTAGCACTAGCAATCTCATCAGTGGGAATTATGAACATACTCCACAGCTGTATAGGCTGTTATGTCATTGTCACACCTACTAAAATCAGAGCAACACACAGGATTCCTGTTTCAGAACTGCCAACGTGCAAGATATATTCATGTAATTGCAACTTCTGATGCCTAAATAGCCATTTAAACAGTAATTTGTATTTCAGTTTGAATAATTTTCTATTCTAGCTGTATATCTGAAGTTCTGGAAAAGGAGTTGTTGGAAGTCTCATTCATATGGCTGCCAGCAGACATGAGAAAAACTTTCCACTTTTCCCGACCTTTGCAAACAATAAATAATAAAAAAAAAAATTAAACTGAAAATGTCTGCAAAGACTTGGTTAGTCTTTGGACACTAGAAATGAATTTAAGGACACAAACTTACAACATTTTTATATGTAATGCCTTTTGAATTCCTTCCAGGTCTTAAGAATAGACACAAGATAATCCACACTATGCAGTAGGATACTCCTCATAACGTTCCTGGCCTAGATTTCAGACCCAGTCTCACACATACATACACAGGTAGGCAGCAACCTCTATTGCAGACAGCAACTGCATGAAAACATACGGCTCTGATTAATGCTTTTTACCAGAATGTATGCTATTGAAGTCTCCTGTGAATACAAAGCCGTGTTCATCTGTCTATACAACATAGACAGAAAAACAATCCTTTCCGTTCAGCTTTATGCTTCTTAATTTTCTCTGGGATATTACTACCAACGTGATAGGCATCACAAAATTTTAAGAGAAATAGATTGATTACTTAATATAAAAATTTGATCCTATTCTTTGTTGACTTACCTTGCCAACAGATCTGGGGAATGGTGGTCTTTGATTTTCTGGAATTAATATTGGAGTTGCCAAAATAGCTCTTTTTTGTCTTGGTATTCCCAGGTTGCCTTCTATCTTAAAGATTTCCTAAAAGAGAAAATGACCAATTACAATGACTTTCAAAATAACATTCATTTCTTATTTCCAAACCTTACATCTTTAGGTAAAAATTAACATGAACTACCAGGTTCTAGGCTTTGTATCATGTGTTTTCCAGTGACTAGTGATAACATATCAAACTATTTAAAACTGTAGGTTTGTTCCACTTATGTCAGTACTAGCGGACAGGCCATATTCTTTTTGTACTCCTATAGACTAGTTTTAAATTTAAGCAAGTGTCTACCTTCCTAACCAGAGGACTGCTTAACTCACAAATCTTAAACAAGGTTTGGCTTACCTCAAATACTTGCGTGAGACCTTTAAAAAGCCACACTTTATATGTTTTACATAATTTTTCCATTATCACATTTCAAGTCACATCTATACCCAGTTGCTTCTCGGTCCACACTTTTAGTCAAACAGAATTTACAGGTGATTTGCTGATTGTCTCTCAAAAAGCACCAAAAACTTGTAAGTTTTTTTTTTTAAAAAGAAAAGGCGCAATGGACACCAAAAACCAGGTGTAACTTAGCACATCAGCTTCTTTTACATAGTGAAAACTTCACGCTACTGTATCTGAAAGAATGGAAATGGAAGTGGCTTACACACAAATCTTTTTCCCATTGCATTTTCTGGGGTATTTAGCTCCAGCTGAGCTTCAGGCAATTCTGCACTTCATGAGCTACAGCGAACTCTTCACAATGGCCTCTAGCCCATAGTAAACTCTGTCCATCACACCTCTGCCTTTCCTCCACATCTTTTCTCTGATCCTCTTAGTGCTCTTTCTGTGCACAAACTGCAGTTTCCTAGAAGCCACCCTCTTTTTGCTTCATCCTAAAGTCTCTGCAAACCTCTTCTCCAAGCACACTCAGCAGCTACAAAGGTCAAAAACAACCTCTTCCCATCTCGCAGAGCTCTCACCTTAACCCAGCCCCCTTTCTAAAAGAAACAACACACCAAATTGTACTGTGTTGGGAATAAATTTTGAAACTGGAAAAGGTTTAGATCACTACTATTTGTTCCTGTTGTCATGACAATTTTGCAAAAAAAATCATAGGGTGAATTAAATGTCTAATTTCAGTAAGGTGGTTACATCCTACCATACACTTTTCTCTGCTCTCTTAATGCAATAAGTTTTTTGGTCAGTTCTGGAATCCAAGTTGTTGTTTTAATAGCTGCTACTTTATAACTTATGGACAGCTTCATCTCTATGCTATATTTTTATAAAACTTCAAAGATGAATGAGTTTTCTTGATGGCATGATCTGGACGTCAGTCAAGAACTCCACAGGCTGCTCTTGCTGACATCAGCATAGGTGCCTTCCATCTAGTGAGTATATCACAGCCAAAACACTGCTTTACATCTACTAGCTTTAGCGTGACTTTGCAAATTTGATGACAAAGAGCAGCAAGGAAAACAAGTCTTCAACTGTCAGCTTTAGCCATGATAAAGTCAAAAAGCAGTGAGAACCATGCACAGAATCCCTTCTCACGATGTTGTCAATTTTCATAACCTTTCACAGCTCACCCTGATTCAGAATTCCCATCTCTCCCACAGGCTTTGCCACTTCTCTCTTTCAGTTTGAAGGCCACATGGGTCCCTATTTTTGTCTTTCAATCCCTCTCCCAAAAGAACTTTCCCCAATAAAAATTCATGAGAAAGTTCAAGGCAAAAACATTTGGAGTGTCAAATAAAAAGGAAATTGCTGAATTCTGTCCAAAGGCAATTGCACAGAGCAATGAGCTTTCAAAATCACGTATACTATAAACACAGCAGTTTGGCTGGCATGCGTCTGTGACGTTGCTAAGGACAGTAAGAAAAAATGACTACCAGTATGTCTCAGAGAAAATATCAGTTCCTTAGATCAGCTGCAGCAGTGCTAAACTGATCACAGTTTTGATTTGTGCTAACTCCTACATTCATGGCTGCCCTTCAGCTCATGAAAACATAAGGATGACCTCCCAGATGCATCATCATTGGAAATGAGAACGATGTGTTTAGATTTACATCTCCTTGTATCATGTTTCTTTCTATGCTAGTTCATAATGGTTTCCCCATTTCTAAAGAACAGGGAAACAGAAGATTTTGCTTAATGCCAAGCAGCTGGCAACTGATGGCTTGATCCTCAACCAGTATATAAGATAGAAACCAAGAAATTTTAAATTATATGTGCACTTAGCACCTGATTCAACAGTCAAAACACTGAAAGGATTCCCATTCAAGGGTGGATATCTTGCATACATATGCTTTTTTTTTTTTTTTTTTTTTTGGTANGTTTTTTTTTTTTTTTTTTGTTACTGAATTCACCTATGATTTCTTGAAGAAGCAAATCACAAGGTATCTTTCACAAAAGTGAAGCCCACAAAGGAGCTTTCTATTATCTTTGCTGGACCTAGCTCATCAGAAACTATAGCATCTATCACATCTTTCTAGCAGCAATGGCTCCAGATTAGCATTTATGTGCCAAGAGTCTTGAGCTGTCAGTCTGGAAAGCCTGGTAGGGCATGTCCGAGACCTGTGGAGTTCAACCAGCACACAAAGAGACAATGGCTATGATTACCATCTGCTTCTCCCACTCCTGCTTCTTTGTATGACAAACAGAAGCCTAAGTAAGGTATGTGTCCAGAAACATCCATCCATAAGCAAAATTTTAAAGAAAAATT
>VXAL01002285.1:14877-66602 GCA_013399475.1 Chauna torquata | reverse complement strand
GAAAAATTATATATTATAATAAATATATGCCTAAGAAGAGTGCACCAAAAATAAAATTTCTGTTTGTCTGATTGCAATTTATTTATTTATTTAAACCAAAGTGGTAGCAGGAAAAATCCTACCAGGTTCTTTATTTTTACTATTTAACTGCCTTGTCAGATCTGTGATCACAGCTGTTATTTTCCTGATTATAATCCAACTATCATTTCATTGTCCAATTCACTATTTCATAACTAGCTTTTACACCTATTTTTCATTTCATTAAATTCCCTTTCTAGACATGGAATCAGTACTTTTAACAGCAATAGTTCAGAATTCAACATGGCAACAAATCTTGATTCCCTATTCATGTTAAGGAAGCAACAAACACAGCCTCCTCATTCTTCTAACATTTAGCTTAATGAAAGATGTCAGTCTGCCTAACCTATGATGCTACACAAATTCAAATTTCCTTAGTTCCCTTGAGAACTCTCCAGTCTGTTTTTTGTTGTTGTTGTTTGTTTGTTTTTTTCCTTTCTTTCTTTTTGCCAGGGGTTCTTGGGGTCATTGCACTTCTTGAATATTTGAATGAATGGCCTAGTCACTATCCAGTAGCAGGCACCATTACTCTCAGCAAAGAAAATTTCATTAGAACTTGTCATGGGAATAAGGTGGCTGAATACTTATAGATTCGTCACAATAAGGGTTGGAAACATCACTGGAGTGACAATCTGTAACCCACTATGGAGACCAGAAAAGTAGTTGAGTTTTTTGCCATTTAGTTGTTTTTATACACTAAGCTCGATAGTATTAAATGGAGTCAACCCCAAGTACTACTACAAAAAATAAAAGTAAATGGGTGCTTGCTGCAAGCAAAATTAATCTGAAATGGCAATTGGGATGTAGTATTCAGCGGTATATCAGTCTTTCTACTAAATAACATTGTTGCATGACTAAAGAAAATAAAACTGCATGCAGATCAATTTAAAATAAATATTTTATACAATTCTCAGCTGAAATTTCAGACTTGTGCTGCAATACTTAACGTCTCAATCGCATTATAAGTTATTTCTATCATCAGACCATTGTTATTATCAGCAGTATTAATAGCTATATATAGCTAACACATACCAAAAAAGTTTTTTGTATTGTTAAAAACATGAGAAAATATTAAGAAATGTGCTGAACTTTACTTGTAAGTTAAAGAAAAACTGTTTACAACAAGTAAATCATTAACTTAATAAATAAAATTGAGAATTGTAAAGGTCAATAACATATACAGAAACATCTGCTCAAAAATAATCTGTTCTCAATGCCCTTAAATGTCATCCTAAAAAAAAAAAAAAAAAAAAACCCATTTAAACTTTAAAAAAAAAAAAAAAATCACACTTTATACTTTAAAAGAACAAATCCAGCCAAAATTTAGCATGCTAAGGACATTCAGTTACCTCAGAGCATATAACCTTCCAGGCTTGTGAAGTATAGTAAGATATGACATCTGAGTAATGGAAATTGCTGGGGAAACTTGATTTAATTGTGTGGGTGTGTCTACCACTGTAATTGTTATGTAAATAGGGAGGCAGATCCTTACGTGGTCTAGCCAATATGCCCACAAACTCCATAGACACTTGTTAGTCTCAGACAACAGCTTTGCTACTGTACATTCAGCTAACTGTGCTATAGGATGGAGGTTACTTTATCTTCAGAGGAGTCAAGAACATTAAGAAAAAAATGAACTATTATTCAAAACATTTGGTAATGTGTAAATCACAACTATTTTAATGCTAATTTGTTCTGAATTATTTTTGTAGTGCATAAGTGACAAATAATGTAAACTATCATGGAGACAAATCTGAACTTCTGCTTTGTGAAATGATACATTCCATTATCATCTTGAACCTCTGCAGTATCTTTTGTGGTGGAAAAGCCCTATCTCTTTTCAAGCGCAAGTTTCATTTATCTTCACACCTGCCTTATTCTGTGTCAGGGAAAAGGTTTTCTAAGATGATAATGGACTGAATGCCATTAACTTTCCTTTCTGTACACATTAACCATGGGAGTTACCTGTTCTGAGAACAATTCAGAACTGACAATCAAGCATTTATTTATTTATTTATTTTAAATTAACATTCCAGACTTTTCTTGTCATCATTTAGTGGGTGTTTGTCGCATTTTGAACCATACGTGAATCACCCCCCTCTTTCAGGAAATCTTATACTGGTTCCACACTGCTCATTAAATATAATGAGATACCCCTTATACACCAGCAACCAAACCAAACTCTGACTGACTGCATCTGTCAAAAACATTGCAGATATGGGCTTACGGAAAAAGACAATGGCTGACCTTATGCCTCTGTCTTCACCATGGTACACTAATACATCACTTATTACCATTAAAAATACCCTTCTCCCCAACTCTACTGTGCTTATACCACTTGCAAAGCAAACAAGGCAGACTGCTTTTATAGCATGCTAGAAAAAATTCAAAATTGTCTGAGATGTCCCAAAACCTTCAGCACCTTAACTAAATGTAACAAATAAGGAAAGCACTTGCTGATGCAATCACCAAGGCACACAGCCTGAAGTAAAAGTGTCCTATAATAAAATTTTACCTTGAAAACAGCTGGTGGTTTGTTTGCTTGTTTGGTGCTTTGTTTTGCTTTTAATGAAAGTATCAATTGAACTAAGATACCAAACTGCTGTTGAAAATAGTACTAGACACATGCTGGAGTTCTGAAGCAATTAAAACCTACTGCAAATCTGATCCTTTTCATAATTAACCAAAACCACATGGAAAATATATTGCACAGCACAGACACAAAGCCTTAACTTCTTACTTTTAATATTCTACCCACTGAGCAGATTTCTTTCTCTACTCATATTGGAAGAACTCATAATGTAAGAGCTTCCCTTTAACTCCAGCAAGCTTCACACATGTTGAAAACACCTTAATCTCAAGAGAGAGAAGGAGAAACAACATACAGAAAACACATCTTGATTCTAAGGCATGATAAATGAATCAAAGATGAACTGTCCTGGGGCAGTAGCCTACAAAAGACCAAAAAATCTGTAGATCAGTAGCAGACAATTGGTACAAATAGAAATTTGGAACAGCACAAGCAGCCATGAGCAAGCTGTTTCATGTTGCAGTACTGGGACATAAGGACAATTGCTAATAAAGAAATTTTATTTCTTATGAAAAGTCCTATTCATAGCAGAAGTTGTCCTACCTTGGAAAAACAGCTTTCCATCTCTTGTTGCAGGGCAGTGATCTGTAAGTATGTGGAAGAAAACTAACACATTTTATACCCATGTTCTGGATTGCTCGAATACTATGAAATTCACTGCATTATAACAGTGCTGCACAAAAGCAATTTCATCATACCTTAAAGCAATAATACTGTGGGTTAAAATCATGTATACTGTTTAATAGATCTAGTGGCTGCAATCCCAGTCCCATATCTGAATGGGTGCATAAAACACATTTCTTCCTATCCCCTCCAAGGCTCCAAGCTGTGATTACGGTTCAAACCTTCTCAGTCTTGCTTCCTCAACAAAAAATTTTTTCTTTCTCTATTGCCACATATTCCTCATTATCTGAGTTTCTTCATTATCCCCTTTCCATCAACAATGGAAATAATCAAATCTCCATAATCTAATTCAAAACATTGATTATTTACCTTGTTATTTCTTCTCTAAACTCTGCATGATCCTTCTGTTCTTCCTGAACACCTCCTGCAATCCCAAGTAACACCCCTTACTTTCTCTCACTCCAGGTGTCAGTGTCGTTCTATGAGTCTTGTTTTTCTTTGGAAAATGTTCATCCTTTAACATTCTTTCTGTATTTGTTTCTCTTGAACCTTGATCCTACAACTCTACCCAAATGAAGTAATCTAAAATTTGCACTTTTGTTTACCAGAATGCCTTTTTATTTTATATATACTTGCTCCTTCTTCTTCAGCAACATCCTTCTCAGCACTATACCTCCAAAGCTTTCATATTTCACCCATCTTTATCAGATAATCAGCTCCAGTCCCTCACAGAAAGCACAGTCAGCATCAAAAGTTCTGAAATCCTGGTAGATTTGGGAACAATTGCGGTACAGGTCCTTCCACTTATTCAAGGCATGAAAAAGTAACAGCAGTTCCTCATAGTGCCCTTTATTTTAACCCCTGACTTTCTTGTTAGAACTTCACATGAAATGCATGAAGTACTGCAGCAAAGAGTAGACTTATATACACCATAGATCAGTCCAGAGCTGGAGAAATCCCACCATAACACACACTGGACCCAATTATATCCTATCATTTTCCCCTCCCATAAAATTCTCGGGGGGGGTGGCGGCAGGGGGGATGAGTGATTTGGCCCTTGGTCTGCAATTTCACAAAACCCAGAAAATTTTTCACAATGCAGGCACTGACTGTGTGTCCTACAGCCCTACTCTGTACGGTTTGGTAACCTGACCTCTGCATGTGCAGTCTGTTGGGCACACCCAGATTAATCACATTCTTTGCACAGCACAGATTACATGTACAAGATGTGGTCATGTGTATTGCAAAAAAACTGCCAGTTACCCCATGCAGAAAAAGACACCTTTATTCAGAATCTGAGAAGTCTGTTTCTTCCTGCAGTAATCAAGGACTATTTACCTGGGGGGGAGTTTCAATACTTTTCTTTCCATTAGTACCGGTACACCCTTGCATGTAACGTAATGCTGCAATCCCCACACCAATTTCTTCCTCCTCTCCATTTGATCAGGGCTGTATTGACTACTAGCAAAAATAATATATTGTATGAGATTGCAGTGCATGAATGAATTATGTTGAGATCATAGACCTGCACAACAAATCTCTAAAAAGGCTGGATATATTCTATTTGATTTTACTATGCATGTATGGTGCTCTACAGAGCTGGCATTCTTGTGCTTTCCAATACAGGAGCTGCCAGACTGACAAATGGAGTGGTCGTCTGTGATGAAGACAAAATGCCCATTTAGATCTAGGCTAAGGCAAAACTCCTCATTCACCAAAGTGGATTTGAAATTTGGTCGAGATGTTAGTACATTAATCCACTTCACAGCTTGGTCCAGCTGCTCAGACCAAATTAATTAACAGGCATTAACTAAGTGCATAGAGATGAAACGGTAGTGTATTAATCCACTTCACATTTTGGGTTGTATTTTTACTCTTCAATACAAACTAATTAACAGAAAGTAAGTGTCTGATAACAGAAGCTTAATTCTGTTCTGTGATACAAGTAAGAGACTATGGTGTCTTTTAGACAGCTTCTTACTCCCTGAGTGGTACTGGTGTTGGAACAGTACCAGTACTGTTGACTGTAGTTGTCAAAGAAAAATACAAGACCTGAACAACCCCTGTGTTATTTGTTCCCATCATAGCGGCCCAATTTAATTCACAGGAGAGTGCCCATTGGTTCTAAACCTTTCATTAGTCTGGACAGTCTCAAAGACCTACACAATGGTACTGAAGAAGAGAGTGTGCAGCTCTGACTTAGATGAGAGGTAGCTAAAATTTGCATCCAGTAAATAAGCTTCTTTAAAAAAGTATGACTACCAAGACACCAAAAAAAAAAAAAGCCATTCAGTAGAATTTTACTTCTAGATCCATCTTCCATAGGACTTGTAACATAAGCTAGCTAGAAGTAACGAGGTTGTTTTGTTATTGCCGCATCTATTTGGGGTGAGGGGGAAATCGAAGATCAGCTTTTCTGCAGAACATTCCCAAAGCAAAAGTGAAAGATGCAAGAAGGAGACCCTGACATAGTCTTGGAGATCTCAGAGGAGTCTCACTTCTCTCCTTAATCACATACTGGCAATTAAATCTAATTTAGGAAATTCAAAGAGTGCACCTGCCAGGATTCAGAAGCAAACCAATTCGTATACTGGAACAGACCAACGATTCACAAGCTCTAACATCAAGTTGCTAACAATATTCCTTGCCACATACTTCAGGAAAAATAGCCTCAAATGGCAGGAGTTACACTTTGCAGGAGTTTGAAAGTTTTTTTCTGAATTATAACTGCTGAAACTAAAGTCAAGTTTTACAAGCTTTACAATACTTGAGATGCAACATTGGTAGTGCAATACTATATATCATTCAAATTCATATGTTTGGATCTGAGCATTTTGCCCTAGCAACCTGCAGCCATAGTAGCATGGAAATATTTATGTTCCCTCCTTCATACCTGTTGAGTTTTAACTGTCTCCATGGAATAAGAACTGTCACCACCTACACAAACATCAAGTAAACAGGTCTTATTCGAGTTTCCTGGCCAAGAGAAGACAGATTCAACCTTCCTTCCAGCCTGCATGCCGTCTGTTCAGCAACTCCATTGCTACTCCTACTGCCTCTTTTTTGTAGAGCTGTCTATGGGTTACCCAGTGTGGATTTCTGGTCAGTGGGACACAGCATCTAAGAACATTAAAATGAAATAACACTCTCAAAAGTGTTAGAGCAGGGTGAGAGCACTCCATAGCCCCTTACTGATGACAGTGGAGTGAGTGAATAGGGACAGACAGTCCAGTGGTCAAATCATTCACAGGGAATAGAGAAGGTATAGATTCAGTATTGTTCTAATTGCCTCCAGAAACTTTCCAGTGGATCACGTTATTTTAGCACTTACACCCCACAGATCTAAAAACTCTATTTGGATCTCAGCTTCTAATCCAGTGTCTTTCTGAGAAGTGATGCACCCATAAACCTGAGCTCTGACCAAAACAGAATATTATCTACCTCCTAATACCTACTTTGCTTGCAAACATTTTATTAGTATTTAATATTTGTTCAGTCCTATCAAATAGGTTATATTTTTATCTAATATATCTTCTTCTTCCAAAGTCACTGACGTCATTAAAGTGAGACCTGTGATATCTGCTGCCTTTACTGACATACTGGAATTTAAACAGAAGAATTCTAGAATTAAAAACCTGAATACTCACAGCTTGAGCTAAATCAGCAAAATTTCTCTACTTCTCATAATTATCCAGCACAATCTCTCTACTACTCATAATTATACATCATGCAGATAGCCCCAGAAGAATCTTGAATGGACTCTATTTAAATAGCATTATGAATTCATAAGATAAATTCTTCAGTTCTTGTCGCATACACCAAGTACAAATGTTCTACTTCAAAAAGTGACTGAAAACCCATTGTGTACATCAGATTATGCACAGCATGTTGCATTTATAAAGTGCAGAGTTTCCAAGGAAAGTAAAAAAAAAATCAGTAATTCTACTCTGTGTTATTCAACTTTTCTTGCACCATTCCCTTTGGTATGTGAATGTAGCACTACAGCAAAATCAGACTATCAGCTTAACACTTAAGGTTCTGATTGCTATTTCCTGAGCATTTCAAAATGGAGTGAAGCACAGTATCAGAATCTCAACTTAAAATAGCTTTATTTTGCTGAATTTATCTAATAGAGGTTAATAAATTACAGCATTCATAATTTGATACATTTTTTTGGCCCTGAGTTTACAAACTGTCCACTAACAGACCTTGAAATCTGTAAATAAATGCATTATCTACCATGATACGCAAGTTTCTCAGATGAGTAATTTTTGATCTTCAGATTGCTCAGGCAGTTGCTTGGAAACATTTGTCTGTATTAGATACACAAGCCATGTGGCATTATTTTTCTTTTCAGATTGGAGGGCTTCTGTGAACAAGCAACAGAGCATGAAATGCAAATTTCATGATATAAAATTCAAAACTTGCTTTTGGCAAGGATTTGATTTATTACATTTAGAGCACAAGATGAAAACAAAAAGGTTACCTCTGTGATCCGAAAGACTTGACAGGGCAAATAATGCCTGTGCCACTTGAAAAACTAGTTTTTGCAAAAGCAAAAAAACAAAAGTATTAAAAGTAAAGGAAGTGCAAGAATCAATGGAGAGTGTGACCTAAGGATCTTACTTGGCTGAAGAGATCATTCACAGAAACATGAAGGTAATAAAGAATAGGTTGGAAGTTTGGAAGAGTTTTGCTATGAAATGGAACCTATGCAACAATTCCTTTACTAGTTATCTACATAGAAATTATGTTTATCTTTTATTGGTTAGTACTTTCCAGGGATTAGTATTTTCTCCCCTAGACTGAAGCACACGTAGGTAGGTCAGGAAAACTGATGGAGATTGCACGAAATTGTTATTTGCCTTTTTCAGAGTTTTGAGCACAGAAAGAAAAAAAAGTGGTCTTGTTCACGTTGCTCAAAACAACCGGGCCTCATTTAATAATGTTGAAAAAAGCATTTCCTAGTATTTCATTGTAGATTATATAAAAACATAATCTTTTTTCTGCTGATGCCATCAGTATGAGAAACATGGAAATTCACATCTTTTTGTTTAACTTTCTGTAAAAACAACAACAAAAACTACAAACAACAACAACAAAAAAAACCACTTGTATTAGCGTGTTTCTGCACCAATAGCAATGATGATTCTTCTCTACAGGAAGAAGTGATCTATAAAAGCCAAATCATTGGTTCAAAACTAAATATAGAGTTTTGCTAGCAAAGGCTGCTTCTCACCATTGGAGAGAACCAAATATGGTGAAACTATGTTACTGGGCACACTCTCAAACTACTTCAGGCTACTTCTACAAGCCAGACAGTCTACATTCAAAATACAGCCAAAGTTGTGAAGACCAAGCATAAAAATCCTGAAGGAGAAAAGCCTGTTAAAACAATGGGGAGAAATTAAGAAAGCAGCAGTAATTATTTTATTATTATTTCAGTAAATATTTAAAACCAGGCCACAAGACTGATGGGCAATAAATCACAGAATCACAGAATGGGCAGGGTTGGAAGGGACCTCTGAAGGTCATCTAGTCCAACCCCCCTGCCGAGCAGGAGCACCTAGAGCACGTTGTGTAGGATGGCATCCAGGCAGACTTTCAATATCTCCAGAGAAGGAGACTCCACCACCTCTCTGGGCAACCTGTTCCAGGGCTCTGTCACCCTCACAGTAAAGAAGTGCCCCCTCATTGAGCCGGAACCTCCTGTGCTTCTGTTTGTACCCACTGCCTCTCGTCCTGTCGCTGGGCACAACTGAGAAGAGACCGGCTCCATCCTCTCGACGCCCTCCCCTCAGATGTTTATATACATTAATGAGGTCTCCCCTCAGTCTTCTTTTTTCCGGGCTAAATATATCTGAGCTTTTGCCAGACTTTGTAATGTCACATTGGACTATAAATGTGGCCTGATTTTTAGTGACACTTGTGATAGCCAGTGTCACATCTCACTGCCAATTAGGCAAAGACAGACAAAATCCTTGGCACTCTCCATCAAGCCAGCAGCTCTGCTAGATGCCAATGCCAGTGAGAGCCAAAAGACAGCAAGTGTGCCTAACAGCTGAAGTCTGACATCAGTGCAAGATATTTGTGCCACCCATGATTTAAAACAGGCTTAGTTTTGGGTGGACTGTGGCTAATCCATGACTAAGTTCAAATCCTTCTGCTAGCAGAAACAGCACTAGGTGAATGTGAAATAGGTATGCATAGCCCTTGCTTACTGTTTAACAGCCTATCTCATAAATCGTAGTAAAGCCATTCCACAAAAACAGCCAGAAGTGTTGCCACTCTGTGAGCTTTTCTCTCTATATTCAGCTGAATGCCAAAGTGTTATTAACGAAGTATTAAAATATTGAATATGAATTTGATTAAAAAACAAAGGTATAAATTTTCATTTTAGCAAAAACAATCTCCTCAATAAACCCAAATTTCTCCACCACATACATTCAATTGTACAAAAACTTACCCATCTTTTAATGAACAAAGAGTTATTTTCACTTTTTTTTTTCCTGCCTAACACGCATTTCAGTCAGATCACGCTCATCCATTTTCAACAGTATATTGCTCCCTTCATAGCTGCATACAGAAACTTGGTGTAAGGAGTATGAGCTTATAACTTGCCATCCTTTACCTGTCTTTTAAATAAAGCAGAAAAAAAAAGAAAGAAAAGAACCAACATCCTGAGCTAAGATTAAAAGCTGCATTCATATTAAAGAATGGTGTCTTTTTACCATTGAAACTGAAGCTGTAGATTATTCTGAGCTGATAAAGTACTACAGTGGGCAAAGAACTTTCTTATAATGAACACTGCTGTAAAACAATTTATCTACAAGAAAGGAAACAAGTTTGCATAATCCATTTATGGTTGGTTCGGCTTTACAGGAATTTGTTATATAAATATATCTTACCCTGGGGAATTGTTTTGCCAAAACAACTAATGAAAGCATTTGAGAAACTTAACACTGATAATTAATAGGATTTTTCAGTATCACAACGGACAATGACATCTTCCTATGTAAATTAACTGTCTCACCAGCGAAGAGACAAAAACTTGGCAGACTCCAAGAGGCAAATATATCAGAAAGTGAAAAAAGAATTAACTTAGCACTTACAAAAATGCTAAGTAGATTATATGTTTTAACTGATCATCAAAAGGTGTTTTATAGTACTTTCTCAACAAACGTTCCATGGCTCAGTAATTATCACTTTAGAAATCTTAATTAATAGTTCATCAATTGTTCAGCTAGCATTTCTAATATTCTACTATCATGCTGGAGTGTTTGACTAAACACAATCAAGTACCGTTATGTTGTTACACATTTTGCTAGCAATCAGAAGTTGTTTTAAGTTTAGGTGTCAATATTAAATCATCAGGAAAGATTACCACAGGTAACTCTCTCTCAATCTCATCAGCAATGCCTTGCCAACTACAGCCCTGTAGAGACTTAAAATTTACAGTGAACCTTACCTGCTTTTGTGGTCACATAATTATTTTTATTATGCTTTGTGGCAACATTGGCTGCCAAAAAAGGTTGTCCTAAAATCCCAGTGTGACAAAAATCAATTTTCAGATGCAAATAAGGGTGCCATAGGTGACATTTTTCATACCCAATAAATTGCTTGTCTGTGGCTTTGAACTAATGGCCACATAAACAAAAGAGATTGGTGCCAAGGTATTGCATTATAATCTTAGCAAAGTTTTATGAGACTCATGCTACAGGCTGCAAAGAGGAACTAATACTGTGGGAGGGGGCATGAACTGTTTGAGGAAACCTGTAAGAATAGATATAGCTTTTGATTTTATTTTTTTTTTTAGTATTGTTCTTTTCATTGTTCCAGGTTTTTTTTTAGTTCTGATTTCCCACCTACAATCTACTTTCAAAAAAAAAAAAAAAAAGATCAGTGCCCTCTATGATACCTGTCCACCACGTTTACCTTGTTATTATTCTCCATCCCTCCTCTTCTCTGTCCCTTACCTCTCTTCCCAGTTTCTCTCCTAGAAAATTAGTCCAAACAGGATTCCTTCTTGTTACTCTCTTAATTCTGGCAATATTGTTTCCATTTATGCTCATTGAAGTGCAAAACCAGTGTGACAAGCCACTAAGGTGGCCCACGAAAATTTGACATGCACTTCTAAAGCAACATGCCCAGAAGACAGCATGAAAACACAGTTTATCTATGCTAGTAGGACTCTTTACAGAAAATAAATGCAGAAAAGAGCTCAGATTAAAGCTCCTGATCTGAATGTCAGGGCAGTGAAGCAGAATCAGGATTTCAGTGACATCTCACCAAGGTCTCAGGGATCCATGTCCTCTTCAGGCACTAGGTCTACATGAGACTTCAGCTGAAGTCTGCAGTTTCAGACTATTTTGCTTTCTTCACAGATAACAAGGATTACAATGAGATCACTCCCAGACAGCTTTCTTTCTCTTTTTCCCTTTTCCTCTGAATCACAAGCACTTCAATTTTTGTATTAAATAA
Source organism: Chauna torquata (assembly GCA_013399475.1). Taxonomy (NCBI): domain Eukaryota; kingdom Metazoa; phylum Chordata; class Aves; order Anseriformes; family Anhimidae; genus Chauna; species Chauna torquata. Next base: position 54,829 of record VXAL01002285.1, on the reverse strand, counting down.
TGAAGGAATATAGATTAGTTCTGTGCTACTAAATCTGTGTACTTACACTGCAAATACATTTAAACTTTACAGCTGTAGAAATCCAATGCAGCTAGACACGCTTTCTGTTCTAATACAAGCAATACACTGAAACTAGCATTACCTTTAAGAACAGCAAAAACTTTCTTAAGTGACCATGCTGCACATGTTGGATATGGCTACACTTCAAAAACATGAGCCCGCATTTGCATAAAAGATCTGCAGTTTTTTATAGGCTTGTCTGAAGCCTAGCTTGGATAATCACGAAGTTCTTGAGCCTGCAAATGTAGGCTGGAAGTCCTGAGAGACATTTACTCTTGCATTACAAATAGAATCATAATAAAAGCAGTATTTTTATGGTATGTTGATACTATTGTTTCCAACTGTAACTGAAATGAAAGATATGATTACATGACAGCTTTTCAAACATCTTCAAGAGATTTGGGTAAAGTTCATATCTTACGCTTTTGAAGCTTTAATCTTGAAATAAAGATCAACCTTTTTGTTACTTCACTTTTTTCTCATGTTAGGAAAATACGAACAGTATTAAAAAGACAAAGAACTGAATCCTGCATCAGACTTATCCCATGCATATCCAGCTGCTAGACTGGGATAATAATTTGGGATGTAGATTTTAAAAATACCTTTTAACAGCCTCTTATCCTGATATACTTAATAAATAATAATATTACAGTTGATGCTACTTAGTTATGTGTTTTGAGTTCTGTTTGTTTTGGGGTAGAAGGGAGAAAAGCCTTTTTTCTTCTGCTCTACATCTAGCTCTCTCCTCCTGAAAAATCAGAGCTCCCTCTAAAGTCAAAAAGTCACTGCACCTTGACTTTGCCTGTCAGCATCTTGAGCACAACAGGGAAGCAGAACAGGCTTGTAATACTGTGCAGGCATAACTTGGAAAATACAGTTTTAAACTTTTGTTTATGCCACTTGTCTGGTTGTCTGAATATCATTAGCGTATTCCTCAGAGACGAGAGTTTATTTCTATTGCTAGAGCAACGCCTGGCACGGCATGTATACGGAATTTGGGGCAGCATGCCATGACCATCTCCACCCTGTTCTTCTGAAAAGAGAAATTATGATGGAAAATATTAAATATACTGTTCCCTGCCTTTTAAGGTCACCACAGAAATTTACTTCACAAGCTAGCTAATATATCTAGTTTCTCTGTCAAATGGTCTCCATCTCTCCATATCTTCAGTCTTGTTAGCCATGCAAACATTTAGAAAGCAAGACTTTAGTTCCAAAAATCCACTAGTGACTTAGGTGGTCAAATTCCCTGATCAGATTAATGACTCTTTGCGCTACTGCTAGTAATGCAGAAAGTGCCTAACATTAAATTCCTACGCAGTGGAGAACTACCTTCTAGTAAATCTACACCACAGCAAAGCACCACGGTTTCTTCATGCTCTACAACCACAGCAAGTACATCAAGTTTGCACACTGTAAATTGGTATTGGCTACTGTAGAGCTCAAATTTACCCTGTTTTACAGTTCTTCCAGTCTGGAAGCAGCTTCAAGTTGTATGGACAAAAGAACCTACCCATGGGACTAAGAAACAGACCCCAGGATTTTCAGCTTTTTCTGGTACTGAAACAGTTTTGACCAGATCATAACTTCCAGCAGCAGAAGGTATCATCCAAAAGACCAACTGCATCAGATTCACCAATCTATCTGTGTTAAACAACAGCAAAACAGAAATTGGAATAATATACATTAAAATAGTATCCAACACACAAGGAAAAACATCTTAACCAGAGGACATATTCATTGACTGTATACTGGGGGCAAAAGATTTACAAGCACACTTAGAGAAAATTCTGCTGAGAAGTTTTAAAGTCCTGAGCTCCTTTTCTATTGTCCAAAGTTATTCATTTAGATAATAAATTAATTTAAAAATAGAAACTATAATGTGGCAAAGTTTTATGAACTCCTACTAAATGTAGAGTCCTTCGGCTCAGTGTACTTTGTATTCCACATATAAATATTAAAGACTTAAATATACTGGGATAAATGAATTTAGACTTGTTAAGAGGTTTCTACAAACAGTCATTATGTCACTTCTACAGATAGTCTCTGCTTTGTTGATGGTTACTATAAGAACAGACCATTCCAGGTTCTCTGTAGTGAACATGAAACAGTCATTGAGGAAAACCTTTCATAATTAAAACAAGGCAGGTACTAAACCTATTCCTTGGCTTATCTATGTATTTGTAGCTGGAGTTCATTTACTTGTCAGCACTGATTCCTTTTGAATAGGAAAGTGAAATGAAAAAACACCGTGCAAATCAATATCAACTGTTAAGTCATGTTCTTGTTTAGCACGGTGTCAGATGTGAAATAATGAGAATTAAAAAGAAACTTTCTGGCATAAAAAACATGCTTTATATATACGTGTGCATATATATACACACACACATGTATATATGCTACTGTGAATTATTTAAGGTAATTGTTGTTCCATGAAAAAAGTTCAGGCATGTTAAAGGTTAAAGAAAGGCTTCTAAAACAATGTCATTTAAAATCATACCTGAAAATAACAATAAGTTTAACGATAAATGGAAGAAGCATTTAAGAATGTATAATTCATGCTCATTAGTTGACACAAAAGCTGAGTAGCACATCTATAGAGAGAGAGACATCTGCTAAAAGGACTTCCCTACAACAAGCCCACTGGCATATTTTCAGAAAATACATTTCACGTGTGTAAAAGTGCACTATTATCAAAAAGAGATTATAAATAAGTCTTAATGGACATGTGAAATGATAATAATAGGGTGTTGAAAGGCCAGAAGAATTTGTTGGAGATGAACATAAGGTAAAGGCAGTAGAGATCTGTTTGTATATCCTATTTGTATATACTGAATTGCTTATTAATTTTCTAGAGAAAAGCGAAGTCAGTAAGCTCTGCATGGCAGACTGCAGGTCACATCAAGACCTCCAAGATGCCACTGCCAGTCCCCCCTGAAACTGAGCTCAAACAACCCAACAAATAGATTGTTTAGAATGGAGTTAAATCAATAACCAAATGATACAACCTTAATTTGAAAACTGAGGTCTCTGTCTGCAAAAGCTAAAAAGTCCCTGTTACCTTTTATCTGAACACTTTACCTTTAATACACATGAAGAGTATCTCCCTTTTATACACAGAAATCAGAGTCAGAGAGATTTAAAGGTGGAGATTGTCAATATTGTAACACTTTTTCCCTTTGTCCAAACTCTCCTTTGTCTGGAAGCTGTTTGGGTTGATGCTATCTTTTACTATGTGTCTAAGCAAGGTCTCATAAGCCACAATCTTTGTCAGCGTTTCTATACTGCTACTGTAAAACCAAGGAGAAATAATGCAAATCCAAAACGTTTTTGCTTTCTCCTTTGATTCTCCTAATCACATACTCCTACCCTGGAAACTGGAGTTTTATCTTCCTGTTGTCTAGAGCCAAGATTAATTTCCCTCGTCTTACTTTCTCATTTTATAGTTTTAAAGACTGAGGCTTAATCAAGTCACTTATCTAATTCACAATTGTTCTGAAACACATTTTCAATTAATAAAATGATCCTAAATACAGCCTAATGCATTAAGTGCTAACTAAAGGAAGACACAATAATTACCAGCAGTGACAAGGAATCAGGAAAGCTATTAAATTAAAACAAAACAAGAAAATCCACACCTTAACTATCCTATGGTTTTCTGCCACTAGGAGATGCAGTAATGACAACCCTCAAGTAAACCAGCTATTTTTCTGTTTAGCAGACAAATGTTAGAGGAACTTTTTCCCTTTTATACTACTTATATATTTCCCATTATTTTTCCAGTAATCAATTCACACATTACATGTTAAAGTAGGAAGTACTTCCATTCAGGATACAGATGATTGAACAGATCATTGAACTTTTCTGGCAGATGTTAAATTTATTACACATCATAGGACTGGACAGAATCTGCCTTAAGGTATTTACAGATTTCAGATATAATCTTTAAGTAATTACAGTCAATACATAAAATCTGTGATTAAAAAACAACTGAGAAGTGTGAAACTTCTGAGATCCTTTAAAGAACTGCTTGATCAAAAAAGCATTAATTTTGCAAGGATTCGGCTGAAGGCACAAATGTCATTTAAAATGGCTGAAGAAATTCATTTTTCTTATAGACATGCAAGATGACTGGCATGCTGTAACTGCCCACTAACATTGCACACAATTAATATTGTATGTATATATCAACATGATGCTAATAGCATCCAATAGAAAGGACTATACCAAATGACAGCCCCTCTAATACATTCAGTTTTCCTGGCAATTGAACAACATGGAAGCATTAACAATTAACATCAAGGTCACCCTCAAATAAATTTTGATTTGGACACTTCTCATGGCAGATTTATGAGTAAATTCAAAGCTCATTAAAGTCAGTGAAATGACTCCTATTGACTTAATGGAGTTTGCATTTGGTGTGCTGCTTTCTATGATTTCCTGATTAATTACACGGTTTTGTGAATAGTCATGCCTAAAATCAAACCTGTAACTTAAAGCTTCAATCCTTACCTCTCATACACATGTAACTTTATTAGTAATGCATTTGAGTGTTACACATGAACAAAATCCACACAGTCAAATCTTCTCCAACTCTGTCATTCTTTAAACTGAAGTTTTAACATCCCTTTCTCTTACTCCACCGTAATTCCCAATTTGAGGGTCAATATGAAGCATGTCAGACTTGTCTGATTTCAATGATTTTATCAGCTTCAAAATGACAAGTGTTGGGAGTGGGGGGAAGAGAGGAATCCAAGCAAAGTCAACACAATACAATGGCACAGAGAAACTTCCGTTGTCTGCAGATGAAGTGAGAAAGTTAATTAACCCACCCTGCACAACTTCCTAAGCATTTAAGGACACGTAGTTTGACCTATCCATAGTGCTTTTGACATAGACAGGAGAAAGCAGGTTCTCAGGGCCCCAGCCCCCTTCGCTAATTCACATGGTGATAGGACAGCTAAAAAGGATGTGAAATGGGTAGGACTTGCATCATATTAAGTTGATCACACAGAAGAGGTGACAATTTTTCCCTTGACCTGCTATTGGAACCACCTGTCTCTGCTGAAAAACAGGGTAAACAAATGAAGGGGCAAAAAAAACAGACAGTGAAAAAAGACAGGGGAGAACAAACAAAAATTGCCCAGTATCAGATTGGGGGCATTACTGAAGCAGAGTGGATAAAACAATTGCATCAATGTTAAGATTATGATTTTAAGTAGCAGGTACTGCATATAATTGAAAAGTTATGTATTGTTGTTCTTTTTTGTAAAAACAAAAAAGAACACAAAAAACCACCAAAATTACACATATTCCTAACATGATATTTCTGAATGCTTTCTCAACACACAAAAAAAGCAGCAATCTATGCATTAAAAAAAATGTTTTAAACTACTGCAAGATATTGCATACTGATATTAATAATGTTTGTATGGTCTTAGTAAGAAATTAAATACATGTGAACAGTTCCAATAAACCTCTCAGTATGTAGGTTCAGTTTTGGATATAATTAATGGCTATAAATGAAAGTCTACTATTGATAAAATCTCTGTTGACTGAGCCAGTACCAAAACAAATAATAAACCCCTGTTTCATAAATCAAGAATCCAATCTAAGTGTTTTTAATTCTAGCAGGCAATTCTGCTGCAAAGGGCTGGTAGGATTTCATTTGTGCCACATCAAACAGAATACTAGTGAAATCATCTTAATCTAAGGCATGAGTTTATAGTTTGCAGCAGCAACAGCAATAAGAACAGAATATACAGTCTGAATATTCTTGTTGCTAGATGCTACCACACTGGAGCATAATCACTAAGTACACCTGGTCCCATCAGGGGTTTTGTCTACCAACAATGTCTTTCAGCAGTCATGAATTTCCTCTCAAACAGGAGTGGCTGGCTTTTTATTTTGTCTTAGGAAAAAAAAGTCACAGGTATGAGAATATTCTTCCCTTGCAGAGAGAACAAACTACAACATGCAGTATTTGTCAGCCAATCAGGAATTTTGAATTTATTGGAACCTTTGTTAGTGAGTTCAAAGATATCTGAACCAAATTAATATGCCTCATGAGAGCACTTAAAAGCCCTATTTCATAGGGGCTGACATACTATTTTACCGCTACACTGCTGTGTTTGGAGGAAACGCTCTGCATTTTGATACAGCTTTTTATTTAAAGTATTCGTAGTGCAATCAAGATCAGATTTCTTACTAGCGTTTGTTTTTGGGAAGGTCAAGACTATGTCAGGTGATACTAAGGAATACTACAGTCAATGCATGTATAAAGTCTTCGATATCTCCTAGCACAGTCCAGTACTTCACAGAATCATACCCTTGAAATTTTTATACCAAAAATTATTATGCCAACATTTGAGAATGTAAGTTTTATACAGTCTTCCATAGATTTATGAAACTTATACTGTCACCTTTATTCTGGGTGATTAGAAAATACATCTTTATATAGCACTACAGTGTTCAGTACTACAAAAAAAAAAAAAAAAGCCCACAAGAAGGCCAGTACACTAAGACCTAGAATCAGCTCTCATTTTAAAAGGATTACAGTATATGCAGCTTTTTAAGATAAGGAATATACTATACCCATGATTCATTTTTTCCCCCAAACCACAGGCTAATTCTAGAGATAGAAAAGAAACAAAAGACAAAATGATTTCAAGATAATTTCTACTCAGTTCAAACATATGTCAAGAGATTCAACAAATATTGAACACCATCAACCACAAGGGTGTTTGCTGACTTGCAGGTAAGTTAAAGTGTTTCTGTTCATAGTAGTAGTTTGAACAGTTGCTGACTAAATGCTTTCGTGTTGCTAAAACTTGGATCAAACTGTTTTACCAGAACAATTACTAAAAGTATTTTAACAAATCTTCCCATCACTCACCAGCAAACTTCTTGTTTACTGCTCTGCAGCAAACGACAGTCACAGTGAGATTCTGTTAGGAAACTGGAGGTAATATTCAGTCACTCCTTTCTTACCAGTACATCTGTTTGCCAGTTGTTAGATAAGAATCTTCATTTTCCATACACTGAGGAACTTTAGTGCCACCAAAAGTATTCGCAGCAACCAGCTACTGGCCATAGCAGGACTACTGGCCACTTCAAATAGTCCTGCCTGCCCTTCCACTCTCTTCTTGTGTAATTACTATCCCTGTATGCCCTTTCAGTAAGAGAAGGAGATATATACACAAGTAAGACTATTTTTTTCTAAGATGGATCAACTGCTTAATGCAAAGGCTATTCAGCTTGATTTGGTGGTGAAATAAGAAGTGAGAAGCTAGATGATTAATAACTCCAAGATGACCGCACACATTAGCAGAGTTGTTTATCATACAGAGACATCAAATTATATTAAGCTTTAACTCTATCATTCTTATGCTGAATACTTCTTTAACTTGCCAAGTTATTCTAGAGACCTGAGAAAACTGACTGTAAAATAACACACAAAGGAATGTTCTTAAAAACAACAGAATTACGATGATTAACAGATAAGGAATTTCAGGTCCAAAAGGAGCCATCTGTCCTTGCAGAGGTAGAATAAATTATTGGGGGAGGACAAATGTAAATTTTTATCCTGTGATGCTCCATTAAATGCTTAAGATGTGTGCCGAAATACACGTTACTATAATAAACATAATAAATGGTCCTTCAGTTATGTGAAAACCAGCATGGAACTATTGGGGCAATCACTAGAGATTATTGATGTCTCTGATGGAGAGGAATGATTAAACTCATACTCCAAAAATCATCTTTTCATGTGAATAATTTCTCCTATTATAGCTCTCTTTCAAATCCACCCTGTTTCTGTAAGCTGATGGAAAAGCTTATAGTGGGAAAACACTGGCAATATTTTGTGCCTCTGACACAAAAAGAACCTTGAGTTTAGTTTTGAACACAACTTAGTTTGATTTCCTCTCAGAATTGTCTCTCTTCCTTAATAAATCTGAGGTATCACTGGTGAAACTGGGATAGTTATCATACATTGACTTCATCATTCCTGCAAGATGGATGAGAGAACGTGGAAGAAATGGAGATTTTTTTCTTCTGTACCAGAAGTCTTACAGATATTTCTGGCTTCTGTAACCAGAAAGTCTCTTGTTCGTTATGGATTTGAGGACATTAAGGATGTCATAGCAATTCTAGTATCACGTGGAAATCACCCTGTCCTTTTTAGAAACCTCCTATTTAAAAATGACTCTATTCCTATCCTGATGTGAAAAAGGTATTATGAAATACATAACAACAGAGAAATCTATGAAAATACCTGTATACATGTATGCAAATACCTCTTTTTACAGATTCATATATACAGACACGCACACATTCTTTTTCTGTGTACTCAACAGTTACACATTAAGGACCTTACAGGATGAAAGCTGCTTTATAAATGTAAGATATTACGTATCCTAAGAGACATCTACTTATCCTTTATGATCTTGCTTAATGTTTTACTAAATCACATTTAGCGTGTTGCCTTCCCTCTTATATCCTCATTTACTACTGTCCTGGTTTCAGCTGGGATAGAGCTAATTCTCTTCCTAGTAGCTGGTATGCTGCTGTGTTTTGGATTTAGGATGAGAATAATGCTGACACCACACCGATGTTTTAGTTGTGGCAGAGCAGTGCTTACACAGCCAAGGACTTTTCAGCTTCTCGTGCTGCCCTGCCAGCAAGGAGGCTGGGGGTGCACAAGGAGTTGGGAGGGGACAGGACCAGGACAGCTGGCCCAGACTGGCCAGAGAGATGTGGATGTCCCATACCATGGGACATCATGCTGAACAATAAAAACCGGGGCAGTTGGCGGGGCAGGGGGTGCGGGGCGGGTTGCCACTGCTTGGGGTCTGGCTGGGCATTGGTCAGCAGGTGGTGAGCAACTGCACTGTGCATCATTTGTTCTGTATATTCTTTTATCATTATTTTCCCTTCCTTTTCTGTCCTATTAAACTGTATTTCAACCCAAGAGTTTTACCTTTTTTTTTTTTTTTCCCCTGATTCTCTCCCCAGTCCCATTGAAGGGCGGGGAGGGGTGAGTGAACCTCTGCGTAGTGTTTAGCTACCTACCAGGTTAAACCACGACAACTACAATGAATTTTAAATTTAAATCTTTTCTAAATGGTTCCTTCAAATGTTCCCCATACCTCTGGCACAATTTCCCCACAACTTCATCAATAATCTCTGGAGATTAACACACAAAATTGCTGTAGTTTTCTCCATATCATAAGAGTACTTTCAGACTGGACTCAGAACAGTAACTTGAAAAAAAGAAATTATATGTCAATGCATGATGATTTATCACTCTTCCACCAAATTTAATGGATTTAGGACAGTTAGCATCCTATATCATAAAAAAAGCTAATTCAATTCAAAAGGTCTTCACACAACTCATCTCCCATTCAAACTCTCATAAAAACGTTTTAGTGGTAAAAGGTAGATAGGTACTTTCTTGGCACTCTGTACCAGGGTGAATTTTAATTCAGATAGAAGACAAGCAATCCTTGAATAACCTCTCTCACTGAGATTTATGGGTGTTTAGCCATTAAGTCTTATGGATGAAGGATAAGACGTGTGTGTGTGTGCGTGTGCGTTAAAAGAAAATACAATAAAATCGGTTCCTTTCCAGAGCTGCATTTGGTTCTAAGCTTCCACAAAAAAAAACTTAAATTTACGCCAGATGCGCAGCAAGCAATAGTAAAAAGAGCATGTGGATGATACTTGTTACTGCAGGGAGAACAGAAAGTCTAAATGCAATTCAGTGCTGAAAGGAGTTATGATTTTAGATGTTTTTATTAAAAAGTGTTCATTTAGAATATTTTTCTTGTCATTTTTCATTAGTCTGTTAATATTTTGGAATAATTAACAAAGACTGCATTTGTTTCAAAAATCATCTCATTTCACCTTTGAATTCCTGTTAGACATATTCTGTACTTGTCTTGGCTCTGTTTGCTACTGGAAAGCAGAGTCTGTTTTCCAGAATACATACAACCCTAGTCCACGTAAAGTCACGTAGATTACTCATAGAGGAAAGCACTGAATATTCACAGAAGCTAACACCTTGTTTCACAGTCAATTATTCATATTTCTAGTCTATAAGACCGTTTTTTCTCTCCTTAAATAACCAAATACATCTCATTTACATGCTGAACTTGTGTACTGAGGGAAAGGGAAGGAAAGCTAGCCTACACATTTGATCTAAGCACTTATATATACAGTGAATAAACTTACAAGACCCACTTTGGCCAAATAAGGAATGTTAAGTTAATGAAAACCACCAGTGGCTTATGTTCTTTACAGTATTTACTCTGGTATTCAACGCGATATGTGATTGTTGCTATGGCAACTGCCACATCTCTTGGCACCATGATAGTTCTCAGATAAATGGATCTTTGTCAGAGCAACTTCCAAAGCCAGTGTATATGAAACCTGCATTTCTTTGGTGGTGTGAATTTGCAGAGTTACGTTGGAAGGATAAATTCAGCCTGGGCCTGAGGGGAAGCACAAACTTATCAACAGAGGTGAGGCTCTGCCGCAGAGCTGAGTAAAGGGGGACTGCGGCTACGTATGGAAAACCACAGCCCCTGTGCGCTGTGCCATGGGATTTGCAGGGTCACTCAGAAATAGTCAAGGAACGAGGTGCAGGAATCACATCCATACAGCACTGTCAGACAAAACTCCTGCTTTGAGGATTTGATCTTCAGTCTGCTGGAATCTGATTATTTCAGCAGGTTTTGGATCAGGCTGAAGGATAAACAGGGAAATGAAGTGACTAGAATTTTTATAGAAAATAGCTTGTTTCAGTGGCTTAGGAGATTTCTTATAAAAAAAGGAGCTCTTTGTTGTTTCCCAACAGCAAGTGGCACACAGAGGATTTTTATAAAAATATAGCCAAAAAAGGCAGCTAAATGATACTAAGAATGACCCATTGATGAGAACAAGCTCTTGCTTTCATTTACATTAATTAAGATGTATTCTGTGAAACCTGCAATGTAGCATTGCAGACTTTAAAATAAAAATAAAAAAATTACTTGCATCCTTCCATTGATGATTAAAACAGGGAAAAGTCATTTACCAAAACATCATCAACACCCAGACATCAAATTCTAAAATCACTTATACCTCACAGTTTTTAATCCACAAAGTCCAAGTCAATAGGTGTTTGCAGTGTCAAAAAGAACAAAAGTGAAAGAAGTAATAGAAAGTTGATCATTTAATGGCTAATAGGAGAATGTTACTATGTTAAGCTTTCTGGCAAACTGAGCACAAAAGCAAGAAGAGGGATTTTCCTTTGCTCTTTAAGAAAACCCATGTTTATATGCCTAAAGGACACCCTCATGTCCAAAGGGAAAGCATATCCACAGATTTTCTAAAAGTAATTGTATTCTACATACTGTTTTGATCAGCGTAACAACTCATAAGTGTATCGTATATATTGATGTACCCCTGTGACTTACTCTATTTTGTGCCTTAAAATGAAAAGCAAAACTTGGTATTTTATTTATGCAATGCACTAGTTTCTGCAGCAACTGCTACATGCAAATCTAATAATATGAAAATCTTCTAGCCTGTTTGTCAATATCTCATACATGAGTCCATCTTTGTACTTCTGCACAGTCATTTTCAGCCTATTTGGAACTCTATTCTAAACTGAAAAAATGCTAATATACATTAATGGGAATGATTGCTTGCTATATCAGAGCAGTTGATTCTTGACCTTATTTTCCAAATAAATTATTGAACTGCCAGATGACAAAACTCAAGCATTCACTTCCTTGTGTATTTTTTCTGAGAGAGAATCCTGGTTCATCATAAGATTATTGATCCTTTATCACCTGTTCTAAGGCAGAGAGCTATGCATGTAGGGTTTAAGGCTCACAGAACTTTTTATCTCATATCAATAAAATTTGCAGTCTCTACATTATAGGGATAAAGCAGAGAGTAAGACGCAAACAACAAATGCTAACATTTAAATCCAAGGAGCTTAGTTTCATTATTTCTGTTTGATACTTTAGGAAACAGAGGCACAGACTTAAAGCAATTTGAAACAAACATCGAGGCAGTGACTTGGTAGGAAATGGAATTCAGGTCTGTGAGGCAGCTGAGGAAGTTCTTGGCCAAGCTGCCTCTCCCTTCCCCACTATAATAAACATAGCATGGCACTGATGTTGGGAAAACAATGCTTTGACAAAAGGAAAAGTACAAGCAGCCTGACTAACCCCTCACTGTTACAAAGTGGACTGGACAGAGTAGCAGGACTCCAGCAACTTCATTTCCTTCAATCTGGGCTACTGCTGGAGACAATTTTAAACTTTCTTCATCTACAACATGCTGTCTCAGGGCTCCTCCCTCTTATCTCTTCTTTTCTTTCTCCTTTTCCTTTTCCATCTAGTGCCTGAAAAGCGTCCTGAGGGTTTGACAGTTTCTATTTAATCATTTCACCCTTCTGTGTGGAAGACTGCTGAGCACCATACAGTGAAGATACTACCAGCCTAGAATTTCTGAATATCTGCCTGCCCTCTTATCTGCTTTGGTGCCAGACTCTTGATATCTAGCTCCCCCAACTCAGCATCTGCGATGCTGTAACAAAAGTTCTAAATAACTCCCTTTGCTGTGGAAAATAAAGGCTGCATTTGCCAACACACACACACAGACAAAAAGACTATCTGCAGAGAAAGATCGTTTCCCAAGGTTTTCTTCTAGCTTCTAGTGTACTAGGAGTATACTTATTAAAACCAGCGTTAGTCCTTCTCCCCCTCCATAATCTAACAAACACCCATTTTATTTAGCTTTGGAAGACACAATTCAATTCCCAGCTTGCTGCATTTTTCAACTCACAATCTTTTATGGTAGTTTACAAAAGGTTGGCTATACTTTCTGTCTTTCACAAAACCAGACTCTTTAAATAAATAAATCCACTAATGTCTGGTCAGATGTTCATATGTGATGAAATTTCCAACTACTATTCCTGTAAAACAACACAGGGACCAGGCACTGTATGAGGCATAATTTTGAACAATAATTACAGCCACTCATCAGTTCTGTTAGTTTGTTCCCTGCTAGGGTTCTATGAGTGATTTATTTTTCCATCAGAGATCTGAACCCTAGCAATTCTATGAGTTATTCAGAATGAGCCTAAAGTTCGTTTTGGGAACACTGGGTGAATTAAAACATTTCCATGCTGGTTTTTTTTGTTTGTTTGTTTTGTTTTGTTTTTTAAATATCACCAAACACTCAAGTCCTGACTGTGTGAAAGGGGAATTAAGCAAGCATGGGGCAAAGCAGAGCATAAGCACAGACTGCATGTATGCCTCATCAGTGCTGCCCCAAGCTGAAGGTAAGAACTTCATTTCTTCCACTGATTGTCCAAGGGCACAAGCACATACATACACGTAACCATAAAGAAGATGACACCCTGTAATGCTACACCCTCCACGGGCCCATGACAACTCTTCTGTGCACTCATATTCCACATGCCTCTCAAAACTGCCAGTAGCTTTTAGTGAATTCTCCCCTCTGTTAAGACAGATGGAAACCAATATATCCAGCCAAAACCATAGGAGGCATGGGACACTAAAAGCAGGGGTTAGAAATCTAACTGGACTCTAATGTACAGACTTTGGTTCTTTTGTCACTAGACCTTGCACAAAATTCTGTGATCAGAGAGCAACAGTCAAGTTGGCTGATGATGCTGAGGAACTACCTATCTCCTCATTTTGAAGTCATGGCCAACCTATGATAGAAAGCTGCAGGCTCTGCAGAGCTAATGTGTCTCTGGCAGAAGAGTAAGAAAACATGACCTTCAGACTCAAAAAGCAGAATGACACAGCAAGTGGTATTCTAACAGCCACTTACTATATTATGGCCACAAAGGTAGTTTACGTTAATCACTTATGACTGATCAGTGAAGCTAACTAGAATCTTCTCACATCTCCAGTGGGAAAGAATCATATCCCTCAACCACTAGAATACCAGAAGCTTTTCTGCACACTCTGTATTTCAGCTCTAAATACTTCCAATATTCCTCTAAAGTATGGTTGGTAGCAATCACCCTTCAAAGTTTTAGGAATTATGCTGTCTCCTTCCAGGCTCAGACTACCATTCAGCACATTAGAGATCATTGTTGTCAGTCTTTTCCAAACATGTGGGGAATCTGCAATTAGAAATATTAACAATGGGATTTTACAGATGTAGGTTACATGCTTTCAGAAAAGAAACTCCAGTTGCTGGCAGTGGGGAAATATTTAAGAACTGCTTATCCCCTAATTAAACAAGGTACTTTAAGTACTGAATGCTAAGCAAGCTCTAACATGTGCTCATCTTAACCCTATAGAATTATGCTGAAATACTAAGGCTCCATATGAGCTCTTCTTAGCCAAGACTCCTTGCCTAAACAGATGGAGCAGTTCTGCTGTTTCCACACTGACACATTCAGACCGTAAAAGTAGAGGATTAAGTTCAAATTTATCATAAAATCACTTCAGATAGAATGCTGTAATTTTTATATCCTTCTTAAGTATGACAAAGATAAGACTGTCTGTCTGTTATGTTTGAAATAGGCAAACAATATCTGAAATGGTTGGTAAAAAACATTTAACAGTTATAGAATGCTGGCTGAGGTCAGAGTAGGACAACCAGCTCCAAAGTCTTGTATATTGTCTTGAAGAAGAGGATGATCCTCATTACAGAGATTTCCTAGGACACATTAATGCATCATCTAACTCCCAAAGGCACTGCAAACACCAAGGATCAACATACTAAAAGAGCAAACTTCCAGTTATGAGATGAATATCAAAATCCATAAATAAGTGATGCATGCAGGTAGAGATGATGTTATGAGATCGCTCTAAGAAGACACCGAGGAAGAAAGACCGGCAAGTAGCAGAATATACCAGATCTAGACCGGTGTTCTCTCTCTGAAACAACTCAAAGTGGTTGTAACAGAAACCAGGAGTACAGCCAAACTGGAGTTGTTTTTTGAGTGTAGTTTGGTGATAACTTCAGCACTAGACATTAATTAATATTGCTGGAACATTTTGAGGAGACACTACCCAGAACATGAATAGGACAAAGAGAAAAGGTCACTGATAAAGCTATGTTGTAGTCAGCACAAATACACATCTTAGTTCCAACTCAGGAGGCAAAATTTCTCCAAGATTGTAACTTCCAAAGAATATGGAAGACACAGAAGCCCCTCAAAGACATGGAAGGGCTCTTCTCTAAGTAAACTAGAATAAAAGCTTCAGAATATGATTCTCAGAGAGTCAGATCTTCACAGAGAAACCAATCCCACGAAGTTTAACTCCAGATCTTCAGTGAGGGATGTTTCAAATTCCTCCATAGTTTCAGTAACTTCTAACTGGAGAATAAGAACCCCCATTTTGAAATTGCTCCTAAGCTTTCAAAACCTGGAGTGAAAAAAAATAATCATTTGCACATTCTTGTGAATGCACCAGAAGAAATATGTCTTGCTAGCTTGAGACAAAGGACAGTCAAGTGCCTGGCTCCTCCAAGTATGCTTTTCCAACTCTGAATTCAACAGTGCGTGGCCCTGAATCCACAGCTCCAACGTGTAAGAGAGTCTCTCAAGTATGACTTTGTTAAAATCAAACTTTGAGAAGATAAGGCATATTTCAATAAAATTAAATTCACTCTAAGTGTTCTGATCAGCTCTCTGCGCAGTTACACGTTCTGATACTTTCCCTCCGCTTGCAATCTATATTCACATCTTGTGCTGCTTAAAGTGCAGATCAAAACCTTTCCTCAGCCACAGACTTTCAGAAGTTTGTTCAACCTTTCCCCTGAAGCTAATTGTTTTAATAGAAGACTTAAGTTATACTAAGCTATTGTTGGAAATATAATGAAAATGCTGGCAGCTGAAAGTGTAAATACCAAAATAAGACAATAGATCAGTCATTCTCACTATGGCTTCTTTATACTTCCTTGAAATTATAGGTCTGTAAAGGTACTAAGCTTAATTGTGTAGTAAGTCACTGTCTTGCCTGCCTCTTTACTAAATGCCATGATGCAGAAATGACAGCTCACATTTCTTTTTGTTTACTTCACACCCATGAGAGTAACATTTCAATCAATTTGTGAAGCACTTTTCCCCATACTATGAGGTTAGTATTACACTGAAATTCTGAAGTGGAAAAGAATGGATATAGCATTCAGTGAGCAGAGTGGAACAAAAATCAACAGTGCAGACATACAGAGGGTAAATATGGATTGCTATCTGTATGCAGACGTTTATGTAGTATAACATACAATGGTATCAGATAAGCAGACCTGTGTGAAAATTTAATTTCCACAGCATAGAATTCATTCCAACTTCCCTAGACTTGCAGCAAACAAAGGTTCTATAAATTCTAAATTACATATCTAGAGTATGACTTTTCCATTTTCAGTTACTGCCAAACTGGTTATCTGGCATAATGTACACCAGAAGAACCAGCCAATCTCAATACTCGGGCTGTTTCATTTGAATCAATTCTTTATGAATATTTGGTGTTTACACCTGAAGATGTAATCTATCTTTCAAAACCTGGAAAATTTATATTTAAGTTAAACTGAGTGCTAAAGAGTTACAGCAATACCTGGATGATCTCTCTGCTAATAGATTGAAACTGCTTACAGTCCTAGATGGCACATAAATATCTAGCAGCATCTTCTTGGCACTTTCTTCTAGTCCTTTGTATTTATCTTACCTTTAACGCACCACGTTTTTCATTCGCTCCAACAATCAAAATTTCTGCCATATCCTCAGCATGCTCAGACCGTGCGTGGACAAACAAGGCTCTGCCAGCTTCTGATATATTCTTTAGGGCAACTAAAGACCCATCACGTTCCACCTTAAAGTCTGGGTTAGAAACTTCGAAGTTCAATTTGTTATTCCCCTCGCAGTCATCAAACACCACTAGGAAAAAAAAAAAAAAAGAAAAGAAAAGAAAAAGAAAAACCACAAGATTAAGTATCCACTTTGGAACATAGACTTCAAACATCTTTACGTTATTGGCTTGTCTACAAATCTCAGGAAGAAATGACTCCAATCTAAAGGAAAAGTCTCTAAGCATTATATTTGTATGGCTATAATTTTATAGGCAATCTTACGAATATACAGTTTCAGAAGGATGAGGAGATTTTGACCATGTTAACTGGGGAAGGAGGAGATAAACTAAACACTCTGGGTACAAACATTTCCTGATTACTTAAATCAAAAGCACAAAATGCACACCTAATTCTATGAATCGGGCAATAGCAACAGAGGCCTTGCTATTCTCTTGATTGTAACAAGGGAGCTTTAAAGGCTCTTCTGCTGCCAAAGCGGTTTCAGGTATCCAGTATGTTTTTCTTTATTTTTTTGGAATTGGTTGTTTACAGAATATTCAACTTCATATTCTACTGCAAAAGTGTTACATAAAGGAAAATTCAAATTATAACATTGCTTATTGTTCTTATTAGCTACTAGGATCATGATATAGTGCACGAGCTGCACTACCAGTATAGCTTAATTAAACAACAGCTGTCAAAAGCCCTGTTTCACTTTACATGGAATTTTTAAAATATTTATGAAGGCTGGCATAGGGAGAAAAACATCCCTAAAGACAAAGGTTTGAGACTTTGGCTCAAGTCCCTTCTTCAAGTCCAGTAGATTCACTTTGCACAAAATACTGGAATAAATATTATTGGTGAAACTGCCAGCCATACAATTAAGAGGTCTTCACCATAAACTTTTAATTGCTAAGTAAACTATTCTTGTTTTGATATCTCAAAGATATATTTGCATTTGTGGTATTTTTTTTCACCAGACAATCTGTTCTATATTTCATACCTGTTCCTTAAGTTACTGCTGCTGTAGACTGTTCGCTTATCTGTATGCTCTTGCTATTTTGATTTTACATTTCATTTCTATTGGATCTTTAAAAACTGCATTACAGACAGGGATACAGACCACAGAAGATCAAAGACAATAGAGTTTTACTGAAAATAAAGCACTTTTTTTAATAATTGTTTAAATTCATTGTATACATTATCTTGTTGTATTTGATCATTATTTCTAAAGGAAAAAAAAAAAAATCCTATATTCTCTCACAGCCTGGCCAAAACCTAGGGTTTTCCAGACTGTAATCGCTGTAACTGGTCTTAAAATGCAGACAGAATCTCACAGTGGATGGCCACACGACACTCTTTGGAAATTTCACAAAAATCCTCTTCAACAAGACCCCTACAAGTCAAATCAAATTTTATATCTATTTCTAGACATGCCAACTTGAAGCCAGGGCTGCCATAGGACCTCGTGGAGATCCTTCCTCTTCAGCCATTCACTGGGATTGAATCCCAAAGTAGAACCACCACAGGGAAAAAGAACGGATGCTGGTTTCAGAATTTGAATGCAATTTTATTTTATGATAAATATTGATGAGAAAAGTTAAAAGCAAAAACTTAAATGCCCAGAATTTGAAACAAAGTGCAGAATATGAGAGGTGTGACATTGTTTGCCAAACTGACAGTGGTGTGTTGACTTTGGCCAGCTGCACGATGCATGGCCAGCTGCTCTCTCACTCTGGTTCTCAAGAGGACAGGGGGAGAAAATAAGATGAAAAAGCTCATGGGTCAAGATAAAGACAAGGAGATCATATACCAATTGCCATCATGAGCCATAAGGCTCGACTTGAGGAAAATTAATCTAATTTATGGCCAATTAAAATAGATTTGGATGGTGAGAAGCAAAGAAAAGAAAATTAAACCTGCACCTACCCCCCCACCTTTTCCCCGAGACTCAGCCTCACTCCTTCATTCCCAGCTCCTCCTCTCCCTGGGGCAGCACTGCGGGGTGGGATGGGGGCCATGGTCTGTACCTAACAGCTCCTCTCTGCCACTCCTTCCTCCTCACACTTTTCCCCTGCTCCAGCGCGGGCTCTCCACAGGCCGCAGTTTGTCCAGGGAATATCCACCTGCTCCGGAGTGGGGCCCTCCACACGCTGCAGGGGAATACCTGCTCCGAGCACCACCTCCCCCTCCTCCTCCTCCACCCTTGGGGTTCACATTGCTGTTTCTCACACTTCTTCCCCTCATTCCTCAGGGCCGGGCAGCATTTTTGCTCTTTATTAAACACGCTCTCCCTGAGGTGCCAGTGGAATCACTGAGGGGCCCAGCCACGCCCTGTGGTGGGGCTGCTGCGGAACCAGCTGGAGCCAGCGTGGGGCAGCCCCGGCCTCTCCTCAGAGGCCCCTGCAGCCGCCGGCATGGATGCCTTGTACACTGACAAAGAAATTAGGAGCCTGAAGTCGGATTTTTAAAAGAACAGTAGGTTGTGAACCTGTAAACTGGTGCCTGACTACCTTCTTACTGTGAAGTATCCGAAGTTTATAGTCACCAGAGCATCTTGTATAAAAACCATACAAATACCTGAAGGATCTGGTCTGCGCAAGTTTTGGACTTGCTTACGAATTTTTAATGAAAGCTTGTTCCCATTTCCTCAGATTTACTTGAGGGTAAGAGCACCATCCTTGGATTCACAGTGGGATAACAAACCAGAATTTCATGAGCCCATTTGCCATTTCATTGAATTTTGCTGAAAGCAAGAGAGATAATAAATAAAAAAAGAAACAAAGCTCTTTCCCCTCAGATACTGCAATCCCTCCAGACAAACCTGTCT
Organism: Chauna torquata; assembly: GCA_013399475.1. Taxonomy (NCBI): domain Eukaryota; kingdom Metazoa; phylum Chordata; class Aves; order Anseriformes; family Anhimidae; genus Chauna; species Chauna torquata. Next base: position 35,109 of record VXAL01002285.1, on the reverse strand, counting down.
CAGTCTGTCACGTCACAGACCCCTGCTTGCAAAGTCTTACACTGCAGTAAAAGCTGAGGGCAGGCAGGGTGTGAACCGCAGAATTTTGGAGCAGTAGCACTTTGAAACCATTTCCCAGTGCTCAGACCAGGCTGGCACCTGCGCTGCCCAAAGAGCCGCGGCTGCCTCTCTGAGGCCAGGAACCGCTCACAGAAAGGGTCCTGTGTTCACAGATGGATTTTGATGTAAGGTTCCCTATCGGCAAGGCCTCCCCGGAGTAAAGCCACCCATTTCTAGTCGATGTTGGTGATTTTACAGGCATTTTAACAGATTCTTTGCAATCTCCTAAAGCTATCAACCCACAAAAAGACAAAACTTCCCTGTCACCATAGATGTGGGAAATTGAAATTCTCTGCACTAACCACTGTATAGATTACATCCTTGATGAATTATGAGCAGATTCTCTTAACTTATTCTTCTCCTCCCTTTAAAAACAATCAAACAGGGCCTTACGAAGGTACCTTGTTACACTGAATAAATATGTACTTCTCATAAGCCAAAGCTGCTGGTGATGTACTGGTCTATTAATAGTTTGACTGGAAAAATTTGGCGTCTCTGACAAATTCATCATGTCAGGAGTAAAAAGTCTCCCAGTAAAGTTTAAATAAAAGAAAAGCCTAACAACTATGAGAGAGTAATCACTTAAAACAAATGTCAGAGCTCAGAGCAATAATATCACCCAACACCATAAGTCACATTCAAAAGGAAGCCACGATGTGTTGGGTTTCAAAAAGAGGGGTGAAGTTGACTGGGAGTACACGTCTCCCACTTTGCTGCTCAGCACTCACAATTCTTGAAGTTCCCGCATTGCTGCCATCTGCATGCATTGCAGAAATTCAAAGACTATATGCAGATTTGACACACGGAATTAGGAGAGGTAGTTGGGTTTATATTTTCTATTCACTAGGAGTTATGAATTTGACACTTTCAGACCTTTTACATTTTGCTTGTCCATTGGCCCTACTTTATGAAACTCTTCCCTTTTTCCAACAAAGGGCAGAAGCAGAGTTGCTTGAAAGTGGGAAACTTTTCTTACCATATCTCATCCAAAAGCACTGATGCTTTCAATTCCCAAGTCTACCCTGGAAACAAGGGTATTTGACGAGGTTAATAGCAAGGCGAGGGAAAGAAAATGAAAGGGCTATGAGAAGTACTGATATGTAGGAGAGAAATTAGAAGTGGGTGGAAGAAGATGAAGTGATCACGAGGATAGAACACATTGAAGATTATTCGGACCAGGGGCCAACAGAGATGAAGTTGAAGCAAATTGTTAAGAGAGTTGAAGAGAAATGTAGCCTTAGATAAAATCTCTAGTCTGAAGTTAGAGGCAAACGTGAACTTCATCAGAATGATGGTGCCTCCTGGACTGCGATGACCAGGTAATGTCACATGAGATTGTGTTACTTTCCCAGTAATTCTCACAACGCCCCTCACCAGGAACATTTGCTTCCTTAAACTCACGTGGCTTCTGTGAAAAAGCCATTGCAGATACCCAGAATTTACAGTACTAGAGCTGCCTGCTGCTGGTTCCACTAGCAGCTACATAGCCTAGGAAGCTGGCCCTGGCACCAAACACACTTTCCTGCCCTGCCAGGCACTCAAGAGAGATCTGAGGAGCTTCAGCTTTAGCATCTTTCTCAGATTCCCGCCCTGTGATGCTACATCTATCTCAAACAAGCCTACGCATTTTTGATACTCTAAAAAAAGCAGAGGCCATTAAATATAGGGCAAACAGGACTTTTAGCTCTTATTCTCTGAAGAAAACTTGCTTTGTACTCAAAGGCTGTGTACAAGTCTCTACGTAAAAGCTATAAAGCATGATTAGTTATTTACTCATGTCCACCAAAATCAAGCAAGTACTAATCAGTATAACAAGAAGCTAGAGAGGATTTTGGTGATATGGGTTGTGGGAAGTTTCAGATAGACACTAAAGAAAGTTTTCTATCTAACTGTTAAAAGAGGGTGCTGACGGCATGTTGAATACCGATCATTGAGGGATTTTAACTAGAGGTTAATCCAGAATCACTCAAGACCAATATTAGTACCTAATCCTGTTTCAAAGCAAAAGGATAGACTAGGTGGCACCTTGAAGTCTCTTCCGCACATACAAGTCCTACATTCACTTCATTTCCCTGTCCGTTCAGGTCTACGTTAGACTTATATCTGTGGGGTTCATTCAAGAAAAGAAAAGCTATAACAGTGAAGTGAACTAATCATTGTGTCCTACTACACAGCTGATTCAGCTAGCTGAGTGCTGAGCTAGCTTTGACACTGAAAAAAACCTGGAATCTCTCCAAGGACTGATGGAAATTTGGGCATGGGACTGAGAGCTTCTGAAAACAACATCAACAAGCACATGCAAGAAGAAAGAAAACAGCTCAGAGAGTTCCATTGAACTATCTAAGTGATCAGAAGTGCTAGGTTTCAGGAAGATGGTATGGATGTCTCTTTTCAGAGATAAAACATCCCTGACAACAATGACGACACATTTTTATGATATATTATGACGTTCATGATGCTCACACACTTGTCACAGAGATTAGGTATGAGGAAAGCCACAGGATAGGTAACTGACGTTATTCATACTACCCAGCTGCAGTGTAACAGATTGGACAAACAGTAGCCTATTGAGTGTCCACACACATTGAATCTTCCCACATTCTCTTACACACTCACTTTGTGCTAGGGCTTAAGGAGTCTAACTAGACTGCAAGCTCTTCAGAGCAAAGACCACTTGCTTTCTCTGCATCTCTACAGCACTTGAAATAAAATTATTCATGTTTGGTGCTCAAGGTACTACAGAAGTGCAAAAAATTAATAGGAGCTGTTCAGCTATAGTCATAAACTAGAACTTTGGAAATGCTATACCAGACATGACTACAAAGTGATTGCATCTCATTGTCAAGAACTCAACAGGCAATTAAAAAAAAATTGATCTAATATTTATTTACATGAAGGCAGAATTCTTAATTTATTGATTCATATATGACTCTTCTGATGTTCGTAGTCATGCTCCAGCTGCCAAATGAACATCTTTATTGTGCTTAATATGCCATATGGTATGAGACAGGCTCCAAAACTCCATACAAGCAAAATGGAAATACTGCCAAGCATCTCCCAATGAAAAACAACATTCATGTCACTCATCACTCTGTTCATTTCTCAGCCTCCTGTACTAGACTTGTACTTTCTGTAAGAAAGTTCTTTCACGAGTTGCACAGAGTATTTTTGTCCACCAAACAACAGTCATTATTAATAACATCTGCCAGCATGCCAAGGCTTTAATCACTGTTTTTGAGTTTATCATCATCAAAGCAACTGCTGGAAAAAGGATTCTTGTGTAAGACCATAAGTCCATTACTGTAATGATGGGAAACTGAAGCTATCATTGGAAATATTACCTTTAATAGATCTCAGCAAGAAAATTCAAGATCCTGGTATTCATCATTTCGGTACATCCCATCTTGCTGTTATGATATGCCACATATGTGAGGTTTCTACACAACTGTGACATTTATGATAATGGACCACAAATGTTTTAACACCATTTTAAAACATTGAAAGGTTAACAGTTGGATCTCTCTTATAAACTATGTAAAAAGAAAAATAGCCAAAATAGATTTCTTATATTCAAAAGCACATTAAGCTATGTTCCTCTTTCAAAGTCTTCTTTTTCAGAGTTTAATTCTCAGAAGTTTAATTTGTTTTGAACAGAAATACAGAATCCATAGTTTTCTCTCTGACAAAATCTCTACAGAGGTATTTTGAATAATTAAAAATATGTATTTATCTATAAACACACAAACATACTCTGTATCTCTCTATATATGTGTACACATTGTTATGTTAGCTAATGATAGCTAGCAACAAAGCAGTTATTCAGTTAGGAAATTTCACCTTGAAAATACTTACCAAACACAGACTTAATTATTATATCAATGAAGGTTAGGATCCTTTTTGTAAATACGGTTTAGCCTTGCTCAGGTCAGTGGGAGTTATGACATCAACAGAATTTTATCCTGTGTATTTTTTTTTTTAAATCTATTTTAACACGTAACTTTAGATCATACTGAAATGACAAGTTGTTTGCTTCTATGGGAAGCTGTACCTGTGAGAGGTCCAGAGAGTTGAGAAAAGCACATTACAGCTGAAAAAGGCAAGTTAAATTTCCAGCCCAGCAGGGAACCCTCATCTGTGCTAAAAAGTCTTCCCTGCTAAAAGATATTAGCAAAATACAATAGTTAAACAGACAGAAACTGGCAAAGCTGAGCTTCGTTAACTACAAAGAGTAAAGAGATGGCTGAAGCAAATGGAAATGCTTCTGAGCGCTGTTGCATATAATTCATAAAGTGCCGTGACCTACCAAAGCTCTTGCTAGCAATAAGCAGTGGCATTGACTGAAAGCAGCAGGAAAGCAACTAAGGAGATGGTAACAGGCCACCATGTGACAGTGTTAGTCGCGCAGGTGAATGCCTGACTCTGGTACAGGGTGTCACATAGCAGCCTAATGCCAAGTAATAGAAATGTGAAGTGAGACTTCAAGAGATTAGTTAGCCTGTCAGCATGGATAGGATGAAATCTACCTGGAACCAAAACATCTGGACAACCTAAATCTGTCCAAGAATAGAAGAGGAAACTGTTACAAGAGCTTATGACAAAGGCTGCTGAGAAACAAAAGAAATCCTGCTTTTCATGCCAGTAATATTGTCAATTAGGAGAAACAGCTTTTCTCCTTTCCTTTGAGATGCCTTCAAAATAATCTCTGGAACATGGGTTCTGGCAGGGAGCCCACAGCCTGTTTATTTCTGCTCTCTCTTCAAGAATACCTGAACAGAAGAAGAAAAGAACAGAAAGAGAGAAAATCTGCCCCACAATGGTTTTGGAAGCAGACTAAGTTCCAGACAAGACATTGTCAACAGTTAATTCCAGCATTTTGAACCAAAATCATTTCTTAGGGTGTAAGTCAATCAGAACCTATCTTCACGTACACTGGACACGCAGAGCGATGGAAACAGGGAATGGACGGCACAGAAACGCTGGTAGAAAGCCACTACTTTCACACCACTATCAGAGCAACAAACACCCATCATGGAGAAGCTGCAAGTTTACTTTAGAAAATCCCTCCTCAGGCTTGTTTTACAAAGCCAGTTCCTTTAAATTGAAGCTAAGCTAAAAATTAACAGAAAATAGAAATTGTGCCTGGACCTTCTATGGTGATGCTGAATTCCTTGGATGACCAACTCCAAATTTATTTTGAAAAGAAAAGCATATAACAATTTTTTATGTCAGCCCTAATCTCCATCATCCTAACTCTAGCATGTTTAGCAAAGACTTACCGTCGCTACACTATATATATATATATTTTTAATTGCAAAGCAGAGAAGGCAAAAAGAAATTGAGCAAAACAGCAACTGTTAGAAAATTGAGACAATTTTTCCTTCAAATGTGAGTTTATCATTATTTCATATCTAAAAGTTCTCTAGTATTAATGGAGTTGCAGCTTAGAAAAGCTGCATGCAAGACTAAAAGATTTCTTTACACACAAAAAAATCTTACCAAACATTTAAGAAAATGAACGAAAATGAATTTTGTGAAAAATCCTTTTTGCATTTTTTTTTTTAAACAGTTTAATGTTAAATTATAGCTCTGCAGCAGAATTGCTACAGAATGATTTCAAAATTTCCAGCAAACAATGGTGGGCTATTATCTTCCACTGCTTGTTTACGATTCTCTTGTATCTATGTAATTTCTTTGTATGCCCTCTGAAATAAATTATAATGATCACTCGTTTAGCATATAGATAGTCAAAAAACTGTGGAGACATAAGCAACAGTACAATGTTCATCAAAATAGTACAAGGATTGCTGAACACAAAAATGCACATCTATATTCAACTTTGCTGGAAGAACAAGAATTAAACAACAGACTTGATCCTTGCACACACTTATGTCTACAAAAAAAAAAAAGATTACCTAAACTGGCAAACATCTCCATGCAATTTGCATGTGATGACAAGATTTGAGCATAGCCCTGTTAAAATGTACAAATTAGGTCAACAGCTCATCCAATGGGCACTACGGCATATATATCTGCCCTTCAGAGAACACCCTTCCAGCAGTATGTACTGTAGCTATTAATAGTAACACTTTTTCTGCACTGTAAAACCATATGGAAAGAATATACTACAGATAGTAGACAAGCTTCTCATAGATCAAGGAGGTATTTCACCCAGAAACCAGTCATAGTCAGTAAAAGGAATAATCATGTTGGTCCCTCTCCCATGTTACCTGGCTACCACCAACAGTTCTCACAGAGCTGGAAAAATTATTAACATTTTGAAATTCTCTAGTGCACTTCAACTGAGCTATAAGTGATACTAGACAAAAGGCTTCCTCTGCCTTTGTGGTAATGGGTATTATGTGTGCTTCCAGAATGAGCAGCTCCCTCCCCACTGAAGAACCACCTTGGAGCTGCTGTGCTCCATCTCTCTCCTTGCCTTCTGCTATACCCAGTGCTGCATTCTGGCATCATTTCACAACTCCACCAAACTCTGCCTTTCTTCTCCTAGCACATCACAACACCACTTGGCTAGGTATTGGTATGGCATCAGGTACCCTGAACTAGAGCTGAACAACCAGAAGCAGCACAACTCATGTCAGCCCAGCATTGAAGCAAAATTTATGTTTCTGGGGACTTCAGTGAGTATTTTCATAGAGCACTATGTGAGCAAAATGGCTCCATCAACACCAAAGTCAAGGATTCCTGCCTTTTTCAGCACAGGTATGTCCCTGCTAAATTCTTGCCTTTTCCACTATGCTCCCTGACAGAAGGATCCCTCAATTCCATCTCACGTTCCTCCGCTAATTCACTTCTACCAACAGGACTCCATCAGCAATCTTTGGCTGCTTGAAATTATTGAAAAATACAAACACTACAATTGAAACTGAAGGTACTCCTCCCTGGAGGCAGATTTCCTCAGCTCACATTGCATGATATCTTCACACATCCTTTTGCTGCCTGTCATCTCATTTAGGGCAAAAATCTAACCAAGTGGAAGGAGTTGCAATGAGTTGTTCTCAGCTGCAAGTTATCTCAACTTATTCATTACAATGTAGACATGTTATTGGCTGATCACTTAGGTCAGTGGCTGCATTATAAAGGCACAGTAATACTATAGCTTCTGCTCTAAGTCCTGGAGAAAAATTACTGTTTCAACAAAAATATGATGTCAGTGAGTGTGTTTGAAGAAAAACCCCAAAATTTTAGATGTTATAACACAGTCATTGATCTTTTGAGCACAACACACAGTTCTGTTTAAATGGAGCTGTTGTCTTTTTGGAAATGCAGAGGACATGTAAACTGATATTACATTTGTGTAGCTAATCTCAAAGGAGCTGTCACATCTCTGGAGTAATATGACATTTCACCATTAACAGTGTTGATTTTGAACAGTCCAAATGACCTCAAATCCAGAAGCAATGTGTAGAAAAGACTCTTTTTAACTTTGTTAGTTTGAAATGAAACGAAAGAGTTTCCCATTGCGATGCAACTGATCAATACTTTCCCATTTTCACAGACTTACATAACATTCGCTAAGAATCCCAGGAGAACATACATTGAAATTAATTTTGGATTCTTACAACATTTTCACAGGCCGAGTCCAAGACGCAAGCAGACAGAATCAAAGACATTCAAATGTATTCAATATGTTGTGGTTCTGCAAACTACTGTGAGAAGTTTGTTGATACAAAATTAATTGCATCCTATAGCGGAGGAAGATGGGACAGGAGTCTGAGTTCATACAGAAAGTCCCAGTGGGATATAATGGATAATTTCCTTTGAATGCTGGCTGAGTAAAGCTTCAATAGGCAATATAGTCCTGACCATGAATTTTCTTGGCTTCTGCACAAACACACATCTGATCTTTGAGCAGTCACCCTAAATGCTACCCAAACCAAGTTTCTTGATATATGTAATTTATTGAAAACTAATCAGTTGAGGTTATATTCAGCAGAAGAAACAGGGTCCCAGAAGATTTAACTATGCAAATAAATTGCTGCCAGCTGATGTCAAAAAGTAACAACAAGCAATCACTCACAGGCAATAACTACAACACCAACCAGCACAAAAAGTACCTTATTTACACCAGTATGTTTTTAAAATGTCTCCAAAGCCACAAATTTATTTAGTAAAGGTTTTCAGTTAACTAGACAATTAGCTGCAGGTCACAGGGATTTTTTCCCTCAAGTTCACAATTAAAACTGTTTGTCTTCAAGGTCAGTTCATTATAATTACAGTGATCTGTCATTTCTTAATATGATCTGTCATAACTTCTTGGTTCCTTTCCTTTTTTTTTTTTTTTTATGGCACATGCTTTTGTCAATATTAAGCTAAGACCAGTTTTGTATGAGCCTTACATGAATCACTGGAAATTCTCATACACTATCAGATGAACAGAAGATTCACTAAATCATGCAGATATTTACCTTTGGCCATTATTAAGGAGCTTACTAAATGTCAGAAATAAATATCGGGTCTCATTGGAGAAGGACTGCTTTGTCTGCTCCTTCAGTTGGAAGTACATATACCTCAGTGATTTGAGGATGGAAGAAGAAATTACTGTCTTTCACCCTATACTTGATCCATGGCAGCCACTCACACCCTTATACACTTCTGGTTTTTGGAGATGGGGGAGGAAAAAAAAAAAAAGTATTGCTTGCTATCTCTCTCTCACTCTAGCAGTACATTGAGACAAAGTCAAAGTGCAGGAGCTCTTCATTAAATTAGCTATCAATATAAATAGCTTTTTACACATTATTCACAGATACTGTCTGGAGGCAGCATTGCCTCCATCTTCTCAATCTCAAGTCTTGGTTCCACCTTCTGTGTGAAATTACAGCTATAATATGCAATTCAACAGCGAGTTGCACAGACTGCTTCCTAACCTCAAGACTCAAGTCATGAACTTACTTCAGGACTAACTTCAGGTCTAACTACAAGAACTAACTTCAAGACCAAGAAGAAAAACTATTGGTCAGTACATGATAGGAAATGTTACAAAAATATAAATGCATGGACATCTATTTACAACTGCTCTTCTTCTGGAGTCATAATCATGATCAAAGTCTTTCCTGATGTGCAATAATGTTTTCTTAAAAGGCATCCCCAGGAATAAAGCTTTCAGCTTGTGCCATGTGCAACTAATTTCCAAAAAGCACTTAGCGGCAGGAATTTGTTTTTGAAATAGAGAATGACGCATCATTTACAATACATAAAAGTAAATAAGAGTAATAAACCCACTGTGTAATATTTTCCTTTCAAAATGGATTCTGTAGGTTGCCAGCCTATTTTCCCAGCTGCTGAATGAGTAAAGCCATGCCTGAAAAAGTGCTCAAGCCATTTTATTCAGTGGCTAGTTCAACTTTCCCAGTGAAAAACTGGAACAGTTCCTCTTATTTCCAGGGGTAAGTTTTTTGCCTCATCTTCTCCATCAATAATCCTGACAGAGAAATAACAATTTCTCCTAGGGCTTTTAACCAAGCTCTCTTAACTGAATTCCCTCAACTTTTTTTTTTTTTTTTAAGAGTCACCAGTAGAAAGGTTATTTTTCCAGATGGATCCAATAAATGCACAAATAATAGACCTAAGCTCCTTTGCAGTCCTCCGTCTAAAAACTGTGTTATTAAAATATAGCCCTTGGACAGTTTATGAATAGCTTTTGAGAATATCTTCAAAAATCTAAATTGCATGCAAGCTTGCAAAATTAGTCGGTGGTTAAACTTTTGTTTTACTCAAGTATCAACCCAATTCCAACATACAGACCATTCTATAAACCATGGAAAACCAACCTCCTAATTGCAGCCTATAAAGTACAAAACTTCTATGAGATTAACCAGGAAAGCCACCTCTCAAAACTGCTGTATTTTAAACTTGCTCAATTTATCTGTATCTCTTCCAAACAACACCAGAGTTGCTTCTGTAACCATTAGTCAAATAACCTTGGTTTGAATTTTGACTCTTACACTACAATCAGACAAGTAGCACTGCTGAGAACAATGTAATTAAAATTGCACCATGTAATCTTGCTCTACACAGTCATTCCCAGAACAGTTTCTATTCACATCAAACACAGGCTTTTATACTTTACAGACAGACAGACTGTGGCATCTTCCACAAAAGAACTGACCTGAGGGAAAGTAAATTCTGTCAGTCAAGTTAAAAGCAACCTGAAATTTGTTTACATAGATAAACCAAAGAAAGAGTATCAGGCTACCAAAGTTGCTGCCAGTCTTTAATAATTAAGTTTTGGGTTTTTTTTGTTTGTTTTTTTTTGTTTTAAAAAAAAAGGTGAGGAGTAGCGTACAAAACTCTGTAAAGATTATTTGATGAGCCAGGTGATACTGTTGTTCATGTTTGCTTCTTAAACGGGTGGTATTGCTACACAGAGGCTCACATTTAAACAAGTGGCATTGTATACGAAGCAAATGACAGAGAAACTTTGTGTTAATTTCTTAACAAATTTTAGATTTCAGATATACACTGAGCGATGATGCCATTTGGCTGCTTGCTGGTTTCCAAATGTGGATATCCACTTTCATGTAAACACTGTGTACATAATGTTACCAGCATATAGTTTGCATCAATGCAACTGCAAGCTAAGGTTGAAATTAATGTAGTGTTTGATTCCAAGCCTTTTTGTCAGCTTCAGGAGCTTGGATTAGGCCAATAACTGACAGTTTCTGCAGAAAGCTGCAACCAGTCAATAGAATTTTTCTTTTTTTTTTTTTTAAATCCATAGTCGTCAAAAAAAGGTGTAATGAAAAGCTATCTGAGCCAGCATTCCAGATATGAACACCCACAATGGGACTGTTCGCTGAAGAAAAGCATTACACTAAAAATGAAAACAGAACATCTGTAGCGTGGAGATTAAGGACACCAGAATACCTCTAGTGAATAATATTTCTTATATTTCTTATCAGCATCATTTTTATTTTCATATAGTGATCACACTGGAGACAGATCAGACAAGATGCTGTCCTACCACACAATAATTACAATTCTGACTTAGTAATCAATATATAACTAAAATGNAAATATTATTACCAAGTTAAGTACTCTCTTAGATTTAATAAATTACAGTTATTCCTATGCCTACATGAATTCCACATAGCATCGTAGTTGTCAACACAACAAAAGTTGCCGCACATTCAGCAGCAGGTCTACATCCAGTTGTTTCACTCATTTTTTAAAATCTAATATTTACCATACTTTCTTCCCCCCACCCCCCACGTCAAATAGATGGAAAAGGCATGATTTCTCATCCTTTCTTCTCTTAGACTTGGTGGTATAGATGTCATTAACTGCAAATATTCTGATGACTGCACTGGGGATTAATGGTATAGATTTCCTAAACTACTGCCTTTGTAGTGCTAGAACACAGAAATGTTAGCATACCTGCTTGAATAACTGTCTCTTTTCTTTCACATTAGAATAACTGTAATGATTACAATGCTTAGCAAGTTTGAAGTGATAAGATAATGATCAGTCGATCTTTACTTTGCTTCTGGTTATAAACCCATTTAAAAAAATCACTAAATCTGTGCATTTTTCCAGCTCACGTCCCCTTTCAAGGCATTAGTCTCTTGGGACACAATAAAGTGCCAGCCTTCTAAACACTGATATGTCTCATTTGTGTTGCACTTTGCTCATGGCTACAACCATGATAAACAGAATTCATTTGGTAAATGTGATTTGCCAAAAGTTTTCAAGTGACACAGTATAATATATTTTTACAGATGGACACTTAGCAACTATGTAGTATTTCTATTTGGGAACTGAGGCATAAATAAAGAATTATGCCATATCAGAGAGTGCGTATGAGACATTTACAAATTTAGGAACAGAAAGGTTATCAGAAACGCCTTTTCATCATCTAGCAACAAATATGTCGTCAGCTCCCCTGACTAGCAAGCATCCAGCAAGGAATTTATTATAAACTCCCCCGACTAATGAGTTAACTTTATAGTTTGAAGTTTAAATGAACTCTACAGCTAATTAAACTTAGTTCAGTGCTTCTGGAGGCTGTACGTTTGCATTTTAACACACGCTTTATTCTGGAATAAACAGTTGCCATTCACTCTTCAACAGATGGGTCATATTCAAAAGCTGACAAATTCCAGGGAAATGAGAATATAGAAATGCCATACACTTTCTTACAGTTCCCAAGAAAATGAGAATGGCTCCATAATGCATGTAAATACAATGCACAGAAAATTCTGAGTACATGCTGAGAGCCCCGCAGACTCCAAGAATACGATCAAACTGTAGAGTCAACGTGGTTTCCACAATGCAGATTTGGTGATGATTCCAGTAACAAAGATTGGTTTTTACAACTCCACACTTGTCTTAAATGTTTCAAAGTAATGGATGTAATTATTCACTAGAAACATTTAACAATAGACTAGAACTTGCATCAATGAATATTAACTAAAAACAAAATTAGTTTTCAAGTACCAAAGGCTTTGTGTATTCAACCTGCTAGACAGCTTTTGTTCCCTCCCCTCTCTTCGCTTTCCCCCAAGCCCCCACTGCTTTGCATAAGTACTCTATTTCTACAGACTCCTGCTTTCTTGAACCTAATAAGATATTATTGTACGAGCAATGCCTACTATTGCATTTCAATGTAGAGTGATGTAGGTGCACTGTTAACATCATGCTTGTTCACCTTGTATTATTTTAGGAATGCAATCACCTCTGAGACCTTTGTTTTCCAAACCCCATTATTAAAATTTCCTTGCAAAGCTGAAGGCTAAACAAAACTAGATTTTAGTACAGCCCTGTTACATGTCCAGTAATGTTTTGAAGTTGTGCTAGAGAAGTCTAGAACAAGTACATCCTTCACCATGGAAGCTTTCACAGAAGATTAAATTATAGACAGAGCGCTGGATCCTGAACTGAAAGAAACAACGCAGCCCCACTACCCATTTCCTACACATTGAACAGTTCTCTTAGATACATCCCAACTCTAACAAAAGAGAACATTTCTCTGCAGAAGGAATCAGACCCCAGCAGCCCTGGTTTATAGAAATTTGGTTAGCTGGCCAATCATGACAACAGATTAAGAAATAAAATTACTTTCAATACATTCTTTACATTTGTCCACATCTTTGTCTTTGCAGATCAACCCTTTATATTGTTTGTATACTCAGTCTCTAGGCTACTGTGTATGGCTCACATCTTGAGAGTGCAAGATGAGCAAGCACTGAGAATGAACGTGCTCAGTTCTTCAAGGAAATGTTTCTCTTACAGTGATTTACACCTTGCATGCCTGCCTTCCACCAGCTCCTCCACTGCCACTATCTTTCCACAGAAGGCTCCTAGAGAGTAAACTGACAATACATTATACTGCTCAACTTGGTTACTTTTCCAGAGTAGTTTACCAAGTCTACATTCCTCCTCTGGCTTTCCAAAACACCACAGTAGTAAACACTATTTCTTTATTGCATTCACTTGCTGTTCCAGAAGGAGACTCTGTATTTCTCTGTTTTGGTTTGTTTTTTTTCTTCAAAGTATCTATAATACCTTCCTTTATAGTTGAGAAAATAAACAAAGCTTATCCGAACTTGACATATAAAGAATTCTAGGTTCTGTTACTGTGAATGGCTCATTTGAAGTCACATAACCAGCCAGTTCCACAGCCAGTACAGCCACTACTCAGGCTGGCCCTCTCCACCACAGGGACCTGCCAATTGGCCATGGGTCTGTAAGTCATTACTCATATATAATGGTATGAATCAGCTCATTTTGTGAGGGTGCACACCCCAGAACAATAGCAGACATTTTGACAAAACCATAAAAATTTGTTTGGGAAGAAATCCAGAACTGCAAGGATAGTTGATAGGCATTTGTAAAATAGGCTCAGAAAGTTAACTATCACCTGAAAGAACAATTTGACAATAGACAGTGTTACAAAGACTGTCACTCTCAGAAACAGCAAAACTTTCCATAAGCAAAGGCATGTTAAATTTATTTCAGTCTCCCTGTACAGAGGCAGTCAGTTTTTTATTTGCACTGAAATGGATTTTGGCTACTGGTATTGAAAATTCATTTGTTCAAAATGTACACTATGACCTACAGAAATCAGGCACAGCTACAGAAACTACCTGAGAAAGTTCATGTCAAGGGCAAGCACATATAAAATGTTGAAAACGTTACACTTGGATGTTCAAATTAGTACTTAGGATTAAATAAGGATATTTAAAATTCACCAGTACCAACATGAGCATCCAAATGTTAGGCATGGACAATAACTAGACACCAGTATTTGGAAACTGGGCACCCTAGAGCTTTTAATAATTAGAAATGGAATAAAATGCACTTGGACATCTTTTTCTATCAACACTACTATTCAGAAGAGAACTCAATTAGACAGCAATGCATGCAAAGAAAGAATGCTGAAGTGAACAGGAAATTTGTGGTCGTCTACTTCAGTGATTCAAAATCTGTTTTAAGATATTCCATGGAAAAAAAACCTTGCCATCATACCACTCCCTGTTTGCAATTCTCAGAGATCAACTCATTCTCCAGTACTGGAGATTTCCTAGTTGGAGCTAAACATTTCAGGCCATGGCAAAGCATTTTTCTTTACATGACTTTGGCATCAATACAATTTTTAACAGTCTTCAGCCTGATCCCCCACTGTTGGATATAAGTAAAAGTCTTACAGTGAAAAGTTTTGTGGAAATGCATTTACACTCATTCCAAAACTGGTTATAATTTTAAACTAAATTCACCAAATTATTTTGAATGCATTTTTCTTTTAAACTGTGCTGAATATCATAAGCTGCTAAGATAGGAAATGTTTTAATGAAAACATGCTTTTTTTCTCATCCAATAGCTCCTCAGACAGAACAGTAAATGTCCACGTAGTGAGTTTGAACCTTTCTCCATCCTAGGAGAGTTACATTAAGCATAACTGTATATAATACTTTGCATTCAAGATAAAGTTCTCAGTTTCTCCTCTGAAGGTCTCTCAGGCTGTATTGACTACTTTTTCTGAGGACTGGCTCAAAGATGAGTCCTGCCTCCCAAATGAAGGACAAATGCTGTCTTAAAGCTGATAGAAGAAGCAAGTACTTTCCGCCATCATGACAGCAAAGGAGAGAGTACATTAATCTGACGGTACTGGTCAGGGTGTTCGCCAAAGAAGCTTCAAATACCAGGCACCTATTCCCATTCCCAGCTAGGCATTATTTTTATGACGTGGACCAGTCTGTCAACAGACACCACTTCTTCTCCAGTTAGTGTAAGTGATACAACACTATAACATCAATAGGAGAAAATAAGAATCCACAGTCAGAGTCTCTAACATTGTACAACCATTATGGTTAAGAGGCAAATGGAAAAGGAATTTACATATTCATACATTTCATATGAGTGAATTCTCAAATTCCTAGGCCATAGGACAGATGGGGGATTTCATTAGTAGTAAACGTTTGATTCGACACAACAGAAAAAACACATCCAAAATAAGTGCTCCTATTGCTGACCTCCTGGAGAAAGATAAATCTAGCACTATGTATTTGGCAGAAACAACCTTTCAGTTTTTGTTTGTTCATTTGTTTTTCTCCTCTCTATTATTCCAAATGCAATTTTTTTCATTCCAAGGCAAACAGAATAACCCATCAATATCAAGAGAATTTTATTTTTAATTTAAGCAAGGAAAAAAAAAACAAACAAAAAGAAAACCCAGTCTTTTGAATACCAAAGAATTTCTGGGCCAAAAAGTAATTATTGTCACTGGTCTGAAAGGTGCATTATGAGGATTGACCCCAAAAAACTAACGTAGCAATACTACTTTAGAGTTGTATCAGAAAGAGAATTTGAGTATTTTTAAATAAACAATGAGATTAAAGAAGTTTTAAAAAAGTAGAAAAGCATGAGTGCCCCTATTAAAAATAAAACAAAAACCTACCTTCCAAACAATAAAACTATTTAGTTTTCTTTTCCTTGTTTGAAGTACTGTGTGAGGGCAAACCAGATAAACAATTTTTTTTATTTTTATTTTCAATAGATCCAATATCCATTCTATGCAGAAACAAATACTGGTGCTGTGTAAATTAATTTCTTGCTTAATAAAACACTATCACATTACCAAAGGCAGAGAAGGGAATTAGACATTTGTCTTTTCAGAAGTCACCTCCTCCATAAATCTTAAAACTTTATACATAATTAATTAAAAACTGATGCAGTGCATAGCTCACGATTATATATATATATGCGCTAACATTTCTCATTAAGGCTACAAAAGTTGTGATTGCAGCTGCTGCATTTCAAATAAGATCTTTTTTATAAGCACCTCCCATAAAACAACCTATGTTACAGGTTCCTATTATTTTTTTTTCCCCTTCTGACAAGTATGTGCGTTTTTTCTATTCCTTTAAGGCAGCATTTACCTGAAAAGCAAGAATTCAAATGCAGCATTTTAAGAAAGTCCGAAAAAGATACTTCTTAGCAAACATCAGAGCAGAGCAAATAATTCAGAATAATCATTTGTTTATTGGGTTTACCATTTATTTTCCTATTCACCACAGATTGCAAAATTCTTATATGTAAATTATTCATGAATTCCTGCCAATGCTTCTTCCATTTAAATTACTATGAAAACGTAGTTGCGATTATTCAGATTTCAACACTGGCTCTGTCAATTTTTGGAGCACAGGTTGTGTTCCATGATTGGTTGCAACTTGCCAATTTGGAATATGGTTCAAGCATTACACTTGAGTACACAGTTCAAAATTTACTTTGTCAGGTCTATACTTGCAATTTGTGCTCTGAATATAATGTTTTCTGACATTTCCATACTGACAAAAGCTCTAGTGTAGACACAGCTATGTCTTGCTTCAATGGATATTCAGTGTCAATATTTCAGTTATTTTCAGTGCCAAAGCCATTACCAAAATACTTAAGAAAGAAAGAAGAGTTCTTTAACATTATCTGCCTCTCTGTGGTTTCTACTATTTATAAAGATGCTGCTGGTGCCTGAGACAGAAGGACTTTTGCTAGCAAACCCAGCTGGTTGCTGCCCAAGCTATCCTTAAGATGTATACACAGTACTGCATGGGGTAACACAGCAGCTCACACCCCAAGAGTCCAAAAGAGACAGAAAGGTATGACAGGGAACGGTCCCTTCTAAATAGTAGGTTCAGACCTTGGGCTTATAGACTGATCACCTCCTCCTAGGAAGGAGTGTTCTGCTGTTAATCATACTGGCTACAGCATACTGGCTTCCCATCGGGCCACCTCTGGCCAGCAGTCCCTCTTCTCTAGCACCTGGAGCTCCTGCACATGCACAGTGGGAAGCCCTCACTGCTACCACTACAAGTCATCTCTGCCTAAAGAGAGGTGGTGAAGTTAAGGACAGGGATATTTCACTACCAAAGCAAGAGCAGAGTCCCCCTGTTGTGAGTTCTGGGGGTTCTTGCTCTTCAGTTCCGAGAGAGAGAGACAGCATTTTTCTTTTGCTGGGTTTTCTCCTAAATGTTTCACTGTGCCTGCTTCAAACTCAAGAGTGAAAAAAGTTTTTCACCTCAACACTAGCATTACTGAAGATCATCACAACTTAGCACCTTTACAGATTTTTAGATGGAAATGGCTCAAATGTAGATTGACAGGTAGCTTTATTATTATTGGAACACTGCTTTCCATCCAGCCTGGCTGGTGCAGTCAGATGACCTCATGTGGTTAAGCACAGGTCAGAAGGAGGAACAGGCAGAAAAAACACAGAGCCACAGAAAACATTGCTTGTTGCAAAATGGTGATTCACCATCCTTTAAAGCTTTTGAAAGTTTACTTTTTCCCATCGCTTTTTCAGAAGATGTGCCTTGGAAGAGAAAGATTATAATTGGATCTCCCAGCGTTAGCAGTAATGCATTTTACATTGGAGAAGCTGATCTTGCTTCACAAGGTTGAACAATATTTGCAAGCCAGTAAAGCCACACCGCTTACTGTAATACATTCCTCTTTCTTCAAAACAGTAAGCTCCAGCAGTGATGGAGACGGCACTCAATTGAAAAGATCCAAATAAGAAAGTATCATCATGTGAAAAAAGAAGAGATTATGCACTGTGTTCAGACTGCTTATTTCAGGAATGGAGTTTATGTAACAAATGCACCTTTATAATGATATGGATAAAAAACTCTGTCAAAGGAATAGTAATATAACCTAAAACTAAATCAAATTTAATCTAAAAAGTCAACCTAAAATTATGTTAGCAGTTGTAACTGTGATTTATAAATAAAGCATTTAATAAAAGGATGTATTTTGTATATAATTTTTTTCTTTGATGTCCCTGGGCAGCACATCAAAGAAGGGAAGATAGCATGCTTATTCTCTAGGGATGATTCTCAAGAAATCATCCTGCCGCAGAACAGAGACCCATAAAAACTGTGCCGGGGACACATTTTGTCACTCCTCTCAGCAGAACAAATGTGTGTAGGTAGGTTCTATCTATTGCCTTCAATGAAGATTTGATCAAATTGCAGGTGTCTGATAATTGTCTTTTGGTACAAAGAAGAGCATACGTGCTACTGAGCTGGGGAATTAGTTTTCCTCTTCAGAAACATCCACAGGAATGTGGGATGTCATTTAGACAATTACCCAGTGAGACATCTTACTGGGACCATTTGGAGTTGGTGGAGATTCCCAAAACACCACGTCCCGATTTGCAGCAGAAATCAGGCTTCTAGCCGTAGCATATGAAGGCAAAACAGAGAAATATGCATCTCATACAATTTCTTTCAGCAGCAACAAGCTTTTCTTCTTGTTTTTTTAAAGGAGTATTTCCATGGTACTTGGAGGATCAACCTGAATGCTTTTGCAGCCCAGATAATATATAGAGGAGCAGAAGTAAATCAGTTAAATTAAAAAAAAAAAAACCTAGATGGTGCGCGCAAAAATTTGTGCAAGCCACTGATGCCGCAGAAAATTGATTTTCCCACAGGTTCTGCAGCTTTGCATTGCCTTTTGAAGTACCGAAGCTAGATATATTTCACTACATATATTTCTCTGAACTAGAGCCCATAACAGTTTTATATTTTGCTGAATATTTTCCAGCTGATTAATGTTATGTTTACCAAACTATAAATATAGGATGATGCTACCTTCTTGAAGAAGTAATTTAACTATTCTCCTCTATTTTTGAAAATTGTTTTTGCTGTGTTTTTAAATAAGTGGTGTAAACATAAAACTAAATCTTTACATTATATTTTGCATACAGATTTTCTTTTTTATAATGAGCAGTATCGAAATATCTGTAACCATCTTATGTACAAACATGACATATATTAACCAAACAATATGTGAAGTTTTTAATACATTAGCTAGTTATTCAATAAAGCAGAAAATTATGGTGTCATTTAATCAGGTAACATAAGAGGTTTTTTAAGTGGAGTTTGAAGTTTAGCTTCTCCACATCCTTTCTAGGAAAACTCTGCTTTGCTGTCATCACTGAAATAAACACAGCCTCAATTTTTTGTTCACTTGTTTGCTTCAGAGGAAAGATTCAGGACAAATGGTTCTTCGTCTGTCTATACCTGTTAGCCTGAATATTTATACTTTTCATTTTCCCCCATGAAGGGAAACAAATGCTTGCCTGTTGCAAGTTCTTTTGTATCCACTGACAGAACTGATTAGGAATCTGCGCTTAAGTATATTAACACAAAGGGGCTTTTGCATTGGTTTCAGAAGGTTTTGATTAGGTTCTAATTAGAAGATATTTTGTAGAATTGATATGCAACTGTATCAACATACCAGTCTTCACAGAAATATTGTTCCTTCTCATCTTTTTTATTTTCATAATTATATATTGCTAGTGCCCAGAGGTTCTGGAGAAAATGGAGAGCTTTCCTGTGCCAAGTGCAAGACACGCGTATAGTAGATGACATTCCCCCTCGGCCACAGTGTCGTATAGATTCTTCAGCATTATGTGAGGCACTGGAAATGCCTTTCTTCAAACCTAGACAACATCATCCTGGTATAAGAAAACATCTTTGCTAATGATTTTACTGATTTGAACCAGGGCTTTTTTCCAAAAACCTCATTACATAATGACTAATTTCGCATACTTCGTTTTGCCTTTTTTTTTTTTTTTTTTTTACCTTACCTAATTTTTTTCCCCTTTACTAACAATTCCCA
>VXAL01002285.1:4143-14225 GCA_013399475.1 Chauna torquata | reverse complement strand
AGATGACACAACACGACACCGATTTCCATCGGAAATAAAGAATCTAGCAAGGTAATAGAAAATAATACTTTTTTTTTTTCTTCCACTAAATGAATTGATTTTCCTGCATCAACATGTTTAGATCTTACTTTTGGACTTAAGAAGAAAACATTCATGTTTCTGTAAAAGTAATAACGCAACACTTTCTTACTTGCCTTGTAAAGCTCCTTAATATAACAAAAACAACTAAGAACTAAGAGTCCCAAAATTCTGTTTTCTTTCAATAACAAACTATAAACATTCCATAGAAGTATGTTACATATAAGAATTTGAAATATTTTTCCCCCCTCTGTTTTTTGATTGTACAGCTTCAATCTGTTCTTCAGTTCATTTCAATCACCTCTTTGGGGTCCTAGATATAACATTCATAAACATATCCAATATTGATTTTTTTCCTATTCTAGTAATAGGCAAACAAGATGTTTTGTCATTAGAGCTATTAAATGTCTTGCTCAGTTACATTCATGTTTCTACTTCCACTTTTTCCATCATTATTTCACTGCTTTCAATTTTTGTCCAGATTTAAAGAAAATAGGTAGCCTACTAACGTGCAGATTTCTATCAGTCAAAAGTCTTTCAAGACCAAATTCAGTTTGTATTATGGCTTCTTAGGGTACTGCAAGGCTATAACAGGGTAAAATGTGAAGAATAAGCACTAATGTTCACAGAAAAACTACAAAAATGAATGTTACACAACCAAGCAGTTTCTCAGCCTTTAAAACTGACATCCATAATTGTACCAATAACATTATAAAGGTTAACTTTGTCATACAACTTAGGTGGATGACTTAGGTAAAAAGAACAAATGGTTATTTTGCTAATGTTGATGCATAGCCATTCACATAGCCAAACATTTGACACTGTTTCCCACAGCATTCTCCTGGAGAAACTGACTGCTCATGGCTTGGATAGATGTACAGCTGGCTGGGTGAAAAAACAGCTGGATGGCCAGGCTCAAAGAGTCCTAGTGAATGGAGTTCAATCCATCTGGTGGCCAGCCACCAGTGGTGCTCCCCAGGGCTCAGTGTTGGGGCCAGTTTTAACATTTTTATCAATGATCTGAATGAGGGGATCAAGTGCGCCCTCAGTAAGTTTGCAGATGATACCAACTTAGGTGGGACTGTTTATCTGTTTAAGGGTAGGAAGGTCCTGCAGAGGGACCTTGATAAGATAGATCAATGGGCCAAGTCCAACTGCATGACATTCAACAGGGCTAAGTGTCAGGTGCTGCAACTGAATCATAACAACCCCATGCAGCAGTAGAGCCTTGGGGAAAAATGGCTGCAAAGTTGCCTGGCAGAAAAGGACCTGGGGGTTCTGGCTGACAGCTGGCTGAACATGAGCTAGCAGGTGGCGAAGAAGGCCAGTAGCACCCTAGCTTGTATCAGAAATAGTGTGGCCAGCAGGACTAGGGAAGTGATTATCACCATGCATGTAGTACTGGTGAGACCGCACCTTGAATATTGTGTTTAGATTTGGGCCCCTCACTACAAGAAGGATATTCAGTTGCTCACATGTTTCCAGTGAAAAGCAACAAAGCTGGGGAAGGGACTAGAAAACAAGGCTTACAAGGGATGACTGAGGGAATTGGGGTTGTTCACTCTGGAAAAAAGGGCCTGAGGGGAGACCTGATCACTCTCTACCACTGCCTGAAAGGAAGTTGCAGGGAGGAGGGCATCATTCTCTCTTCTCAGGTGAGAAGTGATAGGACATGAGGAAACAGCCTTCAGTTGTGCCAAGAGAGGTTTAGATCAGATATTAGGAAGAATTTCTTCATGGAGAGGGTGGTCAAGCATTGCAAGTGGTAAAGTCCCCATTCCTGAAGGTACTGAAGAGACTTGTGGAAGTGGCACTAAAGGACATGGTTCAGTGATGGGACTTGGTAGGTCGAGCTGATGGTTGGACTTGGTGATCTTGAAGGTCTTTTCCAACCTAGATGATCCTATGACTCTTCTGGTCATTAACAAATTCATTTAATAAATGCTACAACTACTGGATTCCCTGCAAAACTGAGGGCACTTCAGTTTTTTGTTCATTTAAGTATTTTATGTGATACTGAAGGCAATTGCAATAAAACTGGGGAAAATTCTGAGTTCATCATATATTTGGTTTTGCAGTTTCACAAGTTAGCTTTTAATGGGACCTGTGCTACTCTTTTTAAATGATGTGTTATGCTTTCTGCAATGTCATAGGGAGTATTATTTGAAATGGTAAACAGTAACATCCCAGGACCTATATCCAGTTTCACAAGAACATCTGCAAATATGTTAGATCCAGGTTTAACATCTAACCTTACAAGCAGAGACTACACCCACATTAATGCATTTGAGTACAGTAAGACTTTGCATAACATCAGGATCTGCATCTATGGAGAATACTGAAGGAATATGTTCTTAATATATGCCTTTCAGATCAGATCTTGCTCACAGATGTCTATTCAGGCACCTAATAGATCATTGGTGTATTTACTCACCATAATTGCTTGTGTACATTTGAGACCTGTATGCACTTAAGAGTGTGTGAAGTTCAGCAAATCTGAGCCGGATTGTTTTGATGTTAAAAGAAGAACCCTTATTTTCTCCTCGTTAGTTAAATGGTAGTCTTACATGCAAGCAACTAGGACTTCTGATAAGGCTGAAAGGCCATTCATCTTCCAAGAGTGTTGGGGTAAGTGTTAATTTAGGGAATTAAAAACACACCAGATTGCCACATTTATGTAACACCTTCAACAACAGATCAGATGTCATTAAAACCAGGAAAGAGCCAATTGGATATTAAAGACCAGTTTAAAGATTCTACAAACCCACCTAATTAACGTTAACTAAAGAAACAATACTCATTGATTTCAATCTAAGATCACAAAAGAAAAAGCAAACACTTGTGGACTTTTAACACAGATTCTGCAAAACAAGCAAAACAAAAACTCCCAACCTCTGAGCTGTCAATTAGTTATCGTGCTTTTCCATTGTGAGCTTTTCTCTAAGTTATACATTACAAAAGCATAAATGATAGCTTCATGACTATATTTGCTATAAACTTGACATCTGCTTTCAACAGTGTTGTTAACTTGAGCTTGCATTTAATAAAGTCTCCTTTCTATATTATTGTGAGCAGCACATTATAGTCCATCTTTCTTTCCTCGCTGACTACTCTTTTCTGATAGTTTAGGGCTTACCAGCTAATACCTGATGTTAAATGTTCCTCATACCTAGTTAAATTGGCTGAAGAATTGTGATTGGTTGCTGTAGAAAATACCTCCCAAGAGCAACATTATTTGGGTCTCAGGAGCAGAAAGCTGCATTACTACAGCAGAATTCAAAACCAGCATGCCACACATGGAAGGAAGCTAAGTATCTCAATAACTGTGCTGAAAAAGTGGAAGAGATTTATTTGTCATGGAGCATTCAACAAAAGACTCCTAATGCTCCGTATAGTCAGCAAGCTACCCATCCACAGCATCATTCTCCAAGAGGCAGTCCTTGGCAAAGAAGACAAGAAAGAAAAGCTCTCATCAAAATAGCTCCAGTGGGGCTGAGATGGCACTTCAATACATTCAAAAATGGATCTGCCTACTCAACAAGCTTTTCCACCCATCATCCTCCAAGCAATGGTTTGAAAATGAATTCATGGGCTCTTCCACTCCTCCAGCCCCAAGAGAGAAGATGAAAGGAGGGCTGATAAAGGCTGCCTTGGTAACTGAAATCTTCCATGCTTGCTTTTATTTTGATGGAAAAACTTGTGTAAAGGGGAGGGATGTCTTGGTAAATACCAATGAATGGAAAACAAAGGAGACTTTTGAGGTATAATTCTCAGTGAGGCGCAGGGCGCACAAAAAGTTTTACAAAACATTGCGTACTGTACCCTGATTATATTGCAAACTAAGAAAAAAAATATATACATATAGCACCATTTCACTGATTATGCTGCTACCAAGGTCAAACATATCTGAAATTCTTGACCAACACCAAGGCCACTTGGTGAAGCACTGAAGTATTATCACAACTGAAGCATGAATTATTCAAGCAGAGTTTTCATAAGTGTCTAAAATGGCATCATACTTACCTTCTGTTCCTTATACACCGTGAATAGTGACAAACACAAGGGAGAAGAACAGTATTTTCTGAGTTGCTTTAGGCAAAATAGAGGGAGAAGAGAGAAACTGGAGAATTAAGAGTACAGAAGCTAAGATAAAAAGAGCAAGACCAGAAGCTCATAGTAAATGGTTATATCAGGCTTGAGCACTCACAAACTCTCCTCAGTATCAAGAACCAGGTATGGGCCCTAGGCAGTTTTTGGCATGGTTTCACAAGGCTTAATTCCCATGGGTCCCAACGCATAACTGAGACTTCACGCTCATATTTCTTCACTTTCAATTTTAACTGCAAATAGTTCACCTAGTGGAACTGCCAGCTTCTTCCTCAGTCTTGGACAACTCCAGTAAGGCTCTGAAATCTCTGAAAGTATGTGCACCACAACCACAAAGAGAGGAGATTGAATAAAGATGAATAGCTGACGATATAGCTGACACAATATCCTATAGCATCCCATTATTTTATCAAACCAGCCACTTAGCATATGAAAAAATAAAAATAGAAATAAAGTCTTCTTTACATAGCATGGCAATGGTTTCAAGGTTTTCCCCACATACAGAGGTTTCCTCTGGCTCTTCTTTGCATACATTTAGGCCAATCACTACCATACTGTGGGAATATTTTTGAGAACTTCCATTTCCCTACAAGCTTCAGTTTTTGCTTCAATTTACAGAAAAGGAGCCTTTCTGGCCTTTTTATAGACTGCAAAAATAGGATAGTTTTGAAGTAATAGCAGCTATTAGGAGAAAGAATAGGAAATAAAATAAACTTTTATCCCTTCAGAAATAACCTTAGGGTCAAATCCTCCTGTTCTTTGTAAGGCAAATCCTTCTTTTAACATATCAAGGACATGAAGGTTAGATTTCTCAACTCCTTTCCTTCTCTAACCTACAAAATGATACAACTAGCAAAATAAATCCCTCCATCTGACTTTTATAATCTTAGAGGAAGAACACTTCTGTCTTTCAGGAATTCATGCTGGGAAAGAATACAAGGTTGTATGTTATAAAGTAGAGCAAGAAAAAGTCAAATATTTGAACAGTTAATTTCATTCTGCCCCAAGCAATTATTCCATAAAATATATTGCTACAGGAAAGCATAAAACGTCAGTGTGATTCTGCAAAAGTAGTACAAACTGTCTATAAATAACCAAGCGACTAAGGGCCCTGTGTTAGCATTATTATTTTTGGTGCACACGTTTAAGTTTAAAGTGTACTGACTTGAAGATGCTGCCAAATGAAGGGGTAGTGAGGAAGATCATAAGTGTACTGTTTTGTTCACTTTTTAGTAGGGAAAAGCTGTTTATTAGTTTTAGAAAACAGCCACTTTGGTGACTAACTTCCCTTTGAAAGAGAATTACAAGTATATAATGGACTATTTCTGTGCCATTTCATCAATTGGACTCTTCCTGTTGACTTTGTTATCAGGTTCCACACGAGTCACAAGCGAAAGAATTTATATCCCCTCAGTAGGATAGAGGAGGAGAATGTCAGTCAAATCTTTTCCCCCTGCCTCAGAAGAAGGCTCAGTCAACCAGATTTTGAGCAAATGGGGGTAACGTTCTTGTTGATGCCTCATGCTCTTGAAGGGGAAGTTATCTGACCGTTTTTAACAGCTTGACTTACAAGTTGGAGACAACCCAATAGATAGTTAAGTCTGGAAGTGCCTGAGGTGGACTGAATCTGCATCTGGAAGTTTTCAGGAGTTTCATTTTCCACTGATTGCACAGAAGATACAAAAATTGATGTGAAGCAGAGACATGAACCTGAGCTATGCAGGAAGCTCTTCACCATATTTGCTAAATGACCTACAGAACATCAACACTGGTCTCCCAACAACAGACTGTCACTGAGACAGAGATAACATGCAAGCCTTTAAAGAAAAAGATTATGCAGGAGAAGTAGCTGAAACTAGGCATAACTGTAGTAACTGTAGTCTTCTGAAGAAAGATCTCTGATATCCAGCATTTAGAAGCACAGAACTAGATTCCACAAGAATAGTTACACATGTAGCACAACTACAGCGAGGTAAGGCCTTAGCTTTGCAACTTAGTCAACGAATCAGGAGAAAATCTGAAGAAGTTAACATGTAAACGACTTCAAATGCTTGAGAACCCTAAACAGGTCCCACCCTGTAACTCAAAAAAATTTTAAAAAGCTGGAATTGATATGGTAGTACTGCAATGCAGCCATTACCCCATTCAGTATTTTGCTCAGTGCAGTTCCCAGGGCTGCAACTCTAAAACAGACAGTGCTAAGCAGAAAGAGAATTGGAGGTATTCTATCAAAATGAGATTGCACCAGTGGCCAGTCTTTAAAGCTTCCCACATTTGTATTAAACAAAATACAGCTAGTTCAATATTTTAGAGTTATTTAAATTTTAACGAAGATATGCCTGAACTACAACAAATACTGAGGCAAAAGTATTTCTTCTCCAAGAGATTGTATAAGGGCAGTTAATCTTTGAAATATTGATAATTGCATATCATTTTGCCAGATGCTTAAGGACATTTCAAACTTGAAGTCAAAATATAATTACAAGAAATTCTGTACAGACCAATCCTCCAGGATGACAACAAAATTATTTGCAAAGGTCCATTAAGCATGTTCGCTGCCCTGCTCAGCATGTAAGCTCCTATATAGTGGACATAGTATGAAACAGCCTAGATTAATAGCTTTTTCAGTGAAACAAATGACTTTTACATCCACAGTTAGGTTAGGAATTGAATCACAAAAGCTGTGTTGTACAACAGGAAAAATTCTTACTCCTTGCTTTAAAGCTGACTAACCTGATCTACGCAGTGATGCAAGTGTTCTGGTTGACAGTGATTTCCTCAGGAAAAAAAAAAGGTCCATTAACATAGATTCAATGGTGCCTGGCATTATACTTTTCCAATAAATTTTTCACAGTGGCTATACCGTTTAAGCATACAGGTTGGATACAAAAAGCAAAAGCAATATAAAAGCTTTAAAGGATCTGCTGGTTTTCAGGTCACACTTTCAAAGCCCTTTGATGTTACCATAGCCTTTACCTACACCTCCCCATAAAAAGTTCTACCAACAGCTCATCTTCCCCGGAAACTATGAAATATCCTTGCTAATCTTTCATCAAGCAACATTCACTGAGCAGCAGCACTTATTTTACTCTCTCCGCCATTGGGAACCTATGTTATCCAAAATTAGAATGTGTCTTAGCAAGGGTAGGAAGGACACATGAGGACTGTCAAGCTGGGTGTGGAGTACTGCAGGGCTGTGTTCTTTGGAGCCCCGTATTGGGGTAACGTGAGGTAGGGAAAGACAGCACCTAACGGTAGGACAACTAGAATGACTACTGCTTTCACCAGACAAACCCCTTCTGACAGCCAGCATGAAACAGATTGCTAGATTTAACCACTACTGGCCAGTTTACTGAGTTACAGAATTCATCAAGAACCTCAATTTCCTTAATGCTTTACGCAAACAAACAGGACTTTCCCCAATGTGCATAAATGCACAAAACACTTAGTTTGACATATTACGTGTTGGAAGTGGAGACATTATCAGAAGATATAGAAGAGGAACACATAATTGCAATCAAATCAAGAATATATTAGAATTTTTTTTTTGCCTATGGTACTGTTGTATCTTCAGAATCCATAACCTCTAACATAGCCTCTCCATAGACGAGAGCCCCTCTCAACTTCCGGACCCTGAATGAAGAACCAGACCCAGCAGCAGCAGCTTGCTGCAGCTCCATCACAGCAAGCTGAAGCAGCATTTATGAGGAATAATAGTTAATGCAGCTGTTCAGCAGTTGGTCCTTTTATCACTAGGCAGGGAACACTAAAAACACCACAGCTGAGACCATAGCATGAAGATCTTTACTATACTACAAACAACCTGCCCAGGTAGGCATTAATCAGACTGTACAAGTATAAAAAAACTGATTGGACTAACAATTTCTCTCTAAGGCTCCATGATTAAAACAGAATGAAAATACATATAAAGTCGAAGACACACAAGAGGATACTGAATACACTGTAGGTACCGGCGCAGTTAAGACTATTTTGTAGCAGCCACAACAGCTTGTTACAGGTAGTTGTGTGATAAAAACGTAAGAATCTGAAGCCACCAGTTTTTCCTGAACTTCTATATGAGGCTTGAAGGAAACTGTACGGACCTTACATGCATTATCAATGAAGGCTGTGTTTGAACTGATTTCCTGCCAATACTCTTAAGAACAGCCTTGTTCTGAGACTGTAGAAAATGCTGTTTTCTGAAAGTAGAACAGTCTCTTCTGGCATTCACCTCTAGTAAATGAAGCTTCAACCAGCACTTGTTCTTTTTTTTTTTTGATGCAATTGTCCCAGCTGAATTTCCCCAAGAGGACTCCCTCATCTGGAAACTGATAACCTGTAATTCTAAGAATTAATGAGTAGCAAAGCAAACATCAGCTCACAAGGTGTTTCCAATCACTGTCTCCCATTCGGCAGATATTATAATGCATCTCAAATATGGAAAACCTCAAAAAAACCATTGGCTTGTGTAGCTACAATTTTGTGTTACTAGTTTTTTTGCTGTATGTCCCATTACTAATAACATAAGCATAATACTAGAACATTCTGCATAGAGGGAGATTATTACTTCAGTATTATTTAGCACAGTACATTGTATTGGATCACATTCTGAAGAGGGGAAAAAAAAACCACACCCTGTTTTAATGTCTCTTCTGATTGATCCCATTCTCCTAATTTGTTTTTGTGATCTAACAAAGAAGCTAACAAAAGGCTGTCCAGAAGACAGAACATCCAGAAGAAGGGAACAAAGCACAGTAAGCTTTGAGCTCCAAAGTACCTTTAGATACAACATGGTTACATTCTTTCCTCATCATATTCAAGATCCAAGCAGATTTTTCTTGTACCTCTACATATTGTAATGGATAGAAGTCTCATCCTGTGGTTGTAGCCTTTTCTCTTTTCTAGCTTTCTCCAGACCATTTCATGCTGTATCTCTCTGACCTCTTCCAGAAATGTTTGTTCCAAAGCTTTGTTTCCCACAGTTGGATTTACTCTCATCCTGTACTACTTCCCTCTCTCTTGCCTTAGGCACCTCTTTCCACCCAGCCCAAATCTTTCTTAAAAAATTCCTTTTCTCAGCTCCTTTTAAAGTTTTCTTTCCTGCTTTTACTAGCCAAATGATGGACTTTAAATTTGGTCATCACTGAATCTCTCTAAAATACAATAACCCATAATTTCTGTTGTGCTATGTTTCCCTTTTACTATTTAATCCCAGAATGTGTTCTGGGATACACATAATGCACACATTAAAACATGTATACATTAAATATAGTTAATGGATACTGCAATATTGCCTCCTTCAACAAACACGATACTAGCAAAAGGACTAAGAACATGAACATAACTTTTTTTAACATACATAAGCAAACGAAATATCATTGTATAAAAGTCATTTAAGATGTTTTAGAAACTAGACTAAGTTTGCAAAACATGACACTTTTTCCTGTTTTTGTGAAATGGTCTATTTCCAGTATCACAACAAAGAGTGCAAATTAAATTAGCCTTAATGTCATGTAAAACATGCCTATTTTAAGTGCTTTTTCTCACTGACTTTGGTTATATAAANGAAATACACATTTTCAAGACACAAATAGATCCTTCCTGTTTAAGTTGTTCCCATATACTTGAGTACTCCTTCAAGTCCTCAGAAGTTTGATGCAAGCCTCAAGCGCATTCAAGCAGGGACTATCTGTACAGGAAGAGCCTCAGTCATACTGGACCTCAGCCAAATGTGGTTTAGTGACGGGACTCAGTAGGTCAGGCTGATGGTTGGACAAGATGATCTTGAAGGTCTTTTCCAACCTAGATGATTCTGTGATAAATCTCTAATAAAGAGGATCAAGGCCTTCTTTCTATTAAATCCTTGAAATATGGGTATTTCTGCATGGTATTAAGTA
>VXAL01002284.1:76944-104222 GCA_013399475.1 Chauna torquata | reverse complement strand
CTTCTTCAGTGGGGGTATGTTTGTTTATTGTTCACAGTAGGATTTAATCTATCTGAAAAATTAGTGAAGGAGCAGGTCAGCCTCCTCTGCCTCCCTGTTCACCCAAAGCAAAGCACTAGACAAGGGAAAGTAGTGGTTGAATGATGGTAAGTAAATGTTACTGTTTCACCAAGAGCATTATCAGTACATTGACTCTACTCACTGCGTAGCCACCCCCAGGTTGTGCCAGGCAACTTTCTCTTGTGTGTGCCCTAGGGCTCTTTCCCTTTTCCTCACCACCATATAGTTCTGTGTAGAAAAGACAAAATCTTAATGTATGGTAACTATGTCACGCTGTGATTGAAATAGTTACTTGAGAAAACCAAAGAATGACTGAACAAGGTCCTGTCAAACAAGGGTGTGCTACATTAGCAGAGGGCAGTGGAAAGGAGGTGTGGTAGTATTGGCACTTCTAAAACAGCTCTGTCATAGTACTTTATCACAACTCCAACGTATTGGGAAGGGAAAGGACAGAACTCATTGCACCAGCTTGCCATGTGCTTACTCATTATCTATGTTTATAAAGCAATTCTGTGGTTATTAAGTGATAAAATGGACTGAATTGCATCAGATGGCTTCTTAAATTTAAAATTTCTGCAGTATGCCAAAGGGAGGAATCTATTCAGAGCTGTCCTTTATATGTGCGCATGTTTATATATATACGTCTTTTTTTTTTTTTACTTGAATATATTAACTTACTGTGCAATATGTTTCATTGACAATGTTTCTTCTCAGAAATTCACATCACTCTAATATCAACTGGATGTATCAGTTAAGGATGCTACTATCTTACTTCTATTGTATATTCCACAGCACATAAAATCGATGAGCAAGCCAAAGGAACAAAGGTATTTGCTCAACCATGCTCTGAGGTTACACTAAAATGGTCAAAACCAAAATGCAAAAGTTGTATCAGAGGCCTGATTCTCAGGGGAAATTGTTCCATCCTTGTAATTGGGTATAATAGGACACAGAGCATGTTTGAAATCCCCGTGTCTCTTCCTGAATATGTAATAACTGGTAGTGGAGTCGACTGGAATAAAATAAACATAATGAAGATGAAAGGTGGAGAAAACATTGAATGATAGGTCTCCTATCATGTCTATTTTGGATGCACATAATTGCATTAATCAGTTTATTATACAAAATTCATCAATGAAATATTTTTAAGCCTAAGTGCTTCAACAGCTGGTTAAGCTTTGCCTAAGTTTTGCATTTATATTTTACTTCTATTTATACTGTGGTGAGAAAAAGATGTGTATTACCATATCTTCATGTGGAATAAGTTTAATTAAATTATAATGAAGAAACAAGTTAGGTATCAGAGCAGCTAAATCAAATAGGAATGAAACATTATAGGAACACACCCTCATTTTTATTAGGGTTTTTAAGTCAACTGAGGGCTTGTGGTACAATCTGAATAAAAAGGCAAAGCTATACACCTTATTAATCTCTGCCAAGATACTCTCATGAGGCTGGTATCAGCCAGTTGTCAGTAAAGCTTCAGAAAGTGTAACTTGCATGAAGTCGTCGTTTATTGTGTAATTTGGTCAGTTGTTTTTCATTGAGCAATTTGGACTTCCAGTATATAGCCTTTTGTATTCAGTTGGTGATCAATTCTTTCATCACTGCTATCTTGCAGAATTGATTATCAACTGTCAGTATGTGAGAGTAGTGTATAGCATGCAGATCTTTTGATGTAGATAGTAACATTTACATTTCATGTGTTGTCTAGTTGTTTCTTATGTTTGCATGCAAGGTTATTGGAGTTGGATATCCAAAGTTCCAGGTGGCTTTGGCTGTCTGTCTTTGAAACATCAGTAATTTCATGTTTCAATGAACTTCTGAGAACTTTCTAGATCTACAGGTTGAATGTTTTTATGTGAGCATATGGTGGATTGAGCATCATCAAGTCATTGAAGGAGCGAATATGAAAAATCTCTTGTAAAGAAGTCAAAGGGCTACTGGATTTCCTGTCTTGCTTTTGCTAAGGCTGGAAGTCTCTGAGCTGGTCCATTAAAAATAAAGCATAAAGTGACCCAAACTAAATGTTTAATGGAGACATCAGGTCATTCTCATTTTCTGTTAAGAGGAGCTAACCACTTGATCTTTTTGCAACAGGATATAAAGTTTATTCTGTTGAACTTTAATCATATGAAGTCATTTAAAATGTTATTGTTTATAAAGATCATAAGATGATTGTTGCCTTGCATTTACGTAGTAGTGAATGAAAGCAAATATTTTGACTTTTAGCTATTGCAGTGAATTGAATTATCAATGTATGTACTTACTGTTTTCACTAAAATGTGGTGCTGGTAGTACCAAGGAAGATGGCAGTGTATTTTTTTGCACTATAGCTGAAGAAACAAACGACTCATTATGTTAAATCTAGACATTATAAAGCTGTTTTTTTACTGTTGGTAATGCTGCCACACTGATGGACTTATAAACTGCTATATACTTTCAATGGACAAAGAGAGAATGGATTATCAATATAAGTGTTTTAATCTAAGACCAAACATCAATTTGCTTAAAAACTGCCACAGAAATAGTATTTCCTGCTGAATTTCCATTTTCATATTGTACCTGAGACTATCAGAAATGTTACCAATTGCAATGAGAATTTATTTCTGTAGATTTTAGGGGCAATAGAACTTTACAGAAAGTGAATTTTCAGTCACAGGTAAGGTAGATTGAAAGGTTCAGGAAGTACTTGCATATTCCTCTCATTAGGTAACAGAAAACATATCACATGGCTTGTCTAACTTACCACAACTTAAAGGTCCTGTCTCAACTAGTTTCAGTGAATTATTTGAAAGCCTAGCAGAGAGATCTAGAAAAAAGTTTCTCATCAGCAACGTAGTGCAGCATTGGAGCAGGTCATCCATGGAGGTTTGGAATTGCTGTCCTTGGAGCTTTTCAAGACTCACCTAGACAAAGCATTGGCAGGTTTAATCTGGGGTTGGCAGTAGTCCAGCTCTGAGCACAGTGTTGGACAAGAGGACTTAAAGAGGACCCCACCAGCTAACATTTCAATGATTCTAATTCCAGAAAACTGTTCAGAGATTTATATGAAGGAAAGCAAGATTTCCGGTTAGATACAAATCTAAATTCACTGTGTGTTTATTTAAACTGCTAACCTTAGTGTAAATCTATAATATTAATGAAGGACACTACCATACATACGTTTGATCTGTCCATAAATTTCATAGAAAAATAAAGTCTTTGATCTTCAAAAGCCTGATACCTGTAATCTGGAGAAATTCAACTGAACAACATACGTCTATTCATTGGGATTCAGTGAGAGCTGAGCATGTGTAGGACTTTTGCAGGATTAAGACACCAGATTGATTGTCATCCCGTAAAGGAGAGAAGCTACGTAAAATAATAGGGGAAGCAATTTCATGTTTATTTGTCTAGCCTAGTCACCAGTTTTAGTTTACTTTTGAGTCAATAGAAATAAAATTCCATCTGGTGCAGAATTCTAAGTGAATGCTTTTGGTATGGCTTGGTGGGGCTAGTATCTGCGGGGTAACAATCCATCGGAAAACACCTTTCTGAAGCAATTTTGCATATTGCCAAGCTTTTATGAATATCCCAATGGAAATTATTTTGAGGCCTCTACACTGCATTATAATCATGACAGACCTACCTGGCAGACCAAAAAATCAGATCTCTCAAAACATCTGGACAGCAATCAAAGAACACTGCTAAGCAGTAGTTCCCATGCTCTTTCCCACTCATTTGCTGTTAAAGGAAGAATGCCAGAAAATTCTTTACATATGGGTTTATGTTTCAGGAGTTACAGTAAGCTGCTCCTTCAGAAGACATTGCCACAGTTGCTTATAATCCCATCCAGGAGCCAAGGACTGAATGGGTATGAAACCTAATTGTCTTTTCACATTTACTTATAGATCATATTTTATTTCCTGTGCCAATTCATTTTGGAGAGGCTGAGCACAAAGAGAAATCGCTTCTATCCCTATTGTGCAGGTAAACAACATGGTTCCACACTTATTTAATTTAGCATCTCTGTTTCTCAGAAGCAGAGTAATTTCAGCTAGACGAGACCTCTGGAGGTCATTTTGTCCAAGCTCCATTCCACACACCAGCATGGCCAATTTTGAAGTTACACCCAACTTCAAAGTTAGTTCACATTTCTCAGGGCATTTCAAACTGTTTTACAAGATTAAACATCGTTGTCTTCCTTCTAACTGATGAGTAAAGTAGCCATAAGGAAGACAAATAACTTTGATATCTTACAAGTTTGGAACAGGGGATTGAATTTTAGCTTCTCTGAAAGGTAATCAAAGTTTTGCTGTAGACCTGAATGTGGCAGGATATCACTCTGGATCTTATGTCACCAAGTTTCATACTCCTTTTATTTGGCTGTCATAAATGTGATCTGATCTGTGATCAGGACATTCAGTCAATGGTGTTTTTAATAATACTGTAGTAAAAGGGAGGGTTCTTTTTGTTTTTGTTTTGTCTGTTTGTCTTGATTTATGGAACTGTGGAGTATGTATAGTAAGAATGAAATTGTCACTACAGATTTATCCATTTCAAGCACCATGCATTTAATGAGCTTCTTCAGCATTCTTATGTGATCTAACTAGAAGACAGTTTTATTTTGCAGTTTTGTTTGATTAAAAAAAAAAGAAATGAACAATATAATCACAATACTAAACTTGGATGACAATGAATGTTCATCTTTAAAACTTTTATTCTCCATCCAGTTACCTTTACAAGACATTATCCTTGTATGGAGCCTACAAACAAACAAGAACCTCTATAAACATGACTGCCAGGATTAAAGCTAAAGGTGAGCAGTAAACTCTTTATTTCAGCAAGATCTTGGTTACAAATTAACTTTGCTAATGCTCAGTGTACACGGGCTTATTCCACACGGTGTTTCAGGAAATGGATCCTGTTGCTGTTCTCTGGAGACATGCAATGTCATTCCTCTGCATTTTTTAAATCAATAACATTGCAGAGACTGGTATAATTAAGGATTGCATGTAGAGAGGTGAAGGGTTGTGGGTAGAAGGGGAATGGGAAGACAATTAGAAAACTTGAAAATATATCAAGGGTCTTTGGCACTGATATGAGTGGGATTTCTTTAACTTGGCATGTTGCTTTAAGTAAATTATAATACTTAGTTCTTTCACATTAGATCCTAAAAGATGGGTGCAGAGGTATTGGCATTCTTCATGCCAGTTCACAGAAGCCTGTGAGCATATACGTCAAGCTGGCCAAGAATATATCAAGTGTATGGTTTTCTAAACAAATCTGATCATTATAATCATAATTTTATATGAAGTAGTTACATGCTAGGGCTATGAAATGGCACCGTCGTGAAGGTAGCTAAATTGTGGCAGACAGATACTTTTTTTTTCTGTGAACATAGCTGCAGGTAAAATTTGTGTTTGCATTTATCTGTACAGACACTACCTGCCCCCAAACACCTCTATGATATACATGCCTTTTGGAGGGGAGGAATAGGTTGGGATAAGAGGAACAGTTCTCCTCACACCTGAAGTGAATATATTTTTATTGTTCTTATTACCATAAGGGATAAGAATCATCCCATACACAATTAACAGACTGTTAAGCTGCTTCATTACCAGTATATCCAACCAAAAGGAATATAAATGGGCTCCTATTCTACCAGGGCCTTCTAGATATGCATTGACAGAAGAAAATATAGCTGTTGCATAAATTCAGAAGTGCCAGAAAATTTACTGCTGAAAACATTTTGAATATGTAAATATATATATGTTACAGAGTAAAATTTTCATCTCCAAGTGTTTGGGAATTTGCCCTTTCTATAACAATGATATATCTTCAGGACTACTTTTCAGGCAGCTGCACACATGAGGAGCAGAGATGACAGCTGAGAGGCATTTAACAGCTATCTTGTAACGCTCAGTGAGCTACACCTGTGTAATGTGAATTCTCCATGTGGTCTCTGCCAGGTAAATACTTGCAATCTGTGAATTTTAAGATTATTCACATGAGATAGCGTCCTTGAACTGTAATTTACTTTCACTGAAATAAACAGAAATAGTCTTGGTGATGCTGTTAGCATGTGAATTGGTGTTTGCTGAACCAGGTCCATAATAACTACTGCTTCATTACACTTCAAAAAGAGCATAAAAAAATTAACCAATTATAAAATTAGCATGTTAAAAGAAGAAAAGAAAATGTGATGTTAATATTTGAACCCTTCAGGTATTCACAGTTAAATGTCCAGCTCTGCATTTTCCCCGTGATAGACATCAGTAGCTAAATATCAGCACCATTTTTCGGACAGTGAAAACTGTATTTCAACCTAGCACTGATATGAATTACAAATTGAAGATCTAATTAAACAAACAAAAAATGATTGGTCTAACTTGCAATGTTTGCCCTTTAAAAATTATTAGTAACTCATCAGTGGTGGTAATAGGAAAAAATAATAACATGGTCAAAGCATTTCAGAGGCTTTTTGTTATTTCTGCTTTAAAATAAATTCGAGTCTCTAAAAGTTTTCTGAGCCCCTGATGTTACAGATTTTCCTCCTGCTACCATCCAGCAGAACTGCTTAGAGGAGTGTTTTTATAGTAGCTAAACCAGATGGTGTTTTACCATTGTACAGTCTCACCTGTGAAACAGAAAAGGAAGGAGCTATAGAGAAAAACTGCCCGTCGTGGACTGTAGTTAATGCCCAGGAAATAGTTCTTTACTGAGCAGTTATAGAATAGAAAATACAGGACTTTATTTCTATTTTGCAAAACATCCTATACAGTCTTTCTCGAAAACAAAAGTTATTTCACAAGGATTCACCTTTGAAACCTCATGCAGAATAGGGCCTAAAATGCTAAGTGCTTTCTGCCTGTGATAGCCCTTAAAAATTCCTGCATTATTTTACACTTTTTGTTACATGTAAACTTGGGCATTGACAGCTCCGTTCGTACACAGCAACGTCCACAAATGCAATTAATTAGAAGCAGGTGAAGACTTTCGTTTTGTGGATTTCAAAGCTAAGTCGCAGGCTGTATTTTAGTAACTGCACGTGCGTACTCTTCAGATTTCAAAAAAAAAAAAAAAAAGAAAAGAAAAAAAAAGACGAAGACGACGTCTCGACGACCCGGTTAAAGCCCCCACCGCCCCCGGGCGCGCCTCGCCAGCGCCCGCCGGGATCCCGCAAAACTGAAAGCAGGTAGAGGCACTTCCTGCAGGCAGAATTAAAGAGAGAGAAAGGGAGTTTTCCTCTGATCTCCCTCAAAAACCAATCAGGCCAGATCAGCCAGGCGTTGATTCTCCCTCCGTCCCTCCTACACCTTTTCCAGAGACCCAATGGCCTTGTCCCTCTGGGAGATTGACTAGAGTCACATGAGCTGCACCAAGGGCAGGTAACTCAGGAGAGGAGAAGGGGAAGGGGAAGGGGAGGAAAAAAAAAAAAAAAAGAGAGAGAGAGAGGAGGAAAAAAAAAAAGCCCAAGCTCAGGCTGGGCTTCTGCCATGATGTCAGAGGGAAAGAAACCCACAGCTTGCTAATTTCACCTCCCAATCAGCCCCGGGAAGAAAGAGATCACCGGGAACAGGTAGAGATGCAAGTTTTCTCCATTTTATTTATTTATTTATTTATTTGTCTCAAACACCCTACCTCCTAAATAGCTCTTTCTCTTAATATTGTGCCTCCTCCTTGTTCGCTCCTTTCCCCTTTGATCACTTGGAGGTAGGGGGTGAACCTTTGTGGGATTTTTTGTTCCTTTTTTTGTCTGTTCCTGTGTCTTTCTCTTTTTTTCCCCTTTTTTTTTCTCTCTTTTTTTTGACCTCTGCTTTTGATTGTAGTTGTTTCCCCCTGTGGTCATGACGGCTTCGCACAGTGACTCTTTGGTGGTGTTGTTTGGGGCAACAGCTGGTGCATATGGGGCTAAACTGGGTTCGGATGAGAGGGAACTAATTCTCTTGGTGTGGCAAGTTGTGGACCTCCCCAGCAAGAAGGTATGGCTTCGACACCCGGTCCGAGGGCGCGTTCCCCGGGCGCACGGCGGGCAGCCTCCCCGGGGCCGTTTGTTCATTTCACAAATGCACCCAGGGGAGGGCTGCCCGCGGGTCTTCGCTCATCGGGTTACTCGGTTAAGAAAGGCCTTTTTGCTTATTTTGCTTCCGTTTTAAGGGAAGAAGTAACTTTTACAGAAAGCCAGGCCGCTTCTCACCCCCTCCCCGCCCCGTCCCCCTGAAAACATCGGTAGCTTCAAATTCGAAGACGTCTGCGGGCTCCTGAGGCTTTAAAACAAAAAGCTGCCCCCGGTAGGCTCCCAGCTGCCCGCGCTCCCCGAGCTGGCGCAGGGTAACCGTTGGACCCTTTGCGGCCTGCTGCGGGAGGCTTTTTTTTTTTTAACCCAATGTTTGGATAACCTGTAAGAGAATCTTTAAAAAATCCTGTAATTTTTAGGCTAAGCTGAAAACAAGCTCTAAATTTTTTATTTTTTCCCCGCAAAAAGCCCCATCACGAACAAGGATCCCCTGTAGATGAAGGGCTTGGATAAAACAAACCTGACTATCAATTTCGTGAATAGACTTGGGCAACTGCCTTAATGTTAGGTGATCTTCCCTTTACCAGGAGCAACTCCCGCAAAAATCAGCTCTAACTGCAGACGGCATTGCATGAAAGCCAGCTCTAATTCCCTGCAGCAGAGAGCGTGGCTCTCCCAGGTGGGGGGGAAAGAAACCGAGGCGAAAGGTTTCGATTTGTGAAATCGACAAATGCCTTTTCTCATTATGATTGTTACCGGGGTAGTGATACTGCCCCTTTCTGATTTTTCTGCAGTCTGAACACGTTGTTAAAAAGAGCTTATTTGATTCCACCTCACTTTTGTCCATAATTTCTTGAATGTTTTTAGGTAGGGACACTACACAAATCCCTGGTGAAAGCAGACAATTTGGAGTTAAGTGACCAATGTCGTGAAGTGAGTGGTTTAACACCAGAGGGATTGGGCAAAGCTGAGCCTCTGGACCGGGTTCTTCAACAGGTGAGGTGCTACTCTTTAGAACAGGGGCTATTCGGGGGAAATCTGGGGACAAACCTCAACTATTTGATTAAAAAAAAAAAAAAGAACTTTGTCTTTCACTTTGAAATCACTAGCAAGCTTTTATGTTTATTTTAAAGCTAACCAAAAAGAGACCTGAAAATTTGAATTGGGAGCGCTGTAATTCTGAAACAGTTCTGTACAAGACCAGAATATCTGAGCTGGTGCTCTGGTTCTTGGAAGCTCTGGCTTCTGTTTATTTCAATAGGCCTACTTTCATTCTAAGTTTCTCTTAATGAAGACTTAAAAAGGCAGGATGAGAACAGCAATACTGATCAAACTCTCAAAATTTAGTTGGCATGTTTTAATCTACAGGTTCACTGTTATGTATTAAAATATTAACCTTTTCTCAGTTGTTATTCTTAAAATTAGTTGAATTCTTCAAAACTCTGCTTACATAAAACATCAGCTGTGTTTGTTGTATATCATTGTTCCAGATGAACTTAATTAGTTTAGTGGATTTAGTGGGTAATAGTGTGATTGATTGTTTCTACAGTTTCTATATTCTACTCTTTTTGATTCATTTAATATCACACTAACAATAAATCTGTAAATTTGTATGATCCTTGCACTTCAAGGGGCCATAAATTACTTAAAAACTTTTAATACGAGTACTGTGTACATACTCAGTTCCTGAAATTTTGCTTTCTTTCTCTTTTATACAGACGAAATGTGCTTGAGTGGAAAAATACAATAGTGCATTTTTGTGGAACATATAAAACTGGCTTTCCACACCTTGTCTGAATCATTTGTAGGTGTGTTTCAGCAAGAAACTTGCTTAGGCAGTAGAACAGGTTCATGTTGCTGTAACTTCTGGTGACACAGAGATAACTTGGCAGATTGGGTCCTAACCCGCTTTGATACTGAATGGTTAACATTTCACTCTGGAGTGTGTATCTTTAAAAACAGAAATATGGAACTTGTGTGTCTTAAAATCTCTCAGCATCAGGTGTGGATGGCATTTATTCATTTATTCTACTTGTACAAGTTTTGCTAGACTCTTAAGACCAAAAGGCGTGGCTTTTTTTTTTAAGCTTCAAAATAACCCCTGAGAAAATGTGCAGCTGCAGGTTTGATCTTGTCCCAGATCTTGTACTAAAGACATCTGGAACAGCTTAGCCTAGCACACTCTGTTTACCTTTATAACAGACACACTTTAATTATACTCAATACTTTATGAGAGATTGTATCTTATTGCCGTAAATTGCACTGTAGGTGGGTCTGCTTTAGCAAATAAAAGGAAATACTACCTTTGTGTGTAGGTGTGGTAGAGACTCTTGAAAAACAACAATTTTATCCTTTTTGTTTGGTGTATCTATGCAACCAAATAATGATTTTGCTGTTAATTGTTGGATGCCAGCTGTGATGTGGCCAGTTCTGTCATAGGTCTGCTGGAACACCCTTTACCTAAGCTTGTATCCCTGCCCCTCCATACTTCCTGATTCCATGGGAGTTTGGGGAGAATTCATCTTCTCACTTGCAATGGTAACAAGAGGTAGAATTCTGTATTCATTAACAGAAGATCCTTTTCTGCACTTTTTTAAGATAAGTCCATTAAATGATTTAACTGCATCATGTATTTTAAGGATGAGTCAAGTATTTATTGACACATACAGATTTTTTTCCTCAGTAAAGTGTTTTGATTAGCAAAAGTACAGGTTGGTGAAGTGGTTATTTGAAAAGGAAGTAGACTTGTACCTTGATTTGAGATAATGTTGTAGAGTATGTGAAATTAGCTTTCCACACCCAGCTTGGATTGTGGTAGAGAATCTGATGATGCAGCTGAAAATTGCTCGCTTTAGCATTCATCTTAATCTTATAAATGAAAGTTTCAGTACCTGCTTCTGGCTTTTGCCTTGGGTTCTCAGTCTCTACATGTAGAGGGAAGTGAGAATTTCCAAGCGTAAGGACGTTGCAACTTTTATCTGTGCTTCAGAGGTCTCTTCCAACCTCAACCATTCTTTGATTCTGACTTGGCAATTCATAACTGATAAACAGTAGGTCAGCTTCTGTGGGCCTGGAGTTTTCCTGCTGACCGCAGAAGACCTCCTTGTGTTACTTTTTAGTTTACTTTCCGGGAATGATAGTCTACCAAAAACCTGCAGTCTGTGGTTAAGTCTTTATTCTGCTTTTAACAAAGCACTTCAACAAATGTTGCATCATTTCAATTGTACTTCGTATTCTCATAGCGTTGCATCTCACACGACTTATTACTTGGGTTTGTCTTAAGTATTCTAAAGTACTTGTGTTTTCCCCAATATGTTTTTGCTGTGTAATTTTACAAAGGGAGGTTCTGGAGCACAGTGCCCCTAAGTAACCAAGGTTTTTGTTGCAGTGTATGTTCTTTACGTTTTACTGCAAAGTTTTTAATACTGTATTTGTCCAGGTTAAAAAGCATTTGATTCCATATATGCTAGTGAATTTATGGGATACAGCTGTATTTTTGTGTAGGTGATGGGCACTGTTTTGATAGCTATGTTTTGGGTGGGGAGGAGAGATCCTTATAACGTGCAAATATTAGGGAAATAGTTACCTGAAGTCATAAAGTGTGTGCCTTTTGGAAGCAGTCTGCTTGATGTATTTAGTTCAAAATGGCAGTAATAACTTGTCTCTGTTGTAGGGCCATTAAT
Source organism: Chauna torquata (assembly GCA_013399475.1). Taxonomy (NCBI): domain Eukaryota; kingdom Metazoa; phylum Chordata; class Aves; order Anseriformes; family Anhimidae; genus Chauna; species Chauna torquata. The sequence goes on along the minus strand of VXAL01002284.1, from coordinate 92,477 downwards.
GGTGAACTTAAAACTGCTGACTGAGATGTATTGTAATTGCAGAATGCTACTGAGTAGAAAACGTGAGGGCTTTTTTCTTTTTCTTTTTTTAAACAAAGTAAGTAGGAAACCTTAAGTTCAAGTGTATGTTTGGAACTGACTTGAACCCGTGATGTAAGCCTCTAGGCATGCATTACCTGCGATACTTGCTAAAGGGAGCAGTGTCCTACATTTCTTCCTGCATTACAGCGACATCCTTGCTAGCTTTCTTTGGTCAGATCTTCAAATCATGGGACTGGCTTACTTAGCATGTGATTTAGAGTTTTCTGAGTAACTGCTGGAGCTTTATGGTTTCCCAGTTTCCAAGCTTTTAAGGGGAAAAAATATTTTCAAGTTGCTATCTGAAATGTTGCAGGAATGGAAGCTTGCTTTAAAAGAATAAAATTGGAATGAACTTTACCTTCCTCTCATCCCTATTACTCTGTCGTTAAAAAGCTGACATCTTCATGTGCTTGTTTGATTATAGCCATGGGGATTCTTAAGTTAAAGATTGAATACTAAGTTGAAAGTGTTGTGGATTTCTTAATCCTTCCCATACAGAGAACCTGGCTGAATCAGCATGATTTGCTTTAAGACATGTTACTTTTCCTTTTGCAAGGCAGTATTTGCATGTCTCCCTGACAAAGGATGGAGTCTAAGACGAGCTAATAATTTTGGAGAGCTGTCTGCAGTATTTAGCTGTAATTACCATCTTACTTTGAACAATGTACATGAAAAGGGAGAGGTTCTCATGAGAGCTGGGTCTGCTTTTGGGCCTATTAAATGTCACTCCACAGGTGAAATTTGGGTACTTTCAAGTATGAAAAACTTGTTTGTGAGACTGTCCTAGTCTTGCTGATCTTTCATCACACTTTACATTGGATGCAATACATTAGTGATAAATTTGATTCGTATTCTTAAACATAGAAAGACCAAACTGGGCATTTTTCTTCCTCTCAGCTAAACTATGCACAAATTAAAAATATCGAGAGGTTGCCACTTCTTCAGGTGATAGCTAATTACCAGTTCTCTAAAGCATGTTTGAATGCCTACTGAACATTCGTGTAAGCTGCAAGAGCAGTTTGTTTTCTCAGGTATCAACAAATTCAGCACGAAACAAGCTGATTAGATGAGCATTTGGAAAGAAATGGAGGGGGGGGCAGGGAAGAGGTGGAAGAACCAGTGAATTCCTCTAACCTGATAAACCGGTTGCAACTTTTTTTTTTTTAAAGAGAAACTTGTTCTGCAGCCTCCTCTTCACAAAGTGGTAGCAGAAAGCTTTCTTGGCTCATTCTTTCTAGCTGTCACACCTTCATTTTGGATAGATGATTTTTGAAATATTTTTTTTAATGCATCTTTGAGTCTTCAGACTGGAGAAAAAAGCCTGAAAATGCGTGCTGACTTCTTTTTTGTCTTGAGCTGCTAATCAAAAGGCAAATAAATACAACCCCCCAAAAATATAGGATAGGAAAAAGGATACTCAAATGTATATTAGTGGTAATGCTGTGCGGTTTTCCTGGAGTAGAAGGATAATTCTTGTTGTTTTGCTATTTGGCTACATTGGCTTAAGTTTAGCTAACTCAAGGGAACTGGGCAGCATTTAAATACCTTTCTGTGTTCAAAGACATTTCTTGACACTGATTATAACCTGGATTTTATTTATTTACTGGGACTGTGGTTGCTGTTTCAGTTTGAGATTATCTGGTGACTATATCAGCCCAATATAGCTCTTGTTAGAATCTGTGTTTTGGAGTATTTGCTGGGTCGGGGTTCTGAAGTTTTGAAGCAGGTGTTTGGCAAGTATTACTGAGCAGGCTGTTCTTTCCACAGCAAATATTTAGGGTATACTTTCACAAGATTTGTCTTCAGCAGTGAAGCCAGCTTCTTTCTTGCCCCTGCACCATACTTTGCCATCCTTTCTGTTGTGTCAGTAAAGCTCTTTGTGAAGCTGTGCTGTAAACAGGATCCTTGAAATGAGCACATAGGGTGGGAACATCTAAGCTGCTTTGCTGTCCAAGCTCACGTCCCATGAACCTACACCCTTTGGTTGTGTTTTCATGATCCAACACGTTGGATGGTGATACCAGCTTAAGGTATTTCTGCCCCCACATCCTGCTCCCAAGCTGCAGTTGCACAAAAACTTTTCGGTGGCACCTTTCACGTAAGTGGTGCTTACATGGACCTCCCTTCCCTGCATTCTGCCAATAGAAAGGTTTTGGGGGCTGCACATAAAACTGGAGCAGGGCACAGTGCAGAGTTTAAAAACAGCTCTGGCCTGGAGCAGTTCTGTCTGATGTACAGTGTGGCAGATTAGGTAGTTGGCTGCTGAGGGCAGCCATGGCACCAGGGTGTGGACAAGCACTGTGGGTGAAATGCGAGAAATATTTTAAGGCAAGTTGGCCACCAAACAGTTCGCGTTATGAAACTGTGGCCTTGGTTTGGTATCAGCAGTAAGTGACAAGGATCCCCTGACAGACATGAGGTGGCCTTCAGCTTGTCAGGGCAGGTGGGACACAAACCCCTGCTCTTAGAGGAGGGCTGAGAGTGCTGTGTGCATGCAGGGTTCTTACTGTTTGTTAGCATCTAATAACTTCCTGTTTCCATTGATAAACTTAACTGAGCGTTAGTTAAAATGTTTGATATCTAATACTGGAATACTGTTAATCTTTATGGTGGGGAAGTAAGGGTGTGGTAATGCTTCCTGTAACTGCAGGCTGTTGCAATGTGGAATTTTTCTATTTAGCAATGAAAATGGATGGCAAACTCTCATTAAAGAACCCTAGTTGTAATTCTGTTGGTGATGGTGTAGGTAAACTTTTTTTTTAACTGTTACAAATCCTCTGTGCTACTTAGCTATGTAATTTAAAACACACATCTGCTCTCTCAAAAACCGTAAAGAGTTAATACTAGAAACAGTCCTTCTGTTTAATTTATATATATATGTGTGTGTGTGTATGTCTGTGAATGCATTTGTTACTGGCAGCATTTATGTTCTGTTAGTTTTTCTGGAAAAACGATGTAACCTTAGCTTCTCTGAGGGCTGCAATACTTTCATCTGAATTCATTAAGTATTTATTTAAATCTTGCTTTGTTCCTATATTTAGGAGAATTAAATAAAGGAATTTGTCTAAAGTTGCATATTACTTTCTCTGAGAGCATAAAAATGTGGTATTCCTGGTTAGCTCGGCTATCTTCTTCCTCCTCTTAAAATTAAGGGAAATACCAATCTTCACTAGAAGTGAATAATCTTGTCCAGCGGTTTGAGGCTTTTTGTGGTGGTGGATGCTGCTGCTTGTTCTGGTGAAGTTAAACGTTAATGTTAAGTCTCTTACCAAGTCTGGATGGACTAACATGTACAGAAAAATAAATGTTCCTATGTTATGTTCAGAATAGCTTGAAGCGTCTGTCTTCACACAATGCGATGTTGTGCAATGTTTAAAGCTGTGTCACTAGCACATTGCAGTGTTCTCACAGTTATAATATGACACCTGAATACTTGCATTTCTCTTGAAATTGTACTTGCAACTTTTTTTAAGTCACTGGAAGGTTGTAAAACAGTGTTCTAAACACAGCCTTCTAATTCAAAGATTGCTGGTGCTGAATACATAAGCCTTAAAGTTTTTGAACTTCTTCCTTATAACTTGCTGTACGTAGCTACTGAAAAAGTCCCTGGAAGTGTGTTAATGAACTATTTTCAGGGCTTTCAAAAGTGGCTGTGGGATAGCAGAGGAATAAAGGATTTGGATTCTACCATTTAATAATAAAAAATACATGCAATGGTTCTACCAGTTCTTACACATTAACAGGGAAGCAGTTTAGAAAACTTGGTGTGGATACTCTGTGTTGTCTGCAAAGCTTCACTGTTTCCCTCTTCCTTGGGTAGCATTTGATCTGGTTCTTGTCACAGCTTTTGAAAGGGCTGCACAGTTCTTGCATCAGTGTGTTGGTTTCCTCAGAAGTTTGTTTGTTTGTTTTCTTTTAAAAACACCCTTAAGTTATATGCAGAAGGTCTTGCGTAGCTGAGTGCTGCCAAATGAGGGCAACACCTCTGTCAACGTGTTGCAGCACTTCTTTGCTGAACAGCTAGGTTTGAGAGTGACACAGACGCTGACAGGAATTGATATTGCTAGCAAAGCGGTGTTGTGGCCAAAACTATAAAAATTCTGATTGGAATTTGATTTGTTTGGGAGTAACAACTTGCATAATGTCAGCACTGTTTCATTTTATACTTCCTATGGCTAAAATTGGAGCTTCTATGTCTTTCAGTTAGAAACATAAATAGTAATGCTCTCACTTCCTCACATTCGTATCTTTGGCATCTCCCTGGCAAATTTTTACCATCTAAAGTTTGTGAACATGAGTGATTCTTCTATCCATTCTTCAGTCTTTCTGGAGTACTGAATCAGCAGGCTACAATGGAAGTACTGCATATAGATGGAATTGTTGCTACATACAAGATCGTAGTTATGAAAATGGAATTTAAAATAATTTAAGATTTATTAATGAAGTGTTATGGAATCTAAGTGGTTATGGATCTCTCTGGGTAGCATGTTATGCGAAACTGCATGCTGAAATGCTTACTGTAGTGAGCAAGTTCCAATCTAGGACCATTTTGGTAACCTCAAATGGAAGGAAAAAAGCTGATACCATGTTCTTAAGTCCCCTGGAAGTAATATGTGAAGGACTTCTACATGTATTTTTAATTCGACAGAATAATCAAAGTTTTCTGTCAGTATTAAAAATCGTTGGAAGAATTAGGAAAATATCAGTTGAAAGCCTATGAGTACATTAAAGACAGGAAAGTAGACTAGTTGAGACCAATACAATTAAAGTTCCTTAGTATGTTACGCCACTGATTTAGGGGGAAAAAAAAAATCCTTATATAGACCTTAGTAATGGAGTGTGTGTCTTCTTTTTTTTTCTTGCTGTATTGTAAGTTGTATTCCTTCTCCTGTCTGTTTTAGAAAAGGTGGTGTTTTTTTAATCTTCATGATGGTTGCTGCTTTTGCATGAAAACTGGGAGGATATCATGTTGTTTTCCTTCCTTGTCAATTTGTTAGCTACAAGCTCATTTCAAGAAAGGAGGAAAATATTGATACTTTGAAAGGTAACTGCATGTGTGTATCTTCAGTAGACACTAGATCAGAAGTCACATTTGCTCTAGAAACCCTGGTGCTTTGCTCTGATAAATATGTGCTAAAGTTCTTTAAACTGTTCGCAGCTTACCTCAGTATACTTACTCCAGTAACCTCTGTTCTTGCTTTGTTATAAACTGCTTTACTAATCTGTCCCTCACTCATTAAATCCACATGTTGTGAGATTAAGATAGAGATTAAGTTAAAAAATATTGGGAATTGAAATTTTAATGCTCACTGTTTGTCAGTGTTTTATAACATGTGAAAAGGAAAAAAAAAAAAAAAGAAAAAAAAAACCACCACTTCTCCCAAACTTCAGTTTAAAAAACACTTAATTTTTTCCTTTCCCCCTGCTACCTTTCTTAGTAGCACCACAGGAGGTAGAGAATGGCAAAAAGTGTTGAGAAAGAGATATTGTGTTAGCACTAAAATATTGGAAAGAAACTTAATTTTAAGATTAAGGAACAGTTCTATTCTCCTTTGTAAAAACTTTGCTCCTGTGGTGATGTTGGACACCCTTTAGCTTAAAGAAAAAGGAGATTCTGTTACTAGAGCTCTAGGGCAGTCTGTGAACTGTCTGTATTATCATTCTTACTGAGTTGAAACCAAAGCTAATTAGTGGTGTTTTCGTTCTCTGGCTCTAATTCTAGAGAAATTTAAGCATGTGCATTAACATTTTAATGAATTGTGTAGATGTTTGCAGTGTGTGAAATCAAATGTGTTTACACAAATTAAGGCAGAATTACTTTCCTGATAAGTAATTCTGTTGCAGGGAATTGCACTAAAAGTAAAGTTAGAGCTATATCATGCAACCAGGAAAATAGAAGTGCAAAACCCATTATGGAGGTTTTCCTTTGTAAGTAGATATTATTGTAACTGTGTTTCTGAATGGCTAAAAGTTAATTTAGGAGTCCTTTGCAGCTAAAGAGAGTCCCAAAACAATAGTTATACACAAAACAGTGTATAATGCATTGAATATCTTGAATCAAGTAACTATTGGATTGGGGGAGACGCATGAGTTTGAGAACTGGAAAATATGTTGCATTTGCAAGGATATGACCAGAACAAAGAAAGAATTTAGGGGTTTCTGTGCTTGTTTGGGTGTACTAGCCACTGTTATTCCTTACAGCACAAACTGTGACAGGATGAACTTTGCTTATTGTAAAGCTTGTGAAAAGACACCAAGGAAATATGAAAAGCAGGAGAAGAAAACTGCTGCCCCTGTGGTATACTTAAAGGAACAAAAGAAAATATAAATAATCCCCCCTACTCCTCCCTTCGAACCTCACACACAGAGAATTGATCTCAAGAAGCTGTGTGATTTGCTTCATATTCTGTGCAACTCATATGAAGTCTTTTCAGTCGTAATGCTTTAAAAGAAGTTACCTGGAAAAGGGAATGCAGTCCTCCAAGAGGAAGCAACGTGTAAATAATGCCAGTGTTAGTGTTCTTGTTCTGTATTGGGCAGGTCTGAATCCCTTGGAAGGCCAAACGTAAGCTCTGATCTTACTCAGTTATGGACTGCTAAAATCTTAGAGATAATCATTTTGCTTTTTTTCATTTCTCCTTTTCTCAAATGTAACTTAATACATGGGGTTGCTGCTCTACTCCGTGACTTCAAAATTTCAGAGGTTAAAGGCAAGCTGGCTTAGGGATCTACTTCTACTTTTTGTTTTTACAAAAGCATGTTGAACAAGAAAGGGAAAACTTGGAGCAGTTTTATATAAGTTTGACTTTTTTTTTTTTAACTGATATTTGTGAGGGTTTGAGCAAGGGTCACTTGGATTCATTTATAAGCAAAGATACTTCATGGATCTCCAGTCTATTATTCAGGTTCAGGACAGTCTGTGCTTATGGTATTCTTACTGTATGCGGTTAAAGGAGAGGCAGGAGTATGAGAGAATCTTGAAGGAAACAATTGTGGATAATATGTATGCCTTCTTATTATATTTCCTCTTAATTCCTTGGACACTACTGCAAAAACAACCTGAAAAACAAAACAAACAAAAAAAAGCAGGGGGGGGCTACACTTTAATTCTAAAGGCATTGGCGCTTCTCCTGCAACTGGTGAAGCTTGCACTACAAACAATGAGGTAGTGTTGAGTAAATAGAGCGGTACCATGCATTACAGTCAATAGAGCCAGTGCTAAAGATCACATTGCTAATGAAAGTTTGTCCTTGAAACAGGTAAGAGGGAGTGGGGGAGGTATAGAACACAGAGAGGGCTTGTGCTTAAATCAAGATTTTAGGAAATATTACAGTCACAACATATTAATAAAATCTAGAGTTTGGAAAGTATGTTCAACCTTTTCTTTCAGGCTGCAATGACTTGCTCTGTGAGCTGAACTGATAGCAAGCAGCCCATGAGGAGTGTGAGGCACCATTGTAATCCTGCTCAAAATATAGGTAAAAGGTTGACAGAATATGAATTGTTTTTGTAAATATTCCAAGTTTCCTGGAAGAGTTGTCTCTTGTTTAAAGACAGACTTGTGAATAACCTACATAAACAAATGCTAATGTGGTCTGTGAGATAGGCATGTTAGATACATTTTGTTTGGTTTTGCTACCTGGTGGCCTCTTGCACATGGGTTAATTTAAACGTGAAAACCTCTTACTTTTTCCTCAGTGTTTCCTTATTGGTCAGTTCCCTGACACATTAATACAGCAGTAAAGTAAGTCCAGAAGCTGTGAAGTTCTGCTGCTGCTGGACTGGCCTTCTTTTCTGTCATACAAGGCTAACTTGAGTAGTTTATTTGTGGAGTTCCGTGCACATTTCAGCACTCTCTTATTAAAACAGATTGTGCTTTTGAAGATAAAAGCTGTGACCTGATTGCCGTGACATTTAGGTGGCCTGAACCATGGTCTTACCTTTTATGCTTAATCCATTACCTGAATTAGGTGCTGTAGATATGATAGCTGGAAAGCATGCAAATAATCTGGTGTTACAAACTTCTATCTGAGAAATAATCAAAAAACGGTCATAAAATGCTCAAGTGGCGTGGCTTGGACAGATCTTTGTTTTGGTAGAAGGCTAGATTTTTGCATTCTTTCCTAGGAAAAACTAAAACTTTTAGGTAGTTGTTTACATTGTAGCACACAGACCCAGGCCCAATTAAAATGAGCCAAAGAAATAAATAATGTAGAAACTTCACACTTAGAATGGTTTATCATAGTCTTGAGTCACAACAGCGTTTTCTATGCTCTGCGATCTGTCACCGGACAGACAAAGCATGACGACTATTGCTCCATTTGTTTTTCATATTCTACCTGTTGCTGAACCATGCTTAAAAAAAAAAAAAGATACCATGCTGAACTATGCTACTGTTGTTTTCATGCAGAAAATTAACGGTAGGTTAGCCTCATCTAAGTGAAACTTACAGCCTCTCCATGTAACTGTGAAAGAATATGATGAATTTTAAAATACTTATTGAACGGGAAGGTTGTAATAAACTTGAACACCTTCTATTTTTCTTTCCCTTGAACTCTTACCGTCCCTATAAGATATGTATGTGGGCTGTACTTCTCCCTGACTTGAGAACTCTGTGGTGACTAGTGTGATGGCAGTGAGGAGGACAGAGTGGTGTTATTTCCTGAAACTTCAACTTCCCAGCACCAAAGCAAAAGATAAAAGTGGATATCTTCAAATAGCTTTAAAAATATATATCCTGTATTTATTTATTTTTAGTTTCTTGTTGTTTTGAAGATTTGTGGTGGTTGGAATTTTATGGCAGAACTCCAGTCAGATGATTGAGAGCTTAACCCAGCAATCTTTGTTGCTACCAAGCTTCTGCCATGTATGGAGAAGAATTAGTTTCTTCCTCTGACAAAGGCAACAAGATGAGTTTGTGTCTATACAGACATGCAGTGTGAAAGAGACTGTTCTGGAAGAACATCAGAAGGAGCAGGATGGTACCTGGTTTGCTGTTGTTGAAACTCTGTTCAGGAAAGAATACAAAATGACACGATTAGGCAGTGAGAAGTCACAAAGTATACTTGAGGAGAAGATAGTTTACAGTGCTTGCAAGCTCAGTGCCATATCCTGCAGCTCCTTGAGATGGAGGCAAGGAAACCTGTTCTTACACTTGCGAATTCCAAAGCTGGATGGAAACTCTACTGGATTTGGGTAGTATGTAAATATACCAGGCTGTCTCAGGTACACTTATGGTGGCCATTGAGATTGATTATTCTGTTATTTAATACAGTTTGAGTACCTTTATACTATAGGTGATGGGTGATTTGACAGGTCATATTGAGCAGTTATACTGTCTTTGGCATGCTGGAAAAGAAACCAGGCTTTTGTCCAGGCTAGTTTTCAGTCACTAAGTAATCTTGGGCATTAGTGTTCAGCAGAGCAAAAAATTGCTTTTCTCTTAATAGGAGAAATCAAACTGGTAATATTGTTTTCTGGCATTTCTGATGAGTGGACCTGGGCTGCCTGTGTCATTTTCTGCAAGTTTCCTNAAAAAGCTGCAGCTTGTTGCCTTACACTTTTTTTCCCCCTCCATACAGCGATTTCAGTGCAAGGTCACCATGTATCCATTATCAGCCATGTGGAATAGCAGTTAACAGATGAACAAAGGCAAAGGCTTACTATAGGATTCTCTGTTTAAAAAGTTACCTAGCACAATAAAGGGTTATCATACTTGTAAATACTGCTGAAATGCAGTCTGCACACTTCCCAGTAGTATTGACATGCTTTAAATTCCACCTTTGCATGGGTAAGGCTGACATTATCACCAGGGTTTGAAGAGTGAAGGAGCAGAGAACTGCAAATGGAGAGTATTGTAAATAAATGTGAAACCCTCATGGGTCTGAGGCACAAAGTCCAGGTGAAAATATTTTCCAAAGTTGACATGTCATGGTATGTTGTGTATGTTCAAGCATTGTATACCAAACCAATGATTTGTTACTCTTGAGATTTCTCATGCTGTATTAAAGCCTTAAGTCTTAAGGGAGACTTCAGGGTTGCTGGATGTTTGTTTTTCCAGTGGTGCTCCAATCTGGCGTGTCTTTGGTGGCAGAAAAGTTATTTTTCATCAAACTCGGTTGCATCTCACCCCTTCCCACAAGACATACTCAAACCCCCACATATATGCTATGGTGGCACTGATGTAATGACCTTTAGTGTAGCTGCAGAATAGGCAATGCAAAGAGTCCAAAGAGAATGCAGAATCACAGAATAGCTGAGGTTGGAAGGGACCTGTGGATGTTTTTTAGTCCAATGCCTTAAAGCAGAGGCAGCTAGAGCATGTTGCACAGGACTGTATTCAGTTGGGTCTTGTGTATCTCCAAAGATGGAGACTCTGCAACTTCTCTGGGCAGCCTGTTTCAGTGTTCAGACACTGGAGATCTCTTTTTCAGGAACTGCACCTGCAACTCTATGCTTGGTTTTGGCTATTCTCTGGCAATAAATTGTAGAGGGCTCTCTGTAAAATCAGGCTGTGAGGCAAGACCTGCAATATCTTTGCCTGTTGAAGGAGAAGTTGTAGTAGAGCATCTTCAGAGAGGCTGTGTTTTGGATTGTCATTTGTTTTATGCTTCTCTTACCAGAAAGAAGACGGATCATTGTTATATAGGCTGTGCTACAAGCAAGGAACAGCTCACACCAAAGGTCTAAAGGACAGTTTAAAGGTCTAATGTAGGGACTTACAGTAGGGACTTACAGTAATGTGTAATAAGTAATGATTTTTTTTTATTTTTATGTTTTGCCACAAGTCTGGATGTCATACGTGGTGATAAACAGTGTGGCTTTAGTCAAGGCATGCAGGATGTTCATTGCAAAGTGGTGGTACGTAGTCTTAATGTGCAAGGTATGTGGTCTCACTGTTAGGAGAGTTACAATTAAGAAGAAAGTTGAATGTCTTTTTTGATTGACAGTTCGCGTATGGCAAAGTAGGAGAGTATGCATGGAAGAGAACTCCGATGCTTCTGGATTGAAAAAAATGCTTTATGTTGTTGCTACTTAAGTTGTTTCTGCAGTAAAAATGCTGTGTGAGTCTGTGTAGATCTTAGTGTTATTGGCATGTTTTGGTAGATAAATTCTATTTGAGAACCTGTCTGATAGACTGAACTGTAGTTCTCAGACTTCATTATGCTAATAAAATGAAAATGTAACGATTTTCAGGACCTAAAGCAAAGCCTAGAGAAATACTGTGAACTGAAATTTAAAAACACTAATTTCATAAATTTAGAATGCCTGAATTATTAGACATGCAAACACAAAAGTTCAGCTGATTTTTTTCACGTTATAATTTGTCATGACGCATAATTCTGTACATAAACACACGTGCACACAGGTGCATACATCTGTATTTAAGAGTTGCTTGCCTGTAATAGAGTCTATGCTGTCCTGCACTCTCTAGTAATTCACTGCTGGAGAAGGTCTCTTATGTAGGTAAAACAGTGTGTTTGTGAAAGAGATCTTAAGTAGATCTCTAGCTTCTGCTTTGCATAGAGATGCATGCTTATCAGGATGGAAACTTATTTTTAATTTCTTAAAATGAATATGGGGGGAAAAAAGAACACATTTTGCTAATTTTCCAGGTTTTAGCAAAAGGGATGTAAGCAGCTCAAATTTATGTGCCTTAGATAAAACTTATCATCTCAAACAGTGTATTTTAAAAATCTGTGGAATATGTCTTTGCTATTTCTCTAGGACAGTTGCGTATTAATAACAGGAATTTCTTAAGCTCAAAGGAGTATGTTGGAATATATGAGTCTAGGTGAGCAAAAATAACTTTTCTTCTAAGTTATTCCTGAAAGAGTTCCTTTTAATAATGACCAAAAGATGTCACTTCTGCATCAGTTTTTGTTTTTTTAACTAAACATTTTGTCTAGCAAAGCCACAGTTAATCTCCTCCACAAGTAGAAAGTCCTGACAGTAGGATGTGTGCGTCTATATTCATGGATGTATGCATCTGTATGCATGTATAAAAACTGGGCTCCACACCTGTTTTGCAAAGGACTGATCTAGAACACAGACTGTTACTTTTTTTTTTGACAGGCTTTATATGAAATCAAATATCACCTGTTGGTCTTGCAGTCCAACAGTCCAGCAATTTTTGGCTGGACCAGCAGTGACTTGTCTTCCCACAGTTAGTCTAAAGATGTCATGAAAATCAAAATGAGCACTTTTTAATAAGCTAATTTGGCAGAAACTTGATCATATATCCATGTGTAATCAACACCAAACTGTAATCTCTAGGTAATTTAGTATTTAGTAGCATGCCTCTTGATATCGCTGATTTGAAACCATGTTCTCACACAGTGAGGACCATCCATTGTGCAAAGAACATGGATAAATCTTCTATATCCCCATGTAGAAAGACAAGGTATTAGGCAAATGTCTAGCTTAAGTGCGGAACATAAGCTAAGCTACTTTCTGGAAGCTGATTCTGTCCAGAGTTAAATTGCAAAGATGCCTTTAATTCTCAGGCTCTGTGCATAATTTTGTGTAGTCTGGTGCTGTTAGCTGTGATGGGTCAGTAGGGCTAACGGAAGCAAAACAGAGAAACTTTTGTGCGTTACTAACAGAAAGGATCGAGTTCTGAAGAAGCACAGGAACAGGTCTGATGAGTACGAAGCAGCCAAATTTTGTTATTTCTCAGAGGTGAATGAAAGAGAGAATCCCCCACGGTATCTTGGTTTTAGATATGGTTTGGCTGACAGCATGGTTGGGTTCTGCAACTGAATTCTCTGTTTCATTGCCATGCCAGCCACAGACGCAGCACAGATGCAGTGTCCTTTCTCAAGGATGAGAGCTATTTTTAGTTAAGGAAATGGGAATATCCAAATAACCAGAGGTTTATTTTGGTGCTGCATGCATTGTAACTATTGAAAGAGCTTACTGAGGAATCTTCATGTTTCCCTAAGATCCACAGCTTTGTTCAGTTAAGGCTACATGAAGGGGGCTGTGTCATTTCAGCCACTTGGGATTCATTTGCAGAAAACATAGCAGCTTGTACTGGCTTTCATCCAGCTTTGCTGCTGGCGAAACATGTCTCTTGGCCTTCTTTGTACTCTCAGCTACATGACCAAAATCCTGTTCAGCCAGTTTTTCAAACTGGTGTTCAAACTCTCCTTCCCTCTCACCACCTTTTCCTTAAGAACTGCTTTAGGTCTCATGGAGGTAAATGTGCAGAGCAGCCTGTTTGATTCTTTCTCTTTTCTCTGTTCAGTTTTTAATCTAAGTATTGAATTATTGAACATATTTCTTTAAATATGGAATGATTCATCAGGGCTCTAGCGGAGACCGATCTGGTGGAATAAGCCATAAAGAGTGGAGGGTGATGCCCATGCACTGTGGTTCTTGCAGTCTAAATGAGGGCTGGTTGCAAGATGCAAACAGTGGTAATTAACACTATGTAACTCAGTTACTATGAAATGACTGTATTAACAGAGGAGATGTGGGGTGTTCGAGCTTGGTGGAGGAAGTCTTCAGGTGGGGCACATTTGCATGCTAAAGTGGGGCAGTGCTATGGAGAGCAGCATGAAGGTGAATGACAGGAGGTAAATAGCTGAGATGGCTTTTATTAGTGGAGTTAAGGAGATGTGGATGGAATTTACAAAATGACACAGTTGTGGGCAGGTTGTTGAACATGGGAGACAGAAAACTGTAATGTAAATCTGGCACTGGTCTTAACTTGTCCTGAGCTTGCTATATTTTGGGGTGTAACTATTCTAGGTTGTCTTTTGAGATGCTGTCTGAAATTTATAGTGCAAAAAAGGAGGCTGAAGATGGCTTTTCAGCAGGAAACTGTAATCGCTTACGTTATGTTTTAACGCAGCTTTATAAATAATGTGTGCGCTGGTTTCTTTAACTCCTTCTGAACATATGGGATAGGCTGTATCTGCTGCCTGAAAGCCTTAAGGGTCCAGTGTAACCTATAGTAAGGAGAGCTGGTCTGCAGCTATGTTTTTCATACTTAACCTTTCCAGAATTTAAGATATATCGTGTAGATGAGAGAAGCCAGTTCAGACTAATCTCAAATATCTGTCGTTCCTCTGGGGCAGAGTTATGCTTGCTATTTTGCCCCGTGCTTTTCTCCTAGGTGAATCTTCCTGTTCACACTCCTCTGCCCCGTTCCACTCCTTGGTTAACCCACGTGATAGCTAGGCTGTTTTGGATGGGAAGGATTGCTTGTGTCTCCTGACTATTCTTCCCGCACTCCTTTTGGCCTCTTCTGAGGAGTACACCCTGAAGTTTTGAATAGACTGTTTTTAAAATAGAAGTTTCTAAATAAGCGCTCAGCAAGGCCTGCTGATCTTATGGCATTTTATCTGTGGTGCTTTAAACTGTTAGCATCTGTTAGATGATTGTTTTCACAAGTAGGTTGTCCCATGCTTCAAGCAATGGAAAGGAGTTTGCAGTGTTGAAATTTATCGCTAACGTTAATTACGTATGCAGTGCAAATGCTCAGGCTCAGTTAAAAATAAAAACAAATGCTTCCTCTCGTGCCTTCTTTAAACTTAGTACACTTTGAATATTAGGTTTATCTGAGTACCTATGTACTGTTATACTTTTCTTGATGTATTCTCACCAGGGGCTTCTGAAAAAAGTTCTATCTGTCTTCTCAGCTGCACATTGTATGGGGAACACAATCTGAAAAAATGTGAATATTTCAGTGCAACGGTCTCTTGATTTTTACCAGTTTATCTGACACCATTTGGCCTGAACAATTTGTCTCCTGTCCAAACATTTTTTTCTATTTTTGTTTTCTAACTTGGTGAAGACTCTTTGAACTACAGTTGTTATACTTTACAAATAAAACAGGAGGCTGCATATGTTTCCTGCTTCCCTCAAAATGTATATGGGGGATTTCTTCTTGCATCTGATCAAAACAGCTCTCTCATTGCACTCTCGTTATATGGGCTCTTGTGCATCTTCAGAAGCACGGGGTTCAAAGTTGAAGGTTTGGGGAGTGTTTTATTACTGCTCGTCGGCGAGGCTTTGCTTCCTTTTGGCAAGAATCCCTGTTCACCTTCTGGAGACTAATGCATATTCCCGTTTCCAGTCCCTTCTTACAAATACTTGCTTTTTACTGTGTTCAGAAGTTAAAACAGAAAGTAATATGGTGGTGCATTTACTAAGAAAACAGTTTTCCTTGTGTCTATAATGAGAAGATTTGTTGCTGGCCTGTGACTCTGGCAGTCCCCATAACAGCATTTCTGAAGTGGTTCATTTTGAGCTCTGTGGAATTTTCTTCTTTTTCTGGTGTTTACACATCAGCTGAGGTATTTTGAGCACTCTAAGATCTCAGTTTTCTGATTTTTTTAAAATCATTCCTAGACAATGACTTGCTTTATAGCCTCAGGTTCTTCAAGCCTTCAGATTGTGTTAGGAACCTGGACTAGCAATCAGGAGGAAACTGGCTTTCTGAA
>VXAL01002284.1:58487-76919 GCA_013399475.1 Chauna torquata | reverse complement strand
TTTTTTGGTAGGTTTGTGTGCTTTAATAGTGTGCAAAGAATTGCAGTGTAAACGATTGGGGGGGATTTTAACCTTTTTAAAAATTTCAAATATGTTATGTTTCTATATAAAATGAAGCTTTTTAATATCATATACATTTATATCTATATATATCTGCAAATTAAGCAGCTTGCACAAGATGCTGATGTAAGTGCCTCTCCTTACTCAGTTCTGCCCCTCAGTTCATGTGTAGGGATATGTAATAGCCACTACTACAGCATTTCTGAACTCAAAATGGCAGTGGAACACTGGCTGTACAAGTCTAGAAAAGGGCCTGAATTGGATTTGAGCAGTTGCTTTGAACTAAAACCTGGGTAATCTTGTCTCTGCTGCTAGTCCATGTCCAATACAAGATTTCTCCCTTGTGAGCCTTACCTTTGGGACATAAATGCTACAACATTCAGAGTTAACGTTGTGTAGCTGTGGGATCAGATCATTACAATGTTGTCTTTCTAAGCAGAGACTGTAACTGTGTAAAGCGTCGCATGTGTTGATGATAAAACAAACCAACTCTGATTTTCCCTATAGATGGGTTAAAAGACAATATAAATATATCTTTGGAGTTGCAAACTTGTTCTGCTTTGATTTTTGGGGGCGGGGGAGGCGAATTGTTTTTCAGTTGTAAGCTGTTGCTGAGAGCAGTGGGTGACTACTGCATCATGTTGTTAATTATTGCTTTGTTTGTGATGTGGTGCTTTCCTGGGAGGGAGTAGCATCAAGAGGGAAGCTTAGAATAATTATATTTGTCCCCTTGAAAGTTAGCTAACAAGCTGCGATTTACTGATTTGATACGTGTAGGTACTATACTGCATTAGTTGACTGTTATGAACAGGGAATTTAATACTGCTATGGTCTAATAAAAGGCTAGAAGCTGTTGTCCAAGGATGGAAAACAACATTGAGCAAGACACAGATGGAGCCCTTTCCTCTTGAGAATTAACCTGTCGGGGGTTATCCATCCTATAGGCAGGGAATAACTTTGTTTTAGCTAATGTTAATAATACTGTATCTCTGCAAGAACTTTCACTGACTTGGATCCAGTTTGATTCTAGTTTCACTTTTAAAGGAATCAGACCACAATTTGTTTGGCTTTTCATAGCATGTACCTTCTGAAGTGTTAGTAAATCCTGATGGGTAGTTTTTTTTCTTTTCGAAGTTCAACTTAAAACAAAATATTAAGAACATAACTGAAGTCAAAGGCAGTATAGGTGAAGAAAAGCTATTGCGCTATCAGGATTGTGATTGATCTTGAAAGTTTTTTTGTTGTTTAAAATATTTTAGTGTTTTTTAATAATTAGTTCAGATTTTGAACCTTAC
Organism: Chauna torquata; assembly: GCA_013399475.1. Classification (NCBI taxonomy): domain Eukaryota; kingdom Metazoa; phylum Chordata; class Aves; order Anseriformes; family Anhimidae; genus Chauna; species Chauna torquata. Next base: position 75,564 of record VXAL01002284.1, on the reverse strand, counting down.
TATTACAATACCATTGCCTTTCATATGAATTTGTAATTCTGCCACTCTCTTCTCATTGTTCTTTTTACCGTACTGCTGGTGTTCTTATTTTCTATTCTGCAAATGCATATTGTTTCTTTGCCTACCTTTTATCAGGAGTCCGCATCTGTTCTCCATCATGTGTTGTTGTTTTTTTTAAAGATTAAAAAAAAATCCAACACTTCATAACAGCTTTAAAAAAAAAGTTTTAATAATGGTAACTGTTCACTTGTTCATTTTATGGCATTATGTGTATCAGTAAAATGAAAGTTGTCACTTTATTTTTCAGTTTATTCAGCTGGTATCCAGTGATTTGAAAGTACTTGGAAGGAGTTCTTACACACTCTGCAGTGATGGCCAGTTACTCATTCGACAAGTCCTCCACCCAGAAACATCTAAGAAGGTATGAGATCAGAACTGATGCAGAAGGGCAATGCTTTGTGTTTAAGGACATCAAAGAAAATAGTTTACCTGAGTTTGAGATGAGCAACACAATTCAACCTTGGGAACTGTAGTGCTCCAAGAACACTTCTGATGATCCCCTCCCTGTCACACCCTTGAGTAGCACAGAAGTAGTCCCTGGCATTTGCTCTTGGAATTCAGCTACAGTACTTGAGGACCCCCAGATGAGCATAATGAAGAGGAAAATAAGGAAAGGCAGGATAGAGAAAAGAATGATACAAGTTGTTTGAATTTTTGTTGTAGGGAATGGTAGTAAAGGTCTAACCTCAGCAGAGATGGTAGAGAAATACTGCTTTGCTTAGGCTTGAGTTACATCTTTGATTCTGTGCAGAGCTATGGGTTTGTACCAAAATCTGAAATTGGTAGGAGCCATGTGTCAACGTCCTGTAAACATGCAGTGACTCATCCTGGAGAGTGGCAGTTGTTCCCCATCTGCATTTATTCAGCAGGAAGTAGTACTACCACTTATTTGCTACTCCCACATGAAGCAGCAGTTTCCACTCAAGCCTGTCTTGCACAGGGAGAAGAATCTTGCCTTTGTGCAGGGTGGTGGCTCCTGAGTTAGCCGGCTTGGCAGGGTCTGCAGGAACTCTGCAGGAATGGGAGCTGCTGACATTTAAGGAGTTGTCTGATCAGCTGTATTTTTTTTTTCTTCTCTGTATAAGGGTACTGGTCATGTTGAGTTTCTACAAATGTTCAGCTGGCATTTGTATTGTATTAAAACATAACGCTGTGACTTTTCATAAAAGCACATGCTTATGTAGGGATGAAGCAAGAAAGGAAACAATGATATTTAGCATTCAGATGTGATAGTACTATTTTTGTCTTTTTTCTTTTTTTTAAATCATGCCATATGCCATCCTGCAATATGGATTGTGGGTAATTCTTTATACTTCCCTCTTGAAACAAATGCGCTAAAACAAACTAACAAATAGAACAACCCTGTGATGCAGTGAAAGCAGTAACTGAGGAAGACTATGGAATTTGAGTTGTTAAAAAGGAACGAAACTTGTCTATCATAGGCTGATGACATGCAACTATGTGGTTCTTGAGGCTGCCTCGTTCAGTCCAAAAATATTAACCAGATTTTAAAGGAATGTGTACAAAACCGTTTTGCCTTCCTTGTAGAACTTCCTGCTGTCAGACTGCTTCTATTCCTTTTATGATCTGCGCAAAGAATTTCACACATGCTACCCTAGTTCAGCTGCAGTGAAGGATCAGACTATCAAGACCATGGCGGAATGTATCCTTTTGCTGCAGCTTTTGCCACAGAATCAATTACACTTATTTAGGTTTTTATCCCTGTGACTGTTACAGGTTTTGTTCTACTAAACTATGATGTGCGTTTTAAAAATCTCATGGGTAAAATCGAACAAATGTTTGCTGAAGTGTTTGTGTGAGGGTGTGTGTGGGGGGGTCTGCTTGTAACACTTTTCAATTTTGACTCTAATAATGAGATCTAAACTATATTTACTAAACTCGTTTTAAAAAAAAAATCATTTGCATTTATATTTGATCTTAAAGGAAAGGCTTGGCTATCAGTGAGCCTTTTCAGAACCAAGTGGCCTGCAGGCTTCCACTGTTTGCAGACAATAATTGTTCTCTGTCTGATCTAAACAAAACAAAAACCACCTCTACATCTGAATTTTAGGAGTGTCGCTGTGGCACAGACGAGTGTGGCTAAAGTTCAGTTATGTTTGAAGTGATAGGAACTTATTCTGCTTTTTTTGAACTGCTAACACTGAAATGATGTAAGCTATCAATAGTTTTCAGAATGTTGACTGTTAAAGTGAATATTAACCAGTTTTTGAGCAGAGTTACAAATGCCTAAAGGTCACATGTCCCTGCTAAGACCAGTACAATTTGATTACCAGTTCCACATTAATAACAGGGAGGCCTTATGGCTTGTTTACTAATGATTGTGCAAGTCTGTTATTTTCTATAATCACCTGTTCAGATCTAGGCTTAGGGACAGATGAAACAGAGGAGGACTTTGGCGTATGGCAAGTGAAAACAATGGTGGCTATCATTTTCAGCATGCTCTCTGAAAGTTGTAGTAAGTGACCTGTTTATATAGAATGCTGAAATTTTTCCTTTCTGTATGAATTATTGACAGTGGTACTGTCATTCTTAAGTAATATCTGACCCTGGTTATCTCTAAACTTCCTGTTTTGTTTTAGATCACATATTTACTGAGCCTGAAACTGTGAAATACAAATACGAAACAGGTCCTTGGTAAGTGCCATTGTCACAGTTCATTACAACCAAAGCTGAGTCTTCTCTACAGCAAGGAAAGCTTGTGAAAATCTCCCCACTGTCACTGTGAAACTAGGTTGGTTCCTGAGAACAGTAACAGTATATTCAGTAGTCTAGTGCAGACAGACTGTAGCTGGTATATTGAATGCTGTACTTTAGTCTGTCTTAAAAGTCACTGCAAGTAAAACACTCTTTGTTCACTAGCTTCTGTTTTGAATGGTGGTGAGGCTGACTTACCTTACCCAGTGGTGAAGAAATGCTTGTGAACTTTCCCTAAGTCAACAGGGGTAATAGCTGGTGCACCCTATGTGGAGCTGAACTGCGTGGTGCTTTTGAAGAGTTGTCTGATGTGCTGTATTGCAGTCTGTCTTACAAGGCTGTAGTTGAAGCAAGTTGGTGTGTGTGTGTGTGTGTTTCAAGAGACTGATTGAAGGGTAATTTTGTATGACGGAAGTGGGTCCCTTATGCTTTTGTGAAAACCCTGATGTTAATTATTTGCTAGTCAAAAGTGTACTTGGACATCTTTTTATACAGATTCTTAGGTTTTTGCTTTGTTCAAGTGACAAAATGGAAGCTGTTGATTAGCAGGCATTTTCCTTACCTGACTGCAGGTGTTCTTTCTGTCCTGTCTTTTCAGAGCGCTCATTAAAGTGGGCGTGTCCCTGTACCCTATCTTGATATGTATTACGACTTCTGAGACACTTTGATTTTATACAGTTTTCTTGCTGAGAGCTTGTTTTCTAGAGAGACGGAAACTATTCCTTAAGTGGAATAGATTTTTCTTCTTTTGCAAAGATAAGCTCACCTTTTCTGTGATATTTTTCTTCTTTTTTTCTAATCTAAACTGACTTTGGATTTAGAGCGACAAGAAACAGAGTAGTTCTTTGTTTTCAAATACATTTCAGGAACTGGAGAATTAAACATCTTAAGCAGAAGTAATTCATATTTAGGACTGTCTTGCAATCATGTACATTAGATTGTTAGATTCTCCAAATAAAATTTGGAAGCTCCTTGTTACTTCACTTTGAGACAATCTTATTTTTCTGGTGGCGACAACACACTATATCTTAGGTATCATGTATATAAAGGGAGTATCCCAGTTATCTTTCTTTTCTTTACTGAAGTAAGTAGCAGAATTAGAAGAGTCTCAACTACAAATATACTCTGGATTTTGAGGTTAAATAAGTTGTAAACTGAAACTTGGAAAGGTAGTGGAAAACCTAGATTAAAGCTTAATTTTGCTTCTTTTTTTCTTTCTGTGCAGTAGTAAATCTGAAACAGTGGACAATGAGACAGTAATACGTGCCAGAGGTTTGCCATGGCAGTCTTCAGACCAAGATATTGCCCGATTTTTCAAAGGACTCAATATTGCTAAGTAAGAGAATAAAAATTTGTCTTGCTTTTATCACCTGCTCTTTAACATCAAGTGTCTTTAACGTTTAGCGCGTGCGCGCTCTCTCTCTCTCTCTCTCTCTCTCTCTCGTTCTTCCTTCTACTGTCTTTCCTCCCTCTGGCCCCTTCCCATCCCATGGTCATGATAACTGAACAGGTTTGCCAGCCTTAGCTGTGCAAGGAAGAATTTGGAACAAAGGCTCTCAGGCTCTTAGCTGTGCACATCACAATTCGTGGTTAATTTAGAGATATGATGGCCTGAGTTTATAAAAAGGTCATGTTGGAACCAATCAGTCAGACATTAACATGTTATTGAAAGACGATTCAAACTTTCAGACTGTTGCCTGTCCCATGTTACTTTTAGAAAGCTGTGCATGCAAAATATTCTACTATTTAGCCAATGCTCCACTGTATGTACAATGACAATTTACAAGAGGATCAGAACTACTTGTAATGGTTTTGTTTTGTGTAGTCTGAATCATTAGACGAGTTTCAGATCTGGCTTATTTTTCTTAAGACTGCTATTGTCTTCCCCCCACCCCGGTCCCCGCCTTCCACCCTGCCAGTTCAGGAAAAAGATTTTTCTATGTTTCTATTGCATGTTTCTAGCATGCTAACATTGTGTTTTAGGATGATGTTCACCTCTGTTGGTTCTTAGAACCTCAGATAGAAAGCTTTCCAGAGAAATCCATTTTTATGTTGGAGAGGGTAGGATTTTTTTTTTGTTGTTTATTTTCGAATGAGAACACCAAGGCCTGGAGAGGCGTCAGAAGCCTGTTCTAGATCTTTTTTCTTTTCTTTTTATGTGAGTGTTTTCTGGAGTAATCTTGCTGTCTACCTGCAAGACTTAAAAGCCAACTAAATGTGTCTTGAAGTGCATGAAAAAGAAAGGAGACATCATTTGAAAATGAACATACATTCATTTATTGCTAGTACCTACAGGGAGAAACTCCTACTGTATCAATCAAGGAATAGTCCAACATGTAACTGAAGCTTTTAATTCTGTGCTAACTCATCAGTGTTCTATGATAACTCCTAAACAGGCCAGATACAGAAACTTCCAAGTGATGTTTGGAAGAAATTTTCATATGACTATTTTGTGTGGGTGTGTACGTGGAGAGAGAGAGAGAGACTAACGTAGCATACCTGTCACTTAATATATATTCCAGATACTCAATGCTGAGTAAATAGGTTTTTTATTTAGGGGCATGAGGAAATTCATATCTGATTCTATGAGATGATAGGAAGGGGTTACAGAAATATATCTGCATGGAAGTTGAGAAAGTGACAAACAGCATGAGATCCAACATCTCACTTTTTATTTCATTGGCTTTACATTCCAGAGGTGGTGTGGCCCTTTGTCTAAATGCTCAAGGAAGAAGAAATGGGGAAGCATTAGTTCGGTTTGTCAATCCTGAACAGAGAGATCTGGCACTGGAAAGACATAAACATCACATGGGTAGCAGATATATTGAGGTAAAAAGTAGTGACTTGAAACAAATCTTTGGAGAGCAACTTGAATATTTTAGAGTGCGATTTTAAATGAGAACAATGTGTGCTCCTATGTTGCTCAAAGTAAGCAGAATACACTTTCTCACGCATGGAAGTGTTGAATGTTGTAATTTTCATGTGTGGATTTTCTTTCTTTAAGGTTTACAAAGCAACCGGGGAAGAGTTCTTAAAAATTGCAGGAGGTAAGTGATGCTGGAGTTCAGTATAATTATTCAAGTCCATAGGAGTGTTGTTCTAGTTCTGATGTTGTCTTGTCTGAGGACACAAATAATTAATGAAGTAGCTTTTCCTGTTTTGCTTTCTAAGAATCCTTGATCCTGTGAAGTTTTGGTTTCATGTGGTGGTTGCATTTGGGCTGTGATGTTAGTAGGCGGGGCTTGGTGTTTGGGAGGAAGAGGAACCTTTGCAGCAGAAGTATCTGTGTACCTCACACTAATCTCTTCTTTGTTCCAATTTCATTAAAATATGTTAGACTTTAAGGATAAGGGGTTTCACTTCAAAATAGATTACTGGCAGTTAGTAGTGTCTCGGGTATTCTGTGTGTTTGTTGCTAGCTACTTACCTCCTGTGTTGCTCCTTAACGCTTTTCTGCTCCTGTGTCCTATGGAATTGGCAGACCATATGTTATTACCTTCCCACCAGGTACCTCCAATGAAGTGGCCCAGTTTTTATCTAAAGAAAATCAAGTTATCATCCGGATGAGAGGCCTTCCGTTCACTGCTACTCAGGAGGACGTCTTGGGGTTCCTGGGGCCGGAGTGCCCAGTCACAGGAGGGAAAGAGGGACTTCTCTTTGTCAAGTATCCAGATGGCAGGCCCACAGGAGATGCATTTGTGTTGTTTTCCTGTGAAGAATATGCACAGAATGCACTTAAAAAGCACAAAGAAATACTTGGAAAACGTTACATTGAACTCTTCAGGAGCACAGCAGCAGAAGTCCAGCAGGTTGTAACTATTGGCTGTGAAACTCAAAACTTAACAGTTAAAGATTTTTCAACATTTGCACACAAATATATTGCAGACAACCATGGAAGTCATATATTAAAGATGTCAAGTTCTAGGAAGGGCAATGTGCTTACTGATTGGCATGGAAAATTGTGCAGCATTGTGTGTTTTCCCTTCCCCACCTCTCCCACTTTTTACTGCCCCAGATCATAGAATAATTTTCTTCCACTTAAAGGTTGACTGAAATCTCAAAAGTAATTCTAAAAATGTACTAGATTGATAGTGTTCTAGTAATACTTCTTGAAAATCTGCAGTATTGTCTTTAACTCTGTTCTCCATACATGAAATTCAAATCCGGATATATTAAAACAGCTTTTACTACAGTTGCTTTGTTGGACACTAAGAATTACCAGGATGTATCTGATTTTTGGTGAAGGGAAGTGAGATCTGTTCTCGTTAAACAATGTATTTCACTCTTTGCTCCTTTCCTTCACCAGTTCCTATTATCATCTTCTTAAACTGGTAAGCCACCATTTTGTTTTGGCACCAGCAACTTGAACCTTTGTAAAACATCACATACTAAATTTTTCTGCCTGACAGAATATTTCTAGACTGATAATGCCAAAGGAAAGCATTATGAGAGTTCATCTGGCCTTTGCATAAACATTGGCTATAAAACTTGCATGCAGTTACTGTTTCAACCTATGTGAAATGAGAAGCCTTCTCCATGTAAGTGATGGGGCAAGGGAAAGAATATCCATGCTTGCAGACTTGCCATTTACCTATAGGACTGTTATACAGAGATTAGAACCGTCAAGAATCTAATATTTGTATCACAAAGACTAAGTGAAATGGCACAGGGGAGCTTATTTTCTCCTCTAATTCTGTTTCTCTGAGAGAAGGAGGCAAAGTCCTCTAAGGAACAGAGCCACTGTGTTCACAGTGACCAAGTCTTTGCTCTCGTTTTTGGTAGGGAGACCTGGATGAAACCTATGCTCCATCATTGTCATTACTTCTTCCTCTAGGACAGGTGCCTAAGGTGACACCCTGATTTTTTTGCTGCTAGAGTAAGACATGATTCTTAGGGAATTACAGGCCACTTGTTTGCGTAATTACAAGAGGTAAAGCCAGATTTCATCTACAGTGTTAACACACAGTAATTGCAATATTCTATACACAGTGGGGGGAGATTTCTGGCCTAAAATGTGCTATGAGAATAGATTCTTGAAAAAAGGTTTCTATTGAGACAAACTCCATAGGCTGAATCATTACTGACAAAACTAAAGCTTTGTAATCTCTTCTTTGGTGCCTCTTTCAGTGCAATGTGTTTATTTCTGATAATCACTGTTAAATATGGCTTTCACCAGTAGGCCCCAACAGCAAGTTATGTTCCCTTTGTCACATGGGAATGAGTCAACAGAAAATAAAATGTTGAGATGAAGATCTCCTATAACTTGTACCTTCTATTTTTTTTTCAGAAGACCTGTAATACAAGATGGTTGCTCTGTTTAAATGGGGGTGTTTGTTTATTAACCTATCAGCTTTATAAAAGAATTAGAGCTAGTCTTTTTACTTTTTATTTATTTCAGATCTCAGTTCTTTTAAACTGGCTGGTTTTGATTTACCCTAATTTAAGTAAGAACTGTAAGTGACAGTACTGATGTGTTAGTGTGAATGTTGTTTTCAGATGCTCCTTTTCGGGATGTGCTAAAATGAATGGTAATCTGCTTTTAACTTTAATGTTATAAGTTCAGAAACATCTGTTATTAGAGTCTAGCAAATGAAATTTATCAGACCTTTTTTTCCTTTGCTTTTGAGTTTGAAACTCTCAAATGCCCAACAGGAAACTTCCACAATAATTTGGTTTAAGACGTTTTTTCTGATGTTGGACATTGATTTATTTAAATGTATGAAATCAGTATTGTGAGAATCGATTTGTGCTCAGCTAGATGACACACAAATCTCTACCAATGTGCTTTTTTTTTTTTTTTTTTGCCTTCAGGTACTTAATCGATACATGTCAACACCTCTTATTCCCACCCTCCCAACTCCCATCATTCCTGTCATACCCCCACCATATACAATTGCCACGGGTAGCATACGTGACTGTGTGCGTCTCAGAGGCCTTCCTTACACTGCTGGCATTGATGACATCCTGGAGTTTATGGGAGATGCCACAGCTGATATCAAGCCCCATGGAGTTCACATGGTCCTTAATCAACAGGTAACAGCACTTCGCATGGGAGAGCTGACTTTTCCAGTTATTGAACAAAATTAGAAGTCATAGTAGCTTACTATTTGCTGTGCTTTAGGTCTTCTCTGACCTTGAGAAAAAACTATCTTCTCTTTCTTTTTCCTTTCTTCCCCCACACTTCTCCCTCCCTTCTACATATACACACTTGCTTTTTTTTTCTACGTCTGTATGCCTAAGATGGGGGAGGATGAAGCTTGTGGCTTTTTTTTTTTTTTTTAACAAAAGCTTTGTCCTGGAGGCTGCCTTAAATACTCCCTTGTGTTTCAGTCAAGTTCTGGAACTACACATGATGGAAATGGCTCATCTTAGATGGCTTGTCTGCTCTGTTCAGGGTTTGTGCTCAATGGTAGCTGTGGTGTTTGAGTGGCATTTGTGGAAAAATTAGTTTTTTCTAACTTGATTAGGGGCTTCTCAGGGTTTAAAGGAAGCTGATAATGAAAGTTGTGTTTTGGATATATTTTAATGATATAACGATGAGGATATTTTTTCCTTGTCTTGTATTAAAAATAAGCTCTATTGGCCACAGAAATGTTGAGGTATTATTCTTAAAAGAAACAAATGAGAGAAAGCTACTACATCTCCACCCCTGGAGATGCTCAGAATTCAAATGGAGAAGACCATGAGTTGCCTGATGTAACTTGAACGTTAGCCCTGCTTTGAAAAGGGTTTGGATTACAGACCTCAACTTTGCTTCTGTACCAAAGTATTAAGTTAACTGGGTGCTGGCTATGTGAGCCTTGCCTTTCTGCTTCTAAAAATAATCGTTGACTTATTAGCACCAGATGAAGAAGAACAATACAGACTATCAGTAGACATTTGATCTTAGTACTTTCTGCGTTTCTTGTGCTCTGGGTGTTCTAATAACATGATGACTTACAATTTTTCTTTTCCGTAGGGACGACCATCAGGTGATGCTTTTATCCAGATGAAATCTGCTGACAAAGCCTTTATGGTGGCTCAAAAATGTCACAAAAAAATGATGAAGGACCGTTATGTGGAAGTATTCCAGTGTTCAGGAGAGGAGATGAACTTTGTTTTAATGGGTGGCACTTTAAATCGTAGTGGCTTATCCCCGCCGCCATGTAAGTTACCATGTAAGTCTGCAATTCTTCTGCTCTCTGCTGCTAAAGGCTGATATGTGGTAGGTGCTGAAGCTTTGTGGCCTTTCACTTTTTGACTTGGGTTTTGCCATGATCAATAATCATTCATCTGTATTCATGCTGAGATCGGAATTGTTCCCTTTGGGCAATAATGGGACTGATTAGAGCCGTTTTTATTGTATTTTCGGTGGTGAATAGAGGGCAGCAAGGCCTTGCCAGTGAAATTGTTGCACACTTTGCTTTTTATGGGTGTACTGTTCTTCTGAGCTCTGCAGTAGACTTGCCTGTAGTGAAACCTACTTGGAATTAGAAGCATTTTTAAAAGGGGGAGAAATTTTATATTCTAGCTGCCAATGAGTGCTCTTGCTGTCTTGACTTAGAGCATTGAGAAGGTACTCTTTGGGCTTATTTTTGAAGGAGAATACCTACTGGAATGATATGGTAGTTGGATGGATTTTTAATTTTTCTATTTTTATTTTGTTAAATTGCAGTGAACTTTATTGCGGAACTGTAATGGAACTTCACTGTACCATTCCAATTAGTCTCACTACCAAATCACAAAGCAGATAGCAATGTGTATTTGCAAAATAGTATTAAAAAAAAAAAAGCCAAATGTACTATTTAAAAACAAATTGACTGCACACCAAGTTTAGTGTTCATATGCAAGTCAGGTATTTGTGCATCTGAACAGTGATCTAGTGGGTTTTTCTTCCCGTTTTTTTTAAACTTTTGCTATATCCTAAAAATACTTTTTGAAGCTGCAGGAGGCTTACATATGAAGACTTGTGGTCAGCAGTTGTAGATGCCCACATATAGCTAATGTTATGGTTCTTTTGTCCCACAGAGTACAACTTCTGTTAGAAAGAAAAAAGGGTGTGTTGGTGTGCACGCCTGCTTTCTGTGTGCACATGGCTTATGCTTTCTTTGAATAACTCTGAAGTTCCTTACTCTCCATTTACACATGGACAAGGCTGCTCAACTCTAGGAGTTGTGAACTCTTAGGAACTGCTCGTTTCAAGCGCCCCGGTTGTCATTCATGGTAATGCGCAGGGGTCTCCAGGGGAGAGGCTAGAGAGCAGTCTTCTGCACAAGTGTTCATTAATCATGCCCAGATGGTATTAATCACATTGGGATGAACAATTCCTTTGCTCTAGCAGAATTCTCAATTCTGATATTGTTTTTTTTTTGGTCCTGGTTTGTTTGTAGGCCTTTCTCCACCAGCTTATGCTGCTTTCCAAACGGCAGCTGTGATCCCAGCAGAAGCGGCACTTTACCAGCCACAAGCCCTCTTGCCAGCCACCAGGACTCCCCAGGCCTCGGCTGCTGCTCCTCCAACTGTTACCTATTACCCAGCTCAGGCAGCTCAGCTTTATATGAATTACACAGCTTACTATCCCAGGTACCCCCTGAACTTACCTGCTTCTCTTACTATTTCATCTCAGTGGAGTAGGCAACTGTGTAGTCACTTGTGAATAGCTCTTAAATTTGTACTTACGGTGTAGATAATCCTAGGAGTTTGTTGATGTTAATCAGCAGAGACAGTAGCTGTTTTGACTGCTTCTCTGTGGCCTTGTAATGAAGTTCAGCTTTTCCATAGGATCTGGTTGAATCTTGTGATAATTTTGGTCTAAAGTTTAACAGCGTTTTTGGCATTAGGGTGATGTCATCAAGGCAATTCTGTTTCTTGGCCAAATGAGAAGCTGTGTAAATACAGGCCTCTCCTCTCCTCTCTTAGCTTGATCTTGTACTTACAATACTGTTTCCATTCTGAAAGACTTATCATAGGTGTGTACTAAGTTAGATTTCTTATGTCAGTGAGACCAAAGAGCATTTTAACATGCATAAGCAAAGCAGATGATCTCCACCTTTTCCCTTCCCACTGATGTTATCAACATGGCCCACTGAAGTCTAGTGCTTGCATTTGTGGGGAAAGAGTTTGTTCATTGACATTTCCTAGGCTTGTGACACTTACTAGCCTGAGTATATGGTAAATTGTGAGACAGGCCCTGACTGGAGATGATACTTAACTCGCTATTTTTGTGGCGTAAAAGCACCAGATTTGGGCCCTTGTCTGCTTTTCAAACTAGGATTTCCACCACCCCCACCCCTTATGGTTTTATTAATGATCTTAGAACAAGTCATCTGCAGCTCCTATTTTTCTCCTCCCCAATGAAATAACAAGTACCACTCCTTACCTCTTCAAAAACAAATGCTAGCTATTTTCCTCTGCATCCCTTCTCAAAAAATGAATTATCAAATGCTGAAGAGAAATTAGGAAAGTCAACAAACCAGTCCATATTAGGGCTGCTTGTTTTTTGTATGTTTTGTTTGTTTTCTTATTCTCAAACTTAAATTGTCAGTTTTGTCTTTGCCTGTTCCAGCTACTAAGATCAGTTACTGGTTTTCATAACAATTTTGCCCCTCTTTCTCTTTCAGTCCTCCAGTATCCCCTACCACAGTGGGGTATATTGCAGCTCCTCCAGGAGCTGTAGCTGCTGCTGCCACTGCCACCCACACTCCAATTCTGCCCCAGCCTGGAGCATTAGTGCGTATGCAGGGCTTGCCATATAACACAGGAATGAAGGAGATTCTCAGTTTCTTCCAGGGATACCAGGTTAGTATGCGGTCTCTCTCCCTGATGTTTTATTTGGACCTTTGAGTAATGATCAGGCACGGATCAAACTGAGCAAGCCTGTGCTTTTGGAAATTGATGAACAAGCATGCGATCTCAATGTTCTTTATTTAATTGGCGGACTGGAGTGTAGTATTAAAATTTGCCTTATTTATTTTCTAATAAACATGTCTGAATTTGAAAGCAATGATGTAGTGCTCAGATGCAAGACTTGAGTGTTAAAGACTGCTGAGAGCAAAGTTCTAGTACAATAGGCTGCAATGCAAGTCACCACACCTAGGTTACAAAAGAGGAGGGAGAGATGCCAGTGTCAGACACTCTTGCAAGGACTATTTATTTTTGTTACAGGCAGAAACATTTTGCATTACAACTGCATTACATTGCAACCTAAAGGAAAAAAAACTATTCTCCAGCCCATGGGATACTGATAGCAAATATGTTAAGTGCTATAGGTAACTTCATTCAGTATCTGACTCGATACTCTATAAGTTGGCAAACACACAAACTTATCTTCTAGAGGAACGCTTTTTTAAAAAATAAAAAAAAAAAAGCACCATCTACAAACATATTTTTCAGCAGTACATATTTGAATTCATGGAATGGGTCTTTCCATGTCTTCTTCCTTTCATCTCAGAGGACAGTGTATCTATATCCATGTTTTGTCATCCCATGTTTGCTAAAAGGAAAGATAATTGAGTATGGTGTATTCTGGTGAGTATTTAACTTCTTTGTATAGCAGTGTTTACACAAATACCAAATCTCTCCTTTTGGTACTACTCAGAAGCCCTGACTTAGAATCCTCTTGGTGGGTCTCAAACCACTGTTCAAGTGGTATGCATGGAAGAAGGCAATTTTTGCATGAGTTTGTCCTTCAAAATTCTGTAAGTTGGTTAACAGTGGTATTGGTAAAGGCTGAGATGCAGATATTTTTTCCTTTTTTAATGCATAGCAGCAGTTAACATGAAGCCATGAAACATTCAGGCATGGTATGTTTTCTTTCTTTTTTTTTCCCCCCCAAACATACAGCAGTAATAGTTCATCTGTTTCTTATCCGTTGATATTTTACCTTTTTTTCAACTGGCTGGGTTTTTTGGTGTATGGATGGTGGTTGTATTAAAACCTTAAGTGGGGATAGCTTATTTCCTAAACTGAAATTCAGCTAGAAATGTAAGTGCACTGTTCAAAAATGACATGAGCCTATCTGTGCATGGAACAGGTCAATGACTTCCAACATCTAGTAGCTCTGTCATCCACTAAATATTCAATTTAGTGAAGCTAGACTTTGGGTCTGGTGCTGAATTTGATTTTTTCCTTGTTTCTGCATTTAGAGAGTAGTTTCTAGCATTTGTATTGCACAATTAAATGTTTCAAATTAATAGAAATTTTACCACGGTGTGAAAGTTATTTATATTCTTCTGCTGCAACCTCCTGTCATCATCAGTTACTGTTATTAAATTGGTCACCTCTTTGATTTCTTTAGAAGATGTTGTCCAAATGAGATCGGGTTCAATATCTTATAAAGGAGCCAAGGAATTATTTTGAGTTGTTCTTGGAATCCCGCATGTGGTAATACTAGTTTTATACTCCCTCATTCCTTTAGGGGAAAACAGAGGTGGTGACTTACTGTATTGGGACAATACTGTGTCTCTGGAGGAATAACTACTCTTTTTTTTTTTTTCCTCCTTCCTTCTCTCCTCACAATTTTTTTTTCACTTTCTGCTGCTGCCCAAGGATGCATTGCACGATGCTTCTGGTCATTTATAAAGTGAGCCCTTAATAATCGTCAGTGGTTTTGGGCATAGTTTTAATCTCTGCATAACTAATTGATGTTGGTATTCAATGGGCTTGGGAACAGATTGGAGAAGCTGAGATTGAAGGGTGATTTTTGTCTTTTGTGTGTCCTTGTCTGAAAGGAACAAGTTCTAAGTTTTAGTTCCTGCTTTATGCTCTTCTGTTTTCTTCCTTCAGTCTTTATGGGCTCCATATATTGCATGTATGCATATGTTGCTATTGAAGTGGAAACACCTTTCATACCAGACCTGCCTCTTAAGAGAGAGATTTTGCTTATAATGGGCTTCAACAAGCTGGTCTCAACATCAGTACATGCTTCTAATAATAAATAATGTAAAAATCTGCAGATCAGCATTTTACCACTTATTTTCCTTTTCATTTATTTTATCAGTACTAGCCTCTTGTTTAGTGATCCAGCAGCTTGATTTCTTCTTGTAGTTGTGCTTTCTTGTTTTTATTGAAAATGCCTTCCAGCTTGCATGTGTTTAATGCATCTTGCATTAAACAATCTTGAAAAACCTGTGAAGAATTTTAATAGTAAATCTTGGAGATGGTAATTTTCCCCGTCACCTTTCAAAATGTTGTAGCGCACTGTAACCGTCGAAATAGCTGATATTAATACTTTCTCATTCAGTAATTATTCCACGTTAAACTGCTTTTCAGTTGTAATGTAATGCAGCCAGGCCAATGATTTGACTCTGGTCGTATACTGAATGTGTAGCTAGCTAAAGGATACTTGTGGGAGTGGGGGGCAACAAAAAAAACCCTTACAATTCAAATAGGATAATGCGATGACAACAGTTGCCCTGACAGGTCCTAAAATGCTAGCTGCTCAGCAGGTGTGCTGGTCTTTGGGCATTATTTCAAAATAAGGGATTTATGGATGTTTACAGGAAACTTTCTTTATTCAAAAATTGATTATGAAGAGACCCTTTTAGAATTCAGAAAAAATAATTTGTATTTTGTACCCTATTGCAAAAAGGTTGAGGAAGAAGTGGGGCAAAATAGTAACATGCAGCAGACCTCTGTGTTACTTTTGGTCATCACTGTACAGTTATAGGTGCAGTGAGAGAAATCAAGTAACTAAGGAAGGAACAAGCGTTGGGTGATGGTTTTATGTGAAGTTATGTATCAGAACAAATCTTTTCACTGAAAAGTATTTTTGCTTTATTTACTGGCTAAATCCAGTAAATGTATTTTACTCTTACGCCATTCAATGAATGAATGAGAAATATTTCTAACCTAACTTTTTTTTTCCCTTTCTCATGAGCATACAGGTTTGTTGCTAACCTTGACAGTGTTAGTATTTTGACAAGAACTGTTAGGTCTATTTGCAAATACATGCAAGTTAATTATGCCCATGGTCTTAGCTGACCAAAAGCTAATTCACAGCTGTCTTATTAGCTGGGATTCAGCATGCATTTAAAGTAGCTGCCCAGTTTCTTGGAGGTTGGCATATATGCAAAGTGAACTCATGTCTGCCTATCTGTGGATTAGTTCTTAGAAAGCAGACTTGCTATTTTGGTAAGTTGTGTATTAGTATAGTAGTATATTTCATTCAAAGCTAGTTTAAAAAAATAAAAATAAAGCTAGATGAATGTTAAGATCTAGGGGCCGTGATCACCATCTGAGCTTTATTTAAAGCCTCCTGAATTTGCTGAAAAAAGGCTAGGCTGGAAACATAAGGACTCCTTTATGAATGTGTTTTTATGTACGAGAGGCTTAAAATAAATGAATATTCTTTAAACCTGTAGGGGACTTAATTGCCTTTTATCTGCAGCTAAAATGAACTTTTGCAGTGTATTAATCCTGCAAGACTCTGGAGACCCAAAATTCAGGACTTACTGGGGTGGGGAGTTGTGCTTAAAACAGGAGTAAGGAGATGGAGGGGAACGGGTGGATGGCTAAATTCCAAGAGCATTAACCTTTCTCCCTCGTATCAGGACAGCAGGCTTCATTGTTACTGACTTTTTAAGGATTAGTTTTTTTCTCTGAAATGCGTGCTTGAACAAAGAAGTATTCTTTCATTCCAGTGAGTTCCTTTTGAAATCTGACGCTTCGTAGTCTGAGAGGGATACCCCATCGTCTGCTTGCCAGTTCTTGGTGTAGCACCTTCTGTCTAGGGAAGGGAAAAGAAAGAGGATGTGATAAAATAATAGTAAGTGGGAATTCTCTAAGTCGGCTGACAACGTAGACTTGTTATGCTCACTCCCATGCACCTGGAACATAGCATGCCATTTGTTTTGCTTTGTTCCAAAACTTATCTTCCATCTGGAAACGTCTGTATGGAGAAAGCATCTGTGAGAATGGGACTAGTAAATTAGTGGTTACAGTTTCTGTCAGTTGCCTCCTGTGCTTGACACAGTGAACTAAAGTGACACCATCATCAAGCTGTGTTTTTTGTGGAACAGGCATTACGTTTTTTGCTATCTGTTCCACAAAACATTACGATGGTTGCTGATGCTTCTCTCTGCACTCTTAAGGTATAATTGATGTATTTTAGTGGCAAAGCTAGTTTAGGGTATTTCTGCCAACTCTTCTGTCAAAGCTTACAATCACCTAGTCATCAAATCAGTTTGTTTATGCTCCAGACTTACTGTATCTAGATTTTATTTTTTTTCCAAAGTCTGAGAGCTGACTTTTTTCACTTGAAAGCAATAAAATGGCTTGAATCAGAAAATGCATGCGCAAGGAGAAAGCGTAGTATCCTACTTCT